>JAOWBW010000604.1:225678-634092 GCA_026119855.1 Campanula takesimana | reverse complement strand
CAACACATTTATGAGAACATAATATAAACATGTTACTCATCAAGTTTAGCCACTAAATTAATCTCCATTAATTTAAGCATAATATTTATGTGTCATTAGTTTCTCTATAATTATGAGGATGAGACTTTGTGAACTTTGGTTATCATCTTCCAAATCAAGACAACAAGAAGTGTGGCTGAAAACTAAGCCATAAGGCATCCACAATTCCGCACTAATTCAAGAAACCAAGAAAGTAGTCCATGTGGCCGAAACTAAGCAATAGATGGTCGATAAACGTAGGCCAATTGCATCCCAATTCCACATGGATCTCCAATCTTTGAATCAAGAACTTTGTTTCTCAATTTTAGCAATTATGAACTCTTCATAATTCTAACTTCGTTTTATCTTTGAAACTTTGATTGCGATCAAGTATGGGAAACACAATCTCGATGAACGTAGATTAGCCATCCAAACCTTGAGCCAATCTTAGAATCACAAGACTAAAACAAATAGGAAAATCAAACCCCAAGATCCACACCAAACCAAACTACCCGAAACCCATTCCGATCAGCAGGTCTGGTCTGGTTCTGTTACTGGTTTGGTTGGACCTTTTGACAATTCCAAATCTGATCAAAAGGCAAAAAGAATCAGCATTCTGATTGCTTTGTGCGGCCGCCAAAAATAACGTGCGGTCGCCCAAACATGTGCGGCCGCCCACGTTATTCTGTGCGGTCGCACAGGAGGATCAAAGGCAATTTTAAAGTTCGAAAATTTGTCTCAAAATTGTTTTTCCCGATTATTAAAACCATGATCCAATCAGAATTAATAATCAAACAATCAGTATCCATCATAAATTTATTGCGATTGAATCGTGCGATTAAAGTTGCAAAACAATAAACCACATAAAATCACATAACACATAAACATCATATAATCCAATATCATATCATGCTAGGCACATAAACAATTATACACACACAACATGATCTAGGTATTGAATTAATCAACATGAACGGGGCTCTGATACCACTGTTGGGTCTCGAAGTAACATGCGCAGCGGAAAATAGCATTTAAAATTTTATGAAACCCAAAGCCCATAGATCCATTCATATGATTAAATCAAATACAACAATATGAATACTAGAAAAACTAACCCTTGATGACTTTGAATTTGGTCTTTGATCTTGGTGGAGAACTTGAAGCTTTGATCACAAAAGTAATACATGAACTTTGAAGATGATATAAGCTTCACCCTCTAGCGGTATCCACACCACGAACGAATATCAAGAACACTTGATCTTGGTTGCTAGACCAAAATTGCGAAAACACGTTTTCACAATAATATGAACTATATGGAATTTTTTTGTGTATTATTTTGTTCTTCAATCTAAGATGTCTTAGAACAAAATTAAACTCTCTTAAACTCTTTGGAGACTTGCACAAAAGCTATGATATGATTCTGGCCGAATTGGCTGTTTATATACAAGTTAGACCTATTCCAAATAGGAAACTTGTGTCTAAACCCGTCCAAAATTATTTTCCAAATTAAATTAGGAAACCAGTCCCGACATGGTGTGCGGCCGCCCAAAACCCTTGTGCAGTCGCACATCTATCTGGAAGGTTTCTGGTACTATTTGACCCAAGCTGTGCGGCCCCCAAGCCATCCTGTGGCGGTCGCACACTTGTCCAGATTCCCAAGTTTCCAAATTCCCATATAGCCCTTATTTAAGATTCGTTCTATTGTGTGTACCTCTAGGATTATACTAAGTTGGCAATGGATTCAAACATGAAACCATAAGATATGATTAGGTTCTAGCAAACCGTCATACCTACTCAAATAGTATAACTAGATACAAGTTCGCATTCCTTTAGAACATGTCCCAATCCCTTTATCCATCCCGATGTCATTGAACACAAGTCATGGTCAAACAAGTCAACTTGTTTTGTTCAATACTTTCTCGATTCCGAATATGTTGATAATACAAATGACATTGATCTAATCAATTCATTTGAGTCCGGGCTAACACTTTCATCAACATCATTCCTACAAGAGGCCTAAGCTTGACATCTCTCCGAAGAGGGACAAATCCATTTAGCTTATTACTCTTCCTACGTGAATCCGATTATGCCAATCATACCCCTTAGACCATCTACAATGGGCAAATGTTTTGGTTGTTGAATGGCCCATTCACACAAAATGTTTGGTTTAATGGCTCCAATGGTGTGTGAATGAGGGGGGTGTGAATGGAAGTGTTGAATGGATTCAACACTTGTGAATGGAAATTGTGTCCCCCGGATTTGCCACGTGGCGCCTCTCTATTGGGCCAGCGAGGCGCGTGTAGTACACGCGCCGACAAGGGCGCTTGTACGGAGAAGGTCCGCCTTTTTTTTTTTTTTTTTTTGGTTTTGACACTTTCAGCGCATGATTGGCTGGCTCTATTTTTTACTTTTATCCCAATTTTTTGAGCTCAATTATTTCACAGAAAATGAGTTTTTTTTTTTTTTTTTTTACACCAAAAATCCTAAAAAAAAAATTCTCTTTAAATTGACGTAAGTTTCATTGTATTCCGACACAAAAAAAAACCCATTTTTTTAAAATGGATCTCAATAATAACTATTTCAACACTAATCATAAAAAAAAAAAAAAAAAAAAATAAAAAAAATTTAAGTGGTGAGTATAGGATGATGAGTGAGAAAATTGTTGAATGGGGGATTAAACAAACCATTGTAGAGTGTTTTGTTGAATGGGTGTTGAATGGATGAGTTGGAAGAGAGAGAAACTGATGTGGAGTGATAAAGTGGGTGTTGAATGGTTTTTTTTGTTTAAACCATTGTGCATGGTCTTATAACTACCCGTTTAAAGGTAGCGTTTGAATATGTCAAACATAATGTTCATCAAGTGAAGACTATAATAACTTCATGTCTCAGGATTCAAATGACATAACTAATATGAGATATATGTATGTACGACATAGACCATGACATAAATCTCATACAGCGAGTCATGTCCAGTACCTTGTTCCAAACAAGTACCCATAAATCTAACATGATCATCCCATGATCATTTAGCCTTTATACTAGTGCTTAACAAGTACTAGGGACGGAGATTATTATAAGTAAACATGAACAACAACAATAATCAAAAGATCTCTTTATTGATATGAAATAATGATAACAATTACAACGTTTATTAAACGTGCCTAGGCACGACTACCAACAAAAACAAACTGTGAGTTCAACTCACTGACTTAATTAAAGAGTGCTCCAAATATCACATTAGATATAACCACAGCAGCCGGTCTTGCACAATGTCATACATACTCTTCCCGCCAAAGCCGAATGAATTATCCGTATTTCCTCCACTTCCTTGAACTGAATAACTTCCAGAATTGCTGTATTGGCTATGATAGTAATGAGGCACGTGATAGTTGGTGAATTCGTATTGCATGTTAGGTGCAAAGTAGTTGAAATAGTCTTGTGGAGCACTTGTCATACGACAACCTTGTGGCACCTCCGCCTGCACTAGTTGAGGAGTCAGTGTGGTTGTAGCACGGATATTGGTATTTGAGTTTGAATTTGAATGGTGGTGAGTTTTTGTAGAACGCAATTGGGATGGATATTGGAAGTCACAACTTTTGCAACTATACCGCCATCTTGTGCACGCACCACGACAAACTGCACATGGTTTGGGTTGTGGATGATTGGAGAACCAACGGATGGTTAGGATGAAGTGCGTGCTTTAGTTGCTTAGGGAATTGCGTGCAAAGAGGGTGTACGTCAAACTCGCAAGCTTTGCACTGGTACACAAGCTCATTCACTTTCTGGCTACACACGTCACATACACGACTACTGCGACAGCCCGTATAGTCTTTCAACGTGAGTATGTGTTTGTGCATGTAGGATGATAGTGTAGTTTTTTGTAGGGCAAGTAATTTGGTGCCTAATAGGGTTGTCTTTTGGAGCAATCGTCACACTAGCATAACCATGTGGCACCTCCGGCCTTCACGGTTTGAGGAGTCGGGGTGGCTGCGTCACTTGTAGAGCAAGTAATTTGGTTTCCCGTGGGGTTGTCTTGGGTCGCACTCATCAGACTAGCATAACCTCGCGGTACCTCCGCCTGTATTGGTTGAGGTGTCAGCTTGCGTGCAACACCTGTAGGGCAAGTAATTTGGTGCCCCATTTGGTTATCTTTAGGAGAACTTTTCGCACTAAAATAACCTGGAGGCAACTCTCTGTGCACTCTTTCAGGAGTCAGCGTGGTTGCAGGAAGGATGCCGATTTTTGAATTTGAATGGTTTAAGTTTTTCAAAGCGCATTCAGGATGGATATGGAAGCCACAACTCTTGCAACTATACTCCCAATGTGTGCATGCACCACGACAAGATACACACGATTTACTCGTCGATGGCTGAAGAACCAACTGATGATTAGGATGAAGCGCGTGCTTTAATTTCCTAGGGATTAGCGTGCAATGCGGGTGCACATCAAATCGGCACGGCTTACACTGGTACACCAGCTCGTTTGCTTGTTGGCTACACACATCACATACATGACCGCTGCGACAGCCCGTAAAGTCCACCAAAGAGAGTGGTGTGTTTGTGCATATCGGAGGATAGCGACGCATTCGTAGGGAAAGTAATTTGTTGCCTTATAGGGTTGTCTTGAGGAGCTCCCGTCACACTTGCAACACGGATGATGGTATTTGAATTTGAATGGTTCAAGTTTTTTAAAGCACATTGAGGATGGATATGGAATCCACAACTCTTGCAACTATACCGCCAACTTGTGCACGCACCACGACAATCTGCACACGATTTAGTCGTCAGAAACAACTGATGATTAGGATGAGCGCGTGCTTTAGTTTCCTTGGGATTTGCGTGCAAAGCGGGTGCACATCAAATCCACAGGCCTTGCACTGGTAAACCAGCTCCTTTAATGGTTGGCTACACACGTCGCATACACGGCCGCTGCGATAGCCCGTAAAATCCACCAAAGTGAGGGCGTGTTTGTGCATATAGGAAGAAAGGGTCGCAGTGCAAGTGTGGTACGCCATGGCGTTGTTTCAATGATGATATGAAGAAATTATTGGAATTTATAGATGAAAATGAGTTATGAATTTCACCAGGTATTTATTTTCTTAATTTTTAATTATTCTAATCCACAACAAGTGAATACAATAATGGACATTTCATTTTAAGAATTTTGAATTGAGGTAGTGCTATAGAAGAAACTCCAATAAAGTACGAATTGTTCAGCTAGTTGACTAAACATAGGACATCTAACTGCTCCTATGATCAATCTCTTGCTGCGTTTTAGCCATCGATCACGATTTAGGCTATTAACTGATTTTACATTAACATTTTTTAGAATTTCATTCTGACGATTGAATAGACATTAATGTTTGGTCAAAGTTCGCTTGTGTTGACAAAAAAATCAAACGTGGCCAATATAAATGAGACGGATGGAGTAGTTTTTTATTATGCCAACTCCTTGAAAAAACCATTGCGCCTAACCTATAATGAAATGAGGCTAATGAGTCAGCATTTATCCTAAATCTTCAATCGTGCATAAACTAGCATGTACTAGCAGGTCACAGGAATAATTCTAGATGTCATACAATAATATCTAAATTCCATTTGAAGAATTCTAAATTGAGGTAGCTGAAGAGGAAATATGATTAATTAAACGGTGTTAGGAATATTTCAGCTAGAATTCACTAGAAAGAAAGAAGAGCAGTAGAGAAGAATTGAAGAATTCGCTAGAGGAATGGAGAAGAAGAAGGAGACGGCTTACCTTCACCGACTTTGGCGGAATTGCGTGGAAGCTCGAGAATCTTCTCCACCGCCTTCTTCACCGACATAGAGGGTATAAATAGAGGTCGGGTTCTCCTGGGAAGGCATCGATCAGTTGGTGAGAGCAATTGAGAGCAGCTTATAAGGGAGTGCCTTAGTATTGATAGGGTGTGGTCAAGTATAATTACTCTAGTGTGAGTATGCATTAAAGAGTTGTACTTTTGTAATAGTAATACTAATATTATTTATATTAGTGTTACTCTTTTTCCTTGCCAACTTTTGTTCCAGATTCAACAATCTGGTATCAGAGCGGTACGATCCGGGATCGTGTGAACCGCTGCAGAAATTTTTACGAGTTCGGTGCACTATCCGGATAGTGAAGCAAGTTGGTCCGGGACCTCGCTTACTTGATATCACGTTGGAGAAGTATATCAAGTCACCATGGCAGATATTGTTGGCACAACTTCCGGCATGGAGAGATTGAACGAGTACAACTATCGAGACTGGCGAACGTGCATCAAGTCCTATCTTAAAGGACAGGACTTATGGAATATCGTAGACGGCACGGAGACCTCACCACCCGAGAACAACACGGAGCAGCTTCGCAAATGGGAAATTAAAGCCGGAAAGGCTTTATATGCGATTAAGACTACAATCGACAAAAGTCTGCTCGCTCGTATTGAAGAGATCGAGGTGCCAAAAGAAGCGTGGGATGCTTTGGCTAATCTCTTCTCAAGGAAAAAATGCTGCCCGGCTACACTCTTGGAAAGAGAGCTTATGAATACGTACCAAGGCACGGATTCCGTCAGTGACTACTTTTTCAAAATCAGAAACTTGTGCCGTGAAATAGAGCAATTGGATCCTACTTCAAAAATTGGAGATGATCGGATGCGTAGAATAATAATCAACGGATTAAATCCTGAATATTCTACGTTTATCACGGCAATCCAAGGTTGGCCTACAAAACCGTCATTAATAGATTTGGAAAATCTATTAGCCAACCAAGAGGCTCTTGCTAAGAAAATGGCGGGGGTGTCATTAAAGAACACAGAAGAGGCACTCTTCAGCAATCGGAGAGGCCACCGCGAAAAAATGGCGGTACGTGGAGAAAAGCATGAAGATGACAAAGACAAGTCAAATGGGCAGCGTCAACGGAGTCACCAACCAGGGGGAGCTCAAGGACGCCCTCAAAGAGGGGGAGCTCAACAACGGCAAGGCTATAGATCCCGGCCACAAGGGAATAGACGTGACGGCGACGAGTGCTACAATTGCGGCAAGAAGGGCTACTTTGCTCGAGACTGTCGATCAAGGAGAAGGCCGTTTGAAGGCAACGCGGTGACGTCAGGAAGTCGTCAAGGAGATAATAGCGAGGAAGAGTGGGACCTAGAGGTGTCCTACGCAGTGGCAGACTCCTCTGGAAGCTTCTCAGACGACGAGATTGACTTTGAAGGGGGATTTCAAGGCAATATAGAAGAGGTGACAGCTGCAAGCGTCACCGTGGAGACTGAGATCAAGCACTCGCCACAACTACTCAGAAGCCGATCGACTACAAACAAGATTGGATTGTCGACTCTGGATGCTCTAACCATATGACGGGAGACGGAGAAGCTTAGCTGCATATCTGAATACAAGGGAGATCGAGTTGTCGTGATAGCTAACAACTCGAGAATGCCATTGCTCACATTGGCAAGACAAAGATCGTGCCACGATTTAACTCTCATCAAGTTCAGTTACAGAACGTATTTCACGTACCTGGGATGAAGAAGAATTTATTGTCTGTGTCTCAGTTGACGTCTCCAGGGAATTATGTCGTGTTTGGACCAAAAGACGTCAAGGTTTATCGAGACTTGAGGATTAACGGCAAGCCGTTCATGGAAGGCAAAAGAGTGGAGTCTATCTATGTGATGTCAGCAGAGTCAGCATACGTAGATAATACAAGAAGTGTGAGACGGCGGACCTGTGGCACGCACGGTTGGGACATGTCAGCTATCATACGCTGAGGAAGATGATGGTAGAGTCAATGGTGAAAGGACTACCATCTTTAGATATACGGACTGATACAATATGTGCCGGTTGCCATACGGTAAGGCGCATCAGCTGCCGTACGAGGAGTCAAGTTTAGAGCCAAAGAACCATTAGAGCTGATCCACTCAGACGTGTTTGGTCGAGTAAAGCAGCCATCATGTGGGGGCATGAGATACATGGAGACGTTCATCGATGACTATTCACGGTACGTATGGGTTTATTTTATGAAAGAAAAATCTAAAACCCTGACGAAGTTTAAAAAGAGTTTAAGGAAGAAATAGAAAATAAGGTGGGAAGAAATATACGGTGCTTGCGGACAGACAATGGGAGAGTATACATCGGATGAGTTTCTCCCACTACCTTCGCGAATACAAGATCAGGCGACAATTGACATGTCCGGGCACTCCGCAACAGAATGGTGTTGCAGAAAGAAAGAACCGACATCTTGCGGAGACTTGTCGAAGTATGTTACACGCAAAGAATGTTCAGCACGTTTTTGGGCTGAATGCATGAAGACGGCGGCTCATGTTATAAATAGGCTACCACAAGCAAAGCTGGGATATGTCTCACCTTTCCAAAAATTGTGGCACACCAAGCCTACAGTGAGTCACTTTAGATTTTTTGGATGTGTGTGCTATATCTTCGTACCCGATCACCTACGATCAAAATTTGACAAGAAGGCGATACTGTTAGGATTCATTGTTAGTTCACCCACCTTAATTGATTGATCCATGCCACGTGTCTTTTTATGGACTTTAGGACCGCATGTAATGAAGTTCTACTTCAATTTTTAGATAAGTCCATTTCTAGATTTTTCGTTTTCTAGGCTGAGTATAGTTCGGTTTGTATCATTAGCGGTTTAGTGCTTCAAGCCGTCATCTTGAGACCGCCAGCATGGAGCCCTTCATTTTTCATCAAACTGCAGTTTGCATGTTTGATGAAACCGCTCATCAAGATCATTCTTCAAACCGCCCCTATGCTTGGTGAAACCGCAGAGCAGTTATTGAAGAATTAAAGAGATGTTATTTATTCCTTAAACAAACATTCCCTTTTTACCGTAAAAGGATGTAGTTATGTCATGTCAAAATAACTCTAAGTTAACTTGGAGTTTCTGCAAGGAATGTCGGTTTGTCCATCAGTTTGAATTGTTTACCGTTAGTCCTTTCTGCAACAAAGGACAATTGTCAGGTAGTGGTGCAACAACTACCTAGGACTACAAGACAAAACCAAGGACGAAAATGACAGCTCAACCAATGGGATTTCGACAGCACTGTACCCTTCAGATTTGATTCAAATCTTTACCCAACGGTCACAAGGGTGCTCTGCCTATAAATAGCCTTCTTTATTCAACAATGAAGGTTGCTGAGCTTCAAGAGATTCATTCCCAAGTATTCAAGTTTGCTTTGAAGATTTAAACCCAGATATTCATATCTTCAAACCATCTCCATTGCAAACCAGTTCTTCATCAAAGCTTCAAGCCTAACAACCATTCATACTTAGCCTTTACACCGAAAGAATTCCATTTGCTCAACCATCATTTAGATACTTAGAGCATTTGATTTCTTTTCACACACACACCCGATTTATATGATCACATAGATTATATACTTCGAAAACACCGGTTGTTATTATAGCTTAGGTTAGACTTATTGTTTAGAGTTTAGATTCATCTTGTAAAACCTCCTCTAAATTAATACAAGTCTCATAGCTATTAGAAAATCCTAGACTAACCATCTAGGTAGAGGACGTAGTTCATTTAAGAATGAACCTCTTCAATTTGTGTGTTGGATCTTTATTTTCTGTCTTGATATTTATCTTTCTTGTTTGTGGTCTTGAACTCGTTTCCATATACGAAATGACTTGAAAGATGAATTGTGTTTTCCTTTAAACTTTAAGTTTAACTATTCTGTTGCATCATAGTGTTTTCTCAACCCGAGTCAAACCTCCCAACTCTTTAACTAACATATTTGGCCAAAACCGCAAACTCCGCTGTGCATTTTATCAGTTCGGTTCTTGTGCTTTGAACCGCAGTTGGCCAAACTGATAAGTACTCGGTTGATTTTAAGGGTATTTTCGAAAAAGTTTCGGACCGCTATTCACCCCCCTCTAGCGGTTCTATACCCTTGTTGCCCTCTGGGACCAACAAGTGGTATCAAGCATATCCACCAAACTTGTTTTTACAAGCTTAACCGCTTGGGTGCTGATCCAATGGCAAACACAAACACCCATATGATGCAAACATCGAATTCGAATCACTTACCGATTCTGGATGAAGATAGTTTTATTTTTTGAAAGATAGGATGATGAAACACATGATTTCATGTGATCGTAGACTGTGGACCGCGGTTACTGATGGACCATATGTTCCTATGAAAGCTAATCCACGTGCAGGAACCGCAGGAGAAGAAGCTGAAGTTAAGAAATTAGAAAGTGAATGGACTGATGCAGACCGCATCAATGTGGATTTTGATGGAAGAGCTATGTCCATGCTAGTGTCAGCTATTGACCTGATGACTCATTCTAAGTGCTTCACTGCAAAACCGCAAAGGCTACCTGGGATGCTATAGTGACTTTCTGGAAGGAGATTCAGATACCAAAAAACCGCCTCTATCAACAGAGAAGACTCTTGACTATTTTGTTAAAGATCCTAAGGAATCTCTTAGACAATGCTATGAGAGGTTTATTGATATTGTTAATGTTTGTTTTTCTCTTGGACATGTCTATTCTAATACAGATTTGAACATGAGATTCATGCAAGCACTTGGTAGCAAATGGCTGATCAAAACTACTAACATTGAAGACAACAAGGACTTGGAAGCTCTTGATCTTCGACACTTGTATGCCATGCTGAAGGTTTTTTAATTCAAGCTTGATGAGGTCCATGAAACCGAAAGTAGATTTAATACCCTCTCTCTAGCTGCATTCAACAATACTCATCTCCTGTCTACAATCCAGACCATCATCAAACCGCTCCTCACCTCCACTTGCAAACCGCTCCTCCTAACCAAAATGTTCCTAGTACAATCCTCAAACCGCACCTTCTGAATATTACCAGCAGTCTCAACAATCCTATCCTCAATCACATCAACCATATCCTCAATCTTATCAATCTTATCAGCAGTCTCATCAACCCTACACTCCTCAAAGTTCTTATGCTCAGAGTGTAGGATCACAATCCTCAAGTTCTACTCAAGTTGATTTTGATGAAATGGATGATGAAGAATTTGCTTTGTATGTGAAGAGATACACCAAGTTCAGGAAAAATAATAGATCTCAATTTCCATCCAAAGGCCCAGCAAAGTTTGTCCCTCCAACCAGATTCAACAAAACTGCAGATCCCAAGATAAGGGAAGACTTGGTTTGTTATAACTGCAGACAGCCAGGTCACTTTGCGTCAAGTTGTCCCAAACCGCGCTATGAAGCCGCGCCAGCAAAGAAACCATTCAACAAGAAATTCGTGAAAAGAAGAGGAATGGTAGCTGACCAAGGAGATCAACCGCTGACATGGATGGGTTCAGACTCAGATGAAAGTGATGATGAAGAAACTGCTAATCTCTGTCTCATGGGATTTGAAGAAAGAATTGAAATTGACGAAAGCCTTCCACTGCCAAAACAACAAATGAAGTCAGTTTCACCTAAGACTCCTGAGGCTAGATCAAGCAGAGCTCCTACAACACCAAACTACACTCCCGAGGTTCAAACAGACCAAAGTCATGATGACCAGGTACTAGAACGTGCAAATATTATATGTCAACAACACACTGTACTTAAAAAGGCATATAAACTAATGGCTGCGGAACTTGAAGAATCCCAACATGTATGTAAATCCCACAAGGAGGAAATTGAAAACCTCAAGCTCCAAATTGCTGGGATATCTACTATTGTGGATGAAAACCGCTATCTGAAGGACAGAACCGAGGTACTTCTCACCCAAATCCATGATCTTACCGTACAAAGGGATGACCTCCAAAAAGTGACCGATGTATGGACTAAGTCTGGTGTCACCGTGGAACAAATCCTAAATTCACAAATTCCTACTTCGGATAAAAGTGGATTGGGGTTTAAAACCGATGATGGGTGTAAGTGTCCCTGTCTCTGTGCCGAAGGTGGTGTGAAACCTACTGAACAAACCAAAGAAATTCCTAAGGTTAATCATGCTGGTAAAAAGGGCTCAAAACAAGAAATTAAAAGGCAAAATTATTTCTTTGAGTACCCTAAAAACCAGACTGGGAGAGATTCAAAGTGGAAAGAGAAATCCATAGCGGCTGAGGCAACCAAGGAAGTATTGAGTGATGAAACCACTCCTAGTCGGTTTAAGGAAATTCCTATCATTTTCCCTAAAGCCGCATCTAAGAGGAAGGTTGAGCTCAAGAAGGTAATCTTTGTTAAAGCCAAAACCGCTGACCCAGTAAAACATGAGAAACCGAAGGTCAGTAAAGGGTTTGTAAAACGCAACCAAAACCTGGATTTATTCATTGTGCTATTTGTGCTGATTTTGGTCATAGTGCTGGTCATTGTCTTTTAAGATTCACACCCAATGCCAAGGGACGTAAAAATCCTAAGGTCAGACAAGTGTGGGTCCCAAAAAGCTGCTAACCCTAGGACCCAAGGAATAAGGGGGACCAAAACCTTTCATGTTTATTTTCAGATTTCATGTTTTATGGCTGGAACCGCTAAGAAGAAGAAGGATCTCTGGTATTTGGATAGTGGATGCTCACGACACATGACTGGAGATTCCGAACTACTCTGCAGTTTCATCCAAATGAAAGGTCCCCCAGTAGTGTTTGGTAACAACAAGGAGAAACAGTAGGATATGGAGCAATCAAACGAGGAAATGTGACTATTGAAAATGTGTCATTAGTAGAAGGACTCAAGCACAACCTTCTCTCCATATCTCAGTTTTGTGACAAAGGAATGAACTGCATATTCACATCAACTAACTGTTATATCAAAGATGCTTCCTCTGAAGTCACTCTACTGACTGGCAACAGAACAGGTGATGTTTATATGATAGATTTAAGCAATATTGTTTCTATTGCTGACCTCTGTTTTGTAGCAAAAAATATAAGTGAAAGCAGCTGGTTATGGCATAAGCGGCTCAGCCACTTGAACTTCAAGTATCTAGCAAAACTGCACAGGGATGGTCTAGTAAAAGGACTACCCAAAGTGGCTGACCATCATGATGAAAAGTGAAAAGCATGCCAGCTTGGAAATCAGCCCAAACAGTCATTTCCTAGTAAAACCGCACCTTCAACGAACCGCTGTTTGCAATTGCTGCACATGGATTTATTTGGACCTGTCCCAACCGCCAGTATTGGAGGAAACCGCTATACACTTGTGGTGGTTGATGATTATTCAAGATATACATGGGTGGAAATGATGGCCTCTAAAGATGATACTTATGGCATCGTAACCGCTCTCTTTAGACAGCTCCAAACTCAGAAATTGGATGACATTGTTTCCGTGCGTTCAGATAATGGAACCGAATTTACAAACAATGGTGTTGCCCAATATTGTGATGATCATGGAATTGATCATAACTTCTCTGCCGCTGGGGTTCCACAACAGAATGGAGTTGTAGAAAGAAAGAACAGGACTTTGATTGAAGCCGGGAAGACAATGATTGCAGAAGCAAAGCTTCCCAAATACTTCTGGGCCGAAGCCATCAATACCGCATGCTTCACCCAGAACCGCTCCCTAATCATCAAAGTTCACAACAAGACCCCTTATGAATTGTGGAGAGGCAGACCACCCAACATTGCCTTCTTCAAGATATTTGGATGTAAGTGCTACATCTTGTACAATGGCAAAGAGCATCGAGGTAAATTTGATGCTAAGGCCGATGAAGGTATTTTTGTCGGTTATTCAAAACACTCCAAAGCTTTTCGTTGTTTCAATAAGACATCTTTAAAAATTGTAGAGTCAGTCCATGTTACATTTGATGAACATATTCTTCTTGAGCCACATATGGCTCCAAATGTTGCTGATGATTTTAGTGGTTTTGAGACAGGTACATCTTACCATAATCATGCAACCGCAAATGACCAACCTACTCAAACCGCTCCATCAGGTTCTCCAGCCGCTCCAAATCAAACCAAAGGTGTTGCTGTAGAACCGCATTCTTCTGATCCTATTCAAACCGTTGATCCAGTTCCAAACATCACCTTCAATGAAGATTTCAATGAATATCAAGAAGAGCCTCCTCTGGAAAATCTTCAAGAAATAGTGGTTCATGAAGACCTCCCTCCAGATATCAATGAGCATAGAGACCATCCAACAACTAATGTTATAGGTCCTATCAGTTCTGGTGTTCAGACAAGAGGAAGCTTGACTCATAGAGATAACCACAGTTTGTTCTCAACCACACTGTTATCTCAGATGGAACCGAAGAAGGTAGATGAAGCTCTAAGTGATCCAAGTTGGGTAGCTGCAATGCAAGAAGAGCTTAATCAGTTTGAAAGATGCAGAGTTTGGACTCTAGTTCCAAGGCCCAGAGATCACACTGTAATTGGAACAAAATGGGTATACAGAAATAAGATGGATGAAAATGGTACTATTACAAGAAACAAAGCAAGGTTGGTTGCTCAAGGTTATAGGCAAGAAGAAGGCATTGATTATGATGAAACCTTTGCCCCTGTAGCCAGACTTGAAGCCATTAGATTGTTCCTGGCCTATGCCTCCTTCAAGAAATTCAAGTTATATCAAATGGATGTGAAGAGTGCATTTCTGAATGGTGAACTACAAGAAGAAGTTTATGTAGCTCAACCGCCAGGATTTGAAGACAACAAATATCCTAATCATGTCTTCAAGCTCAAGAAGGCCTTGTATGGACTCAAACAAGCTCCAAGAGCATGGTATGACACTCTATCTAAATTTCTTATTGAACAAGGCTACTCTAGAGGTAAAATTGATACAACCCTATTTATTGCTAAACACAAAGGTCATTCATTATTAGTTCAAATATATGTTGATGATATTATTTTCGGTTCTACTAATGACTATGTGTGTTAAGTTTGAGAAGCTTATGAAAGGTAAATTTGAGATGAGTATGATGGGAGAGTTGACATTCTTTCTTGGACTCCAAATCAAGCAATGTCATGATGGAATTTTTATCAACCAAGCCAAATATACCAAAGATTTGATCAAGAAATTTGGGCTTGAAACCGCTAAGCCAGTTGATACCCCAATGCAAAAGGCCTGCAGTTTGGATCAAGATGAACGAGGTAAGAAAGTTGATCAGACTCTCTACTGAGGTATGATTGGTTCTTTACTTTACTTAACTGCTAGTAGGCCAGATATCATGTTCAGTGTTTGTGTTTGTGCTAGATTTCAAGCTGACCCTAGAGAATCTCATCTTATTGCTGTTAAAAGAATTATTAGATATTTATGTGGATCTGTTAACCTTGGACTTTGGTACTCCAAAGAATCTTCATTTGATCTATTAGGTTATTCAGATGCTGACTTTGCAGCATGTAAGATAAGCAGAAAGAGCACAAGTGGTACTTGTCAGTTCCTTGGAACCCGACTTGTATCATGGTCCAGCAACAAACAAGCATCGGTTTCAGTCTCAACCGCTGAAGCTGAATATATTGCGGCTGGAAGCTGTTGCTCTCAAATTCTCTGGATGAAACAGCAGTTGGAAGACTATGAAGTATTTGAGAAGAACTGCCCTATCTACTGTGATAGTACTGCAGCAATATCAATCTCCAACAATCCAGTACAACACTCAAAAACCAAGCACATTGACATAAGATATCATTTCCTTAAAGATCATGTTGAAAAGAAGAACATTTTTCTAGCAAAGGTGGGAACCGACGATCAAATTGCAGATATTCTCACCAAACCGCTCGAAAATTCTAGGTTCTTTCATTTACGAGGAGAAATGGGTATGCTGGAATTTACTTAATATAATTCATGCCTATTTATTCTTGTTCTAATAATTTTTGTTAAGTATTTTGGCTCTATTAAGAAAATGCAAATAGTTTGCGGTTCAATAGACAAAACCGCAACAAGATGGTTCGGCTAAAGATTCCATTCAAACCGAAGAGTCAAGTAGAAAAATTTCAGTTTTATCCAAACCAAATTGTCAAAGCAAGGTTTCGGTTTCTCTACTGAAACCGAAGATAGATCTGAAAGATATCGGTTTCACCAAAACCGATAATGAGGAAAAGGTAAGTCGGTTTACGCAAAACCGCTCAGGTATGAAATTGCATTTTAGTCCCTACTTTATGTCACTTCATTCTTTAAGGACCTTCTTGCAATTATCTCTGCCGCATTGAATGTGAATCGACAGGTACACTGACGGTTGAGTTTCCTTCAGCCGTCATGCCCGCTCCACTACCCGAGGTGGTTAATTGAGTATAAAAGACAAACCATTTTTCAATTTATCTTTTTACCTTCTTACTCTTTTTAGCAAAAAACCTTCTCTCTCTCTCTAGTGTTCGTACTCTTCTCTCTCTCTGTTCTCACTAAAAAAAATTCTTACTTAAACAAAATTTTTAATGGCACCAAAGAAATCAATTGATCTTGCTTCTTCTTCTACATCGTCCAAACCTTCGAAGCCCGATATGGTATGAAATTCTGAACCCTAACTCAGTATATCTCATTTATCCGCCATTGTTGAAGCTTAAAAGCTTGTTCATCTTCCTTTGATCATTTTATGCTTTTTCTTCAATTTCTTGTTTGGTTTGTGTTCGCATTTACTTATATACACTGTTTGATTACTTTGTTTTAAGATTTGTGTTCAATTTTGAGCAAAATCAATTTTGGGGTTATTTGGTGTTCTTGCGAAATTTTGCAGATTCTGGGTTCATGTGTTGTTATTTGTCTTAGTTTATTTAGAACTTTGTTAGAATCTGCCCTTTGTGATCATTTTGATATAATTTTTCCATATTTTGGTTAAGATTTTGTTTTGCATACTCATACTCTGTTCTTCGTGTTCTTCATGCATTCAAACTCCTTTTCAAAATTTTCTTCTTTGATTCGTTTTGCCTTCACTGTTCATTCATTCTTTGTTTTTACATTTTTACCCTTACTCTCCTTGAACCGCATGTTTTCATTGTTAGGATTCCTTGTTATAGTTTGTAGTACTTAATCAAACCACGGTTTGCTTAAGGATTCAAACTATCATTCTTTAAGCTATTTCTAACTTAGAAAATATTTTAGGATCCCTCAAACTTTGTTCCCGGTTCTAGGATTCTTGAAGATGAACTTAAACAAGATGCAGTTGGAAGGAAGCTCCTCAAACTGCTAAATGATGCAAAGCTGCTACCTTTATTTCTTATGGATGAACCGCAGTTTGTCACAATTATCTGCGCCGAATTCTTTGAGAATGGGATCTCCACGAAGGCTGCCTTACTAGATGTAAGAGGAGAACCGATAAGGGATCTGGAATCCGGTGAAAAAAAATTTGAAGATGCTATCAAGTCCACCGTCTGTGGCAAAGAAGTGATCCTAACCGCTTCCAAGATTGCAGTTCTAGCTGGTCTTGAGAACTCTGGAGTTATGGGGATAAAACCGGAACTTCTAAGCAATACTACAATGGAGCTGATTGGAGTTAACTCTTTCTCCACCAAGAATTCCTCCAAAAAGGACTTTGGAGAGGTGATGGCTCATCTTTGTGAATTGGTAGATTCTGGAGTCATGTGCAAGAATGGAAACCACAACAACTTTACAAGTGAACAGTATGCTTACTGTGTGGCCATTCTTAAAGGGAAGAAACTGCACTGGCCCAAGGTTGTGATGAAGGAGATAATAAATGCTCTAAACCGCCTCCATGCTGCTAAAGCCGCTGGAAAATCCAAGGTCAGAACTCATTGCAGGCTGCTGACAAAGTTCTTGCATCAAGATACTGCCATTTTCAAGTTCTCTGCTGAACACAAGGACTATTGGTTGGACCCAATTGAAAAGTCCATCTTTGGTTTGTCAAAACTTGATACCTTCAGAACAACCTTTGGATGGCGGTATGCTCAAACAGTTTGGAATGAGGACCCTCTTCCTGAAGCCGAACGTGGCCCATTTCCTGAGGCACGGCTCAACAAATCTGGGAAACTGTATGCTGGTGCCATTGCTGATCAGGCCCATGCTACGATGCTAAGAAATGAAGGTCAAACTGCCACTTTACACAGACTGGGGTTAAGTCAGTTAGCTCAGACCGCGGTACAGGCTGAGGGGGAGTCTGCGGTTGAGGGGGAGCCTGCAGTTCGGTCTATATCTGCGGCTCGTCCCAAGGAAACCGCTGCTCCAAGGAAGAGAAAGGGAACTGCTCAAATCCCTTCAGTTATTACAAAAGCAAACCTATCCAAACCGCCTTCCAAACCCTTCTCCAAACCATCATCTAAACCTTCATCTTCTTCAACCTCGTTTCCCCCCATCAGACTATCTCCTACACTTTCAAAACCTATCACTTCTAAACCCTCTATTCCCAAACCTCAAGTTAAACCTCTATCTCCAGTACATCAAAATGTGGAGAAATCCATTAACTTTGCTATGGATGCCGCCTCTCTTAAAGCCGCCAAGGCTAAATCCATTCCAGAACTTATCCCTTCACCTCATCTTTTCCTTCCTATCCCTTCTCCTCCTAAACCTTCCACCTCCAAACCGCCCTCTGTTCAATTCTCTGAAGAACAGTTGGCTGAAATTTTCAAAGCCTTCACAAACCTCAAACCCTCCTCTCAAACCGATCCTGAGCAGACCGAAGTGTCTGAGGATGCGGTTCTAGTTGAACAAACCGCTGTATCTACCATTGTGGTTCCGCCTGAGAAAACCGATGAGTTTGAGGCTACAGCATTGCCTGAGCAGACTGATATGTCTGAGGCACTTGGTGAACCTGAGCAAGAAGATGAAGTTCTTGAGGTTCAACCGCCAAAGAAGAAGAGAAAGTTGGTGAAGAAAAGTGATTATGTGGAGCATTGGCAGTCAAGGCCACCGGGAGCTGTAGACTTTAGTGAGGCTGACTATAAAATGGATCACTCACCACTTGAAGGAGCATTTGCAAAAGAGCTAAGAGAAAGAGCTGAGATGAGGAAGGCAGGTATTGACCCAATGTTGGTTGAGGTCCCTCCTCCTTCACTTAAAAGGAAGTTGGACTTTGATTCACCAGAACATACTCCATCTTCATCTCTTGATTTACCTTATGCTCCAACTCCGGTTTTGCCATCTACTTCTTTGTCGGTTCAACCACTACCTCTTCCTTCAGTTCAACCGCTGGCTATTACTAAAGCTCAACCTCTCTCTCAGCCGCCAGTTCAGCTATCTCCACCGACATCGGTTTCATTCATTAAACCGAAGACAAAGAAACGAAAGAATGCTGCTGACTTAGCAAAATATCTGAAGCGGTTCAAGACTGAAACCTCTAGGGAAAGAAGGGCTGGAGCCCATGCTCGTGCCGCCGCCAAAGCCGAAGCTAGATTCTTGAAGGCTGGCCCGCCCTAACCCTTTTGCTATCTTTCCCAAGGATGAGATGGAAGCCTGCAGTTGTGTGAATACGTGTGTTCGAATTTGAGAATATTCATTGCAACATTAAAATTATGAGAGTCGCCACGCCGTTTTAATTATAGCCAAAACATTGAAAAAAGCATGTTTAATGGGTTCGGGGGTCAAATTACAACAAGAGAAGAATATTGGACGTTATCACTCCTATTGCCCGAATTGATCGGTCTTTCTATCATGATGAATGTGTTAGTAGTGTGTTAGTGATTCAGACCGGATCCGAAGATTGCCTACGTTCCTCTCAATGTGAGAAGCTCAGGTCAGCGTAGTTCGTAGAGAATTTAGAATAGGCAGAAGAATCGGGATCATGCATAATGAGGGGGGAATTACCTAAAGATTAGGGTTTAGAAGTAGTTCCTAGATCATCCTCGGGTTGATGAACCCTCGATCATCATCGGCTATGAAATAACATGTAATTATGAAGATCGCAACCCTAAATATAGCATAAATAAGGTTTTAATCTATGAACACGAAGAACATGCGAAGAACATATATGAACATGCAAAGAATATGAAGAAACTATGAATAAACATGTACGAACATGAATATAAAAGATCTACATTAAAAATAATGCAAGAACACGAAGAAAAAGTTAGAAAACTTACCTATGTTGGCAAGAAATAAACCTTGGATCTTCTTGAGTGTTTGAATGCTAATTAGAGAGCAAAATATTGTTTAAGAACTCCAAAATTCGTACTTAGAGCTCTCCAAATCGGATCCTTAAACCAATAGCATGGGATTGGTTTATATAGTAAACTGAGGGGAAGATCTGATGGTCCAGATCATCCGGCGCAAGGTTGGCCGCCTGGCCATGGTTGAAGACGGCGACAATGTTGGCCGCGTGGCCAAGATCAACGCGTAACAATGTTGGCCGCCTGGCCAAGTCTGCAGGCTGACTTGATTTTCAAGCTAGGGTTTCACTGTTACTTTATGGTAACCCTAAGTTGCCTATTTTGATGGATTTTGTCATAAATGAGATATTTTGGGAATCCAGGACAAGTCTTTGCAAGGTTTCTAATTCCTATAAAGTCCTTGTAGTTTTGGGAAAGTCTTAATAAACTCATTTTCAGGTCGGGTACTAACAGTAGCCCCTCGGCGACGCTTCTTGCAAGGCAAGGTGGGGTCGACGATAAAAAGAAGGATCCGTCTGAAACATGAGTTTCAAAACAGATGAAAGGTAAGGGAACGGCTGAACCTTGGCAGGCGACCTACGTATCCACGGGGGAATCAAGCCAAACGTAGTTCAAATCGGATGGGAAATTGGGAATGACCGTCCTCTGATGGGGAGCTACGTCTTCTGCTGGGGAAAATGCACCTGCTGGGGATGATAGATGACCGCGTCGGTCGGGTGGCTGGACCTTTTCAGGTTTCCTACGTATCCTCCGAGGAATCAAGCCGGTCGTAGTTCAGAGATCTACTGGGGATAAAACGAGATGTCGGACTTCTACTGCGGATAATAAACCTACGGGCACTATCCTGCATGAAGAACGAATTATTCGTAAGTAATGAAGTTATTTGGGAAAAATGAAGACTACGTTGTCTAAATAATCCCACGATGGAATGGTAAACGCAATGAGGATCGCCGGGGCTCCTGCCGATTGCGCTAAAGTAATCGATGTTGGATCTCTCGCGAACAGAAACGCCGAGGCTTCTGCCAACCACGATCGATCAAGGATACGTATGTTATAGAGGCGCCGAAGTCTCTACAACCACACGAATCTTAATAATAGATGTTGGATCTTTCGCAAACAGAAACGCCGAGGCTTCTGCCAATTACGATTGATCTAGGATGGTATGTCATAGAGGCACCGAAGTCTCTACAATCATACGAATCCTAATAATAGATGCTGGATCTTTCGCAAATAGAAACGCCGAGGCTTCTGCCAATCACGATTAATCAAGGATACGTATGTCATAGAGGCGCCAAAGTCTCTACAATCATACGAATCCTAAAATAGATGCTGGATCGCTCGCAAACAGAAACGCCGAGGCTTCTGCCCACGCGATCGATCTAGGATGCGTATGTCATAGAGGCGCCGAAGTCTCTACAATCATACGAATCCTAAAATAGATGCTGGATAGCTCGCAAACAGAAACGCCGAGGCTTCTGCCCATCGCGATCGATCTAGGATGCGTATGTCATAGAGGCGCCGAAGTCTCTACAACCATACGAATCCTAAGCAAATATTAGGAAGTACTAAAATAATAGATGCTGGATCTCTCGCAAACAGAAATGCCGAGGCTTCTGCCCATCGCGATCGATCTAGGATGCGTAAGTCATAGAGTCGCCGAAGTCTCTACAACCATACGAATCCTAAGCAAATATTAGGAAGTGCTAAAATAATAGATGCTGGATCTCTCGCAAACAGAAACGCCAAGGCTTCTGCCCATCGCGATCGATCTAGGATGCGTATGTCATAGAGGCGCCGAAGTCTCTACAACCATACGAATCCTAAGCAAATATTAGGAAGTGCTAAAATAATAGATGCTGGATCTCTCGCAAACAGAAACGCCGAGGCTTCTGCCCATCGCGATCGATCTAGGATGCGTATGTCATAGAGGCGCCGAAGTCTCTACCACCCTACGAATCCTAAGCAAATATTAGGAAGTGCTAAAATAATAGATGCTGGATCTCTCGCAAACAGAAACGCCGAGGCTTCTGCCCATCGCGATCGATCTAGGATGCGTATGTCATAGAGGCGCCGAAGTATCTACAACCATACGAATCCTAAGCAAATATTAGGAAGTGCTAAAATAATAGATGCTGGATCTCTCGCAAACAGAAACGCCGAGGCTTCTGCCCATTGCGATCGATCTAGGATGCGTATGTCATAGAGGCACCGAAGTCTCTACAACCATACGAATCCTAAGCAAATATTAGGAAGTTTTAAGGGGTTTTCCGTATTCAAAGGTAACGAATATCAGTCAAAATAGCGCTAAGGGCACCTAAAAATGAACAAAGGGAAATGTACCAGGGGTAAAACTGAAATTTTGCATGTGGAGGCAAAGATGATGGATTGTTATGGAGTCGCAAACGGGATGAACTCTCAAGGAGTCATGAAGGTGATAGACTCTCAGGGAATCGCAGAAGTGATGGACTCTTGGGGAGTCGCAAAGGTGATGGACTCTCGGGGAGTCACCAAGGTAAAGGACTCTTTGGTGAGCAAAGGACGACCACGGAAAGCGTAATGTTTGGGATCCACTTACCCTAAATTAGGAGGAATACATAATATGAGGCTACGAACCATTAAGATGAAGGTATTAGGTAAGGGACATTTTGCTTGGTTGCTTAGGGTAGGACCTAAGGCTTCTAAGGAAAGGGGATGGGTAGCCTCTTAGCCTTGAGATAAGGATGCAAAAGATGTTATGGTTGTTTAGACTTGAGATTGTGTCTTGGAGATAATGTGGGTTTCCTAGGCTTACGGGTTAGGGATTGGAGTTCATTTAAGCATGAGGAGAGTATTCTATCCTAGGCTTAGTGCTAGGGCTTGGAGTTGTGGTAGGCTTAGAGGTTGCAAAGGCGTTGGCTTTTAGACATAAGGCTGGGAGTTGGAAAGGTTGTGACTTCCTAGGCTTGAGACCATGGACCGTCGGGAAGAGGGATTGCTTTTGTGGAGGGTCCACTAAGCTTGATGTTAGGGTTCACCATTTTCGGGATTGGTGACTATGGCTTGGAAATGTTCGTGGTAACCTAGGATTTAGGCTAGATTTTAAGGCTAAGGACTGTAAACTTCCTATATTTTGAGACTAAGGTGAAGGAATTTCCTAGGTCTAGGACTAGGGTTTGAAGGGAATGTTGAATCCTAGGCTCGATGATAGAGTTTAAAGAGGATAATTTCTACCTAGGCTTGAGGCTAGGGTTTTAGAAAGAGTGCGACTACCTAGGCTCGAGGCTAGGGTTTAGAGCGAATGCGACTACCTAGGCTCGAGGCTAGGGTTTAGAAAGAGTGCGACTACCTAAGCTTGAGGCTAGGGTTTGGAGCGAATGCGACTACCTAGGCTCGAGGCTAGGGTTTATAAAGAGTGCGACTACCTAAGCTTGAGGCTAGGGTTTGGAGTGAATGCGACTACCTAGGCTCAAGGCTAGGGTTTAGAGCGAATTCGACTACCTAGGCTCGAGGCTAGGGTTTAGCGCGAATGCGGCTTCCTAGGCTTAAGGCTAGGGTTGATTGAGTTTTGGACAGGGCATTATATCCTAGGTTTTGGACTAGGGTTCAATAAAACGGAGAATTGAGATTGTAAATTTCCTAGGTTTCGAGACTAGGGTTTCGGGAATTTGGAAATGATGTGGCATATGAGGCTTTGGAAATTCCCTAGAATTTGGGCTAGGGTTAAAGGGGATGTTGTGGTTTCCTAGGCTTAAGGCTAGGGTTTAGAGAGAATGCAGATTCCTAGGTTTGAGGCTAGGGTTTAAGAAGGATGTAACTTCCTAGGCTTTAGGCTAGAGTTTAGAGGGAATGTGACTACCTAGGCTCGAGGGTAGGGTTTAGGAAGGATGTGGCTACCTAGGCTTGAGGCTAGGGTTTTGGGGAAACGTGACTACCTAGGCTTGAGGCTAGGGTTTGGGAAGATGTGATTACCTAGGCTTGAGGCTAGGGTTCGGAGCGCATGTGACTTCCTAGGCTAGAGGCTAGGGTTTGTAGAGGATGTGGCAACCTAGGCTTGAGGCTAGGGTTTGGGAATATGTGATTTCCTAGGCTTGAGGCTAGGGTTCGGAGCGCATGTGACTTCCTAGGCTAGAGGCTAGGGTTTGTAGAGGATGTGGCAACCTAGGCTTGAGGCTAGGGTTAAGAGAATGTGATTACCTAGGTTTAAGGCTAGGCTTCGGATAGAAGGTGACTACCTAGGCTTGTGGCTAGGGTTCGGAGCGCATGTGACTTCCTAGGCTAGAGGCTAGGGTTTGTAGAGGATGTGGCCACCTAGGCTTGAGGCTAGGGTTTGGAGACAGAAAGCATTTGAAGGTTTGTCTTGGTTTAGACCGAGCAAGTTTGAGGTCTAAGAGTGTTGCGGTTTGGGGCAGGTGAACTTGATACCTCATGGCTGGATAGGCTCGATAGGTTAGACCTAGGCTAGAGTGCTAGGGTTTAGCTAGGGTAAGACTCAGACATGTGTTAAGGAGACCGGGGCCTAATGGAATGGTAGGCGTGAGATCTAGGAGATCGAAGGCTAAGCAGGGTAGCGTTGGGACATAAGGCTTTCAGGCGGGTAAGTCTTTTGTCCTAGAGAAACCGCGTTATGGGTTAGGACCAAGCAGGCTTGAGGTCGGCCAAAGAGCAACGGATTGGGATTGGATGATCCTAGTACCTAATACGCATGTCGGGCTTGGATCCTAGAGTGTTTGAAAGTTTAGGCTAGGTGCGAACCATAGGTGCGGGAAATGGTTTTGGATATATGACCATGTTGGCGCTTTAGATAAAGGTATTTAGTGTCCAAGACTTTGCTTGAGTACAATATGTACCTAAGTTGGATTGGGTATGCTTAGGTACTAAGTTTTTCTCAGAGGTCATTGCACGTGACCAAGCTCGTTCGGCGATTGCGAAGGTGGGTTTGGTATGGGACCAAAGGTGTTAAGCGCACGATTTTTGACTTGACAGGTTTTGATATCTTTATGGCATGTCACGGTATGCGGAAGATCCTATGCGTTCGAGCATGTTTGAGGTTTGGACTCGTGGGGAAGAAAGGTTTGAGATCCATGGAGTTCAAGGGTGGACCTCGTAGGTGGCGAGGTTTGGACTCGGCTCGGATTAAGTAGGTTAGAGACCTAAGGGGTTGAAGGTCAGACTAGGAAGTCTTTTGAAGCTAAGGAGTGACACTAGGTTGGTACTTGGTAGGTTTAAGAGTGGTAGGGCCATGGCTTGGATATGACGGGAGTCAGGAGACGTAAATGCGTCGCTTTTAATTGGACCAAGTAGGCTTGGGAATTAAAGAGTTCCAAGGGTGGAGATGTAAGGTGAGAGACCTAGAGGGTAGAAAGTCTTGTGACCTAAAGGTTTAGGGGTTGAGGCCTAAGGTATGGACCAGACATATCATGGACTTCAAGGATAAGTTTGGTAGACTTGAATGGTCTTGGGATCTAAGGGATCGCTCAACAGGTTAGACTGAGTAGACCTAAAAGGTTGGAACGAGGAGGATAAGAGAGCTATTGCTTAGACAAGGTAAGGATGAGTATGTGTTGGTAGGTTTGAGATCTAGGAGATCGGTAGGCTCGGGACCGGTAGGTTCGGGACCTAATGGGTCACCCTAAGGATTTGGCTTTGGTTAACTGGTTTAAGGTCTGGAGTTTTGGGTAGAACCGGTTTGAGGCCGAAGGGGTCATGCTACGAACTTGCGGAAGGTCGAGCTAAGAGGTTATGATGTAACGTAGGTAAGACTCACCGGGTAGGCTTGGGACCTAAGGTTTTGAACCAGGTAGGTTGGGACCTAAAGGTATCCTATTGTATAGGAAATAGGGTGAAGGACCGAGTCAACTCAAGAATCACGGAGATGGGTCTCAGATGGATCGAGGATGTTTTTACAATTTTGTGGAGACCGAGCGTGCAGGTTTATAAACAAAGTGTCGGGGAGGAGAAAACTTTATGAAAGTGTTATGATCTTATACAGATGCCTTATAATTAATTATGATTCTAATCAATCCAAATAGGTCGTCGCGTGCCGAGTTTGACGATGAGGGGTGCCCTTCTTCTAAGTGTATCCTTGTTGACGCCTCGGTATTCTCTGGGAAACCACATAGTCGACCCATTCCGTTGGAGATTATCTAATTTGGTGAGCGGGTACCCTCCCTCCTTTGAGAAACTCTACGTCAAGCTTGATGATGAGGGATGCCCTTCTTCTAAGTATGTGCTTGATGAAGCCCCGGCATTCTTTGAGAAACCTTATGGTCGGTCCTTTATTGTTAGGGAAGCCCCAGTTGCGTAGAGCGGGGTATCTTCCCTCCTTTGAGAAATCCTATGTCGAGCTTGATGATGAGGAGTCCTCTTCTTCTAAGTATGTGCTTGATGAAGGCCCGGCATTCTTTGAGAAACCTTATGGTCGGTCCTTTATTGTTAGGGAAGCCCCAGTCGCGTAGAGCGGGGTATCCTACCTCTTTTAAGACGCACCCTTTTTTCTGCCTAGACCGCCCTTGCAGGTTTTCAATCTAGCGGGCATCTCTTTTGCGTCAATTTTTTTTTTTTTTTTTTTTTTTTGAACTCATTCAGTCGACTCAAAAAAGGAAAAAAGAATTGTTTGAAAACATGCGGGGGCATTTTGAGGAGAGTAAGAGAGAGAGAGAGAGAGATAGTACTCACATTTTGACTCTTTTGAGCAACTGAGGGTATATATGTACAAAAGGGAGGAAGCCCCTGCTTTGACAGAAAGTAAGTGTTTAGCTCTTTCCTAGATTGTAGAACGGAAGACTTGTCGAGACATTTGAAAATTGTTTTATTCAAGATTCTCATTTGATTGCTCGAGAATGGACCTCGTTGATTAGTTAATGAGTTATGGTTAATTGGTAAACAAGTAGCCTCAAATTAATAAATGTTTTGATCAATTGTGAGTGAAGAAGTCAGGAGTAGAAATATGGGGGAAGAGAGAAGAGAAGGAAAATTGGCTACGAGGTGGGTTGTGTATATTTTGGACCGAACCGGGAGGTTGCCTACGTTCTCCTCAAGGTGAGGAGCTCAGGTCCGCGTAGTTCGGGGATGACCCGCTTGACGATGGTGTCGGGTTTCAGTGGGTATGTGTGGGAGGAAAGAAAAGAAAGAAAGTTGGCCCAAGGTAGGTTATGTTTGGCTTTGAGTGGTTGCCCGGTTGACGATGAAGTTGGGTTTTGAGTTTAGGGGTGTGAGGTTCATTTGAGGTGAGTTGTTCTGTGTAGCTCATTGCGGTAGATTACTCCTTTGTAGTTGTTGCAGTGGATTGCTCCATCGTAGTTGTCATGGGTTGCTGCCGTTTATCTACTTTGTAAGGAAAGAAAGGAAAATAGAACATTTGAGGTGAAAAGAAAATGAGACTTTTACTTTTCCATGGTGATAGCCCCTTCTATTTTTCTTTATTTTTTTTTTATTTTTTATTTTGTCTCTTTGTGCACACCCTTTTTTTTTTTTTTTTTTTTTTTTTGCCTAGGCCGCCCTTTCGGGTTTTCAACCTAGCGGGCTTCTTTTTGTGCAATGCTCTAACTTTTGCCTAGGCCGCCCTTTTGGGTTTCAACCTAGCGAGCCATATATATATATATATATATATATATATATATATTTTTTTTTTTTTTTTTTTTCTATATTTGTACATGAAACATTGGGCGAGACAAGCCCCTAGTTTGCTTTCGCCTTTCTCGATTGCGAGGTAGCTTCCTTATAGTTCAAGCGGCCTTTTGCTGGCGGCGGGCGTCCTAGCCCCTTGATTTTCACCGGTAGAGCTCCATTGGATTATCACGTGCACCAATGAATGACTTCGTGCACTTGTCTTATATTTGCGATGGAATACGGACAGCCCCAGTGTAACGGCATGTAGTACTCATGATGGGAACAAACCAATCCTTTAAATTGTGGCAACATGGATGTCTATTTGATGATGAGCAACCGCAGTCCATTTCTTTGTCACGACCTTATAAAAAGGGGTCTAATGGTGGGATGAGAGGCGTATGAGGATAGTGTATGGGAGAAGGTGTATATAGAGAGTGTACATGAAGTGTGTACAAATGGTGAGTGTATAGAGAGAGTGTATGGGGGTAGAATGTAGAGAGAAGGGAAAGTGATTCGTTCATCCCAATTGATCGAAGCATTTGTTATTTTGAGATTAATCGTTTACTTAGTTATGTGAATGGTTTGTGGGTCCATTTACCTTTTAATGAGTCGTCATTAATGAGTAAGATTAAGATTAATTCATCATATAAAGATATAGCAATCAAGCGAAAATGGTGAATAAGACAATTTTCATGAAATTGATATATGCAAGCTTATATCTCAAGTCTAGAGAGAAAAGAAAAGAAATAAAGACCCTTTTATTGGAACTAAAAGATTTAAACTGACTAGTCCGGGGTGGACTTTTACTTAAAGAAACAAAAATCGTCCAAGGTGGACTTTTGACTAAAGACACTCTAGAACCTACGAAGACTGAATGACCCTTTTCTTTTCTTTTATTTAAAGGAGGTAGCCCCAATTTCCTCTTTTGCCCATGCCCATGTATTCCGTTGGCGGGTGATGACTCCGCTGTTAATGAGGCTTTGAATCTTTCTCCTCAATTGGAGGCAATCTTCGGTGTCATGCCCAATGTACTGGTGGTATTGGCAGTGTTTGGAGGGATCCAAGCCTTGCTTCACCTTACTTGGTTCATAATTGAACAAAGGAGACAACTTGCCGGCTTGAACTAGACTTTTGAAGAGTTTGCCCAAGTCGTCGAATTCGCGCTCGTCCTTCCTTTCACGAACTGTCTTTGAGGGTGATTTAGGTACCGGCACCCCTTGTTGATGAGTAGTCATAGGAGGCATCCCGACGGGGACAGTCTGTGGCGGCCCGTACATTTGAGGAGCGTACGGGTGTTGACATTGAGCAAGAGGGAGAACTCGACTGAGGTAATCATAAACGCCACGAATGTCAGACAAATGGCGCCTCTCGATATCTCTTAGGGTCTTATGCATCTCTTTCTGAAAGTGTGTTGCTTGCTCGTTGAGAATGGCCTTAAAGTGGATTGCTTGTTCATCGAGGATGGCTTCGAAGTGGGATGCTTGCTTACTGAGAGCAGTACCGGTGTAGAGGATTGTCTCGGGATCTTGGGTAGCAGCTTCAGTTGCAACTTCGATGTTCCTTGCAGCCGATATGATGCAGAACTCTATGCATTGAAAGAATTAGATTCGTATTTAATGATAAGGCATCGTTATAAAAATCATTTTTTGGAAAAGAGTCGGTCTCCACATTTTTGAAATGCATTTTGGTAAAAAATTGAAAGTTTGACCGGGCCGAAGTTGCCTACGTTCCCCTTATCATGAGGGAGAGGTCCCACACAATAAGAGGCTCAGGTCGCCGTAGTTCGAATCAAGTTAGACTTTTTTTAAAAAGACGTGAGAGGTGACCATAGGGGTCAATTTGATAGAGTCTTTTTAAGATAAAGAGCGATCTTGAGGTCAAAAGCAGGAGATGACTCGGTCCTTAGTCAAGCATGGGTGAGGAAGACCTATAGGAGTTGGTTTTGATTGAGTCGGGTATGGTTTGACTTATGGTTTGACCTAAATTTGACCTAAGGATTGACCTAAGGTTTCAGACAAGAAGTGGTTCAAGCTAGAATGCGACGATAATGGTGGGTTGACCTAGATGGGTAATGGATAGGTCGACCTAAATGAGAAGGGTTGGATTGACCTATATGGTGAATGAATCAAGATAGCGGGTTGTAGCGGGTTGCCTATGGGATGATCTAAGTGGGATAAACATGGTTTGACCTAAGCGGGTCGAATGTGAGTTGGTTGACCTATTCGGGTTGGTTGACCTAGGGAGGTCGGTATATAGATTCAAGACGGGCAAGTCGACTTAAGCGGGCCAAGGATTGACCTAGATGGGTCAAAGGTAAAGGGGTAGTTTTAACCTAAGACGGACGAGTTGACCTAGATGGGTCGAGGATGGTGTGTGGACCTAAACGGGTCGAGACGGGTTGACCTAGGTTGGTATGGACAACGGTGGGTCAAATAATGACCTAGGTGGGTCAGGATGACGGTTTGACCTAAGCGGGTTAAGGTCAAAGGTAATTGGGTTCACCTATGGGACCAAAGATTGACCTAAGAGGTCAATAGCGGATAAGGTTGACCTAAGGGTCAAAGGTTGACTTAAGAAGTCGAAAGGTGATTGGGTTGACTTAGGGAGTCAAAGGTTGACCTCAGAGGTCAAAGGCGGATAAGGTTGACCTAAGTGGTCAAAGGTTGACCTAAGAGATCGAGGGGTGATAAAGTTGACCTAAGGGGTCCAAGGTTTGACCTATGGGGTCAAAGGCAGATGAGAATGACCTATGGGGTCAAAGGTTGGCCTAAGAGGTCAAAGGCGGATGAGGTTGATCTAAGGGGTCAAAGGTTGACCTAAGAGGTCGAGGGGTGACCTAAGAGGTCGAAGGTGATAAGGTTGACCTAGGAGGTCAAGGGTTGACCTAAGAGGTCGGAGGTTGATAAAGTTGACCTAGGGGGTCAAGGGTAGACCTAAGAGGTCAAAGGTTGGTAAGGTTGACCTAGGGGGTCAAAGGTTGACTTAAACGGATAAGATTGACCTAGGGGGTCAAAGGTTGGCCTAAGAGGTCAAAGGGTGGTAAGGTTGACCTAGGCGGTTAAAGGTTGACCTAGGAGGTCAAAGGTAGATAAGGTTGACCTAGGAGGTCAAGGGTTGACCTAAGAGGTCGGAGGCGGATAAAGTTGACCTAGGCGGTCAAGGGTTGACCTAAGAGGTCGAGGGTGATAAGGTTGACCTAGGAGGTCAAGGGTAGACCTAAGAGGTCAAAGGCGGATAAGGTTGACCTATAGGGTCAAAGGTTGACCTAAGAGGTCGAAGGTTGACCTAAGGGGGTCAAGAGCGGAGAAAGTTGACCTAGGGGGTCAAAGGTTGACCTAAGAGGTTAAAAGACAAATGAGGTTGACCTAGGGGTCAAAGGTTGACTTAAACGGATAAGATTGACCTAAGGGGTCAAAGGTTGACCTAAGGGGGTCAAGAGCGGAGAAGGTTGACCTAGGGGTCAAAGGTTGACCTAAGGGGGTCAAGAGCGGAGAAGGTTGACCTAGGGGTCAAAGGTTGACCTAAGGGGGTCAAGAGCGGAGAAAGTTGACCTAGGGGGTCAAAGGTTGACCTAAGAGGTTAAAAGACAAATGAGGTTGACCTAGGGGTCAAAGGTTGACTTAAACGGATAAGATTGACCTAAGGGGTCAAAGGTTGACCTAAGGGGGTCAAGAGCGGAGAAGGTTGACCTAGGGGTCAAAGGTTGACCTAAGGGGGTCAAGAGCGGAGAAAGTTGACCTAAGGGGTCAAAGGTTGACCTAAGGGGGTCAAGAGCGGAGAAGGTTGACCTAGGGGTCAAAGGTTGACCTAAGGGGGTCAAGAGCGGAGAAAGTTGACCTAGGGGGTCAAAGGTTGACCTAGGAGGTTAAAGGTTCAGAGGGTTGACCTAGGCGGTCAAAGGTTGACCTAGGCGGTCAAAGGTTGACCTAGGAGGTCAACGGTTGACCTAAGGGGTCAAAGGCAGATAAGGTTGACCTAGGCGGTCAAAGGTTGACCTAGGAGGTCAACGGTTGACCTAAGGGGTCAAAGGCGGATAAGGTTGACCTAGGAGGTCAAAAGTTGGTAAGGGTTGACCTAGGGGGTCAAAGGTTGAGAAGGATTTTGACCAAAGCGGGTCGAGATGAAGGGTAGGCCCAAATGGATCGCAATGATGGGTAGGTAACCTAGATAGGCCAAGATGAGGAATTTTGATAGATGGCCCAAGGGGTGAGCGATGGACCTTAGAGGTCGTCTAGATGCAATGCACATTTTATTTTGCAAGAAGTTTTGCATTTATTTACATCCTAAATGGTTGGTCTAAGGAGTGTCCTAATCTCTATGTGTGGGTTGACACGGGTAAGGTAAAAGGTTCCCACCGCTCGCGGAACGTACACGGTGAGTGGAGTAGACGAGTGACTCGAAAAGAGGGCGGCAGTAGCGCACAAATTCCTGCACATCGAATACTCCGGGTAATGGGGACATGTGCAGTGCTGACACGGACTAGTGGTAGTGTGTGGTAAAAAACTAATTCTTTTTTAAGGAGAAAAGAGAGAAGTTTTGAATATTTGAATGATGCTATGCAATGCAATGCAGGAGAAGGAAAATAATGTACAAGGGAGCATAGCAGAGTTTTGTTTGACCCTAATACTAAGACGAAAATAACAAAGGTACAAGGATACAAGGTATATACCAAGTACAAGTATCAACAAAGTACAAGTATTAACATTGCGGGGTGCACGGGTGCATGTGTAAACATGGCAAGTATGTGAGGTGTATGTATAAACATGGCAAGTGTGTGCATGTGTAAACATGGCAAGTGTGTGTAGGGTGCATGTGTAAACATGGCAAGTGTGTGAGGTGCATGTGTAAACATGGCCAGTGTGTGAGGTGCACGTGTAAACATGGCAAGTGTGTGCATGTGTAAACATGGCAAGTGTGTGCATGTGTGAACATGGCAAGTGTGTGTAGGGTGCATGTGTAAACATGGCAGGTGTGTGTAGGGTGCATGTGTATACATGGCAGGTGTGTGCATGTGTAAACATGGCAAGTGTGTGTAGGGTGCATGTGTAAACATGGCAGTGTGTGTAGGGTGCATGTGTAAACATGGAAAGTGTGTGCATGTGTAAACATGGCAGGTGTGTGCATGTGTAAACATGGCAGGTGTGTGGATGTGTAAACATGGCATGTGTGTGCATGTGTAAACATGGCAAGTGTGTGCATGTGTAAACATGTCAAGTGTGTGTGGTGCATGTGTAAACATGGCCAGTGTGTGCATGTGTAAACATGGCAAGTGTGTGCATGTTTAACATGGCATGTGTGTGCATGTGTAAACATGGCAGGTGTGTGCATGTCTAAACATGGCAAGTGTGTGCATGTGTAAACATGGCAAGTGTGTGCATGTTTAACATGGCAGGTGTGTGCATGTGTAAACATGGCAGGTGTGTGGCATGTGTAAACATGGCAGGTGTGTGCATGTGTAAACATGGCAAGCATCATGATGTGACGAAAGTTAGACCCACTAAGTTTGAAAAAGTTTCAAAACAGTCCCCAGCAGAGTCGCCACTGTGAATACGTGTGTTCGAATTTGAGAATATTCATTGCAACATTAAAATTATGAGAGTCGCCACACCGTTTTAATTATAGCCAAAACATTGAAAAAAGCATGTTTAATGGGTTCGGGGGTCAAATTACAACAAGAGAAGAATATTGGACGTTATCACTCCTATTGCCCGAATTGATCGGTCTTTCTATCATGATGAATGTGTTAGTAGTGTGTTAGTGATTTAGACCGGATCCGAAGATTGCCTACGTTCCTCTCAATGTGAGAAGCTCAGGTCAGCGTAGTTCGTAGAGAATTTAGAATAGGCAGAAGAATCGGGATCATGCATAATGAGGGGGGAATTACCTAAAGATTAGGGTTTAGAAGTAGTTCCTAGATCATCCTCGGGTTGATGAACCCTCGATCATCATCGGCTATGAAATAACATGTAATTATGAAGATCGCAACCCTAAATATAGCATAAATAAGGTTTTAATCTATGAACACGAAGAACATGCGAAGAACATATATGAACATGCAAAGAATATGAAGAAACTATGAATAAACATGTACGAACATGAATATAAAAGATCTACATTAAAAATAATGCAAGAACACGAAGAAAAAGTTAGAAAACTTACCTATGTTGGCAAGAAATAAACCTTGGATCTTCTTGAGTGTTTGAATGCTAATTAGAGAGCAAAATATTGTTTAATAACTCCAAAATTCGTACTTAGAGCTCTCCAAATCGGATCCTTAAACCAATAGCATGGGATTGGTTTATATAGTAAACTGAGGGGAAGATCTGATGGTCCAGATCATCCGGCGCAAGGTTGGCCGCCTGGCCATGGTTGAAGACGGCGACAATGTTGGCCGCGTGGCCAAGATCAACGCGTAACAATGTTGGCCGCCTGGCCAAGTCTGCAGGCTGACTTGATTTTCAAGCTAGGGTTTCACTGTTGCTTTATGGTAACCCTAAGTTGCCTATTTTGATGGATTTTGTCATAAATGAGATATTTTGGGAATCCAGGACAAGTCTTTGCAAGGTTTCTAATTCCTATAAAGTCCTTGTATTTTTGGGAAAGTCTTAATAAACTCATTTTCAAGTCGGGTACTAACAAGTTGAAAACTTAATTCTTTCAGTTGCAGACAAAGTGATGGGTGAGATTGCCGATCAGGTACTCATGGATCCCACTCTTGCTAGTCAATTCTTTCTAAAATTATCTGCTAGAACTTATCCTCCTATGTTGAATTGGAGATTTGTGCCTTTCCCCTTCCATTCTTCTAAATGATGATTATTTGAGATTTCCTCTTCTTCCTCCTTCCCCTCCTCAAACTGCAATTATCCCTGTTCGTTCTTTTCTTTAGTTTGATCCCATTGAGCTTGAAACCTCCCTTAGGATCTCTATGGGTGAAACTTTAGAAGAGGCACACAGTCTGTTGAAAGGTAAAGCCAAAATGCCTTCTGCATCCCATCCTTCTGATGATGCCATCCAAATTTCTGATGATGACAATTCCAGTGATGAGCACATCCCTAACTATACTCCTTCTGATGAACCGCCCTCTTCAATTCCTTCCTATCCTATTCTACCTCTTCATGCTACAACCGCCGATTTAATAGATGCGGTTAGAAATATTCAAGTTCATCAGCAAACCGCCACTTCTCGGTTTGACACTCATCTCCTCACTATTCAATCTGATCTTGATGACATTAAGGGGGAGAGAGTGAATGAGAGATTTGATGATAGGTCAAGACAACAACAGCTAGATGAGAGACTGAACTTAATCTTGGAAAATCAACTGGCTCTTCAAGATCTTGTCAGAACCAACAATGATCTTTGCAACTTAAAGTTTCAAGCCGTTGATGCATCACTTCAATCTGTTGTTGAGAAACTTGACATTCTAGCTCAGCATGCACTTGATTCTTCAGAACTTATCCTGCATAGAACCGGGAAACTTGTCAAACAAGCCGCTGCAATTGAATTGAAGATTGGTGAACCGACTGAAGTTCGGCTTCGTGCAGCTGACTTTGTTTTTGAAGCCACCCGTGGATCCGGTTCTAGAAATGTTGATCAAACCGCCCATGATGTTGATGTTCAAGTTGCAGAAGAATAAGCTGCTCAAGATGCTCAAACCGTTCAGAACCAAACCGCATATGATGCTGCTGCTGCAAGGGGTTCTGTTGCAGATGAAGTAGATTAGATTTCTTTTCTTAGTCTTTTTTTTTTATGTCTCCTGTAATTCATACATTGTAAGTTACTATCCTTTATGATTGAATTATAATGAGAATGACTGCATAGCATTCTGTTTCCAAAACTTTGTTTATTCAAACTGCTTGTTTGTGAAACAATGCTTGTATTTCTTAAAACCTCATGCACTACATTCATCATGAAAATACTTTTTATTGCATTATGTTTTAAACATTCAGTTTAAACATGCATTTCTGATCCTCAAAATCATATCATCTTTTATGCATCTGAATGTATTTCTTTTCTATCTTTTCTTCATTTCCTTTGTTTTTGATAGATTAGAAATCTATGATCTAGCATAGTGTGTACATTGACTTGGGACATGCAATTTCATGAAATTTATTTCTGACATGTTCTTACCAAGTACAATGTTTTGCTATTATCATAGTGTGGTAATGGCATCAATCAAATAGGGGGAGATTGTTAGGATTCATTGTTAGTTCACCCACCTTAATTTTATTGATCCATGCCACGTGTCTTTTTATGGACTTTAGGACCGCATGTAATGAAGTTCTACTTCAATTTTTAGATAAGTCCATTTCTAGATTTTTCGTTTTCTAGGCTGAGTATAGTTCGGTTTGTATCATTAGCGGTTTAGTGCTTCAAGCCGTCATCTTGAGACCGCCAGCATGGAGCCCTTCATTTTTCATCAAACTGCAGTTTGCATGTTTGATGAAACCGCTCATCAAGATCATTCTTCAAACCGCCCCTATGCTTGGTGAAACCGCAGAGCAGTTATTGAAGAATTAAAGAGATGTCATTTATTCCTTAGACAAACATTCCCTTTTTGACCGTAAAAGGATGTAGTTATGTCATGTCAAAATAACTCTAAGTTAACTTGGAGTTTCTGCAAGGAATGTCGGTTTGTCCATCAGTTTGAATTGTTTACCGTTAGTCCTTTCTGCAACAAAGGACAATTGTCAGGTAGTGGTGCAACAACTACCTAGGACTACAAGACAAAACCAAGGACGAAAATGACAGCTCAACCAATGGGATTTCGACAGCACTGTACCCTTCAGATTTGATTCAAATCTTTACCCAACGGTCACAAGGGTGCTCTGCCTATAAATAGCCTTCTTTATTCAACAATGAAGGTTGCTGAGCTTCAAGAGATTCATTCCCAAGTATTCAAGTTTGCTTTGAAGATTTAAAAACCCAGATATTCATATCTTCAAACCATCTCCATTGCAAACCCAGTTCTTCATCAAAAGCTTCAAGCCTAACAACCATTCATACTTAGCCTTTACACCGAAAGAATTCCATTTGCTCAACCATCATTTAGATACTTAGAGCATTTGATTTCTTTTCACACACACACCCGATTTATATGATCACATAGATTATATACTTCGAAAACACCGGTTGTTATTATAGCTTAGGTTAGACTTATTGTTTAGAGTTTAGATTCATCTTGTAAAACCTCCTCTAAATTAATACAAGTCTCATAGCTATTAGAAAATCCTAGACTAACCATCTAGGTAGAGGACGTAGTTCATTTAAGAACGAATCTCTTCAATTTGTGTGTTGGATCTTTATTTTCTGTCTTGATATTTATCTTTCTTGTTTGTGGTCTTGAACTCGTTTCCATATACGAAATGACTTGAAAGATGAATTGTGTTTTCCTTTAAACTTTAAGTTTAACTATTCTGTTGCATCATAGTGTTTTCTCAACCCGAGTCAAACCTCCCAACTCTTTAACTAACATATTTGGCCAAAACCGCAAACTCCGCTGTGCATTTTATCAGTTCGGTTCTTGTGCTTTGAACCGCAGTTGGCCAAACTGATAAGTACTCGGTTGATTTTAAGGGTATTTTCGAAAAAATTTCGGACCGCTATTCACCCCCCCTCTAGCGGTTCTATACCCTTCTTGCCCTCTGGGACCAACAGATACGAAGCATATTCATTGGCTACGACAATGAAAGGAAAGGATGGAAATGTTACGACCCTTCAACAGGTCGTTGCCATGTTTCAAGAAATGTGGTGTTTGATGAAGCATCATCCTGGTGGTCACCACAACATGCACCACTCCCAGACTCAAAAGAGATAGAAGAGAAGTTACAAGAGAAGTTCGTGGATAAAACAAGTGATGGGGAGACTAGTCATCCTGGAGTGTTTAAAGAGCCGCGAGTAGCCATAGAAGAAGAACAAGAGCCAACTTCTCCAAGAGAATTTGATCAACCTGCAAGTCCATGGAGCACCGGTGTTCATAGAAGTCCAGAAGAACATCAACCAAGGTCATAAGAAGAATCTAAATATGGTGGTGAAGATACAGAAACACAACAACGTTCAGTAAGGAGGTCTAACCGCCAACGAAAACCAAATCCAAAATATGCAAATGCTGCACTCACAGAAGATATCGGTGTAAGAGAACCTTCAACGTTCGAAGAAGCATCTCAAGATCCTAAATGGAGAAAAGCGATGGATGAGGAGATGGCAGCACTAAAGCAAAATGAGACTTGGGATTTGGTTCCGAAGCCCAATGATGTAAAACCCACATCTTGCAAATGGGTTTACAAAGTGAAGACACGTCCTGATGGATCGGTTGAGAGATACAAAGCTCGGTTGGTAGCCCGTGGCTTTTCTCAACAGTATGGACTGGACTATGATGAAACGTTCAGTCCTGTGGCAAAGATCACCACTGTACGTGTACTGCTAGCACTAGCAGCTAGTAAGTCATGGAGACTCTGGCAGATGGATGTTAAGAATGCTTTCCTACACGGAGAAGTGGATAGAGAAATCTACACGGAACAGCCACGAGGATATGAAAAGAAGGATCAAGCCGAGTACGTGTGCAAACTAAGAAAAGCGCTATATGGACTAAAACAGGCGCCCAGAGCTTGGTACGGAAAGATTGCAGAGTTTCTAGTTCAAAGCGGATATGTGTTGGCACCGGCAGATTCAAGCTTGTTCGTCAAGCTCGAACAAGGCAAACTAGCTATAGTGCTAGTTTATGTGGATGATCTAATCATCACGGGGGATAACTTGAACGAGATCTGAAGGATAAGGGAGAACTTGTCTGTACGGTTCCAAATGAAACAGCTTGGAGAACTAAAACACTTTCTTGGGCTCGAAGTGGATCGAGATGGAGAAGGCTTGTTCCTGTGCCAGCAGAAGTATGCTAAAGATCTACTCCAGAAATATGGGATGATAGATTGTAAGCCAATTTCCACCCCGTTAGAACCCAATGCAAAGCTATGTGCAGAAGAAGGCAAAGATCTTGAAGACGGGACGATGTATCGACAACTGGTAGGTAGTCTGATCTACCTAACATTGACAAGGCCAGACATAGCATTTGCGGTTGGAGTAGTAAGTCGCTTTATGCAGAAGCCAAAGAAGCCCCACTTGGAAACCGTTAGAAGAATTTTGAGGTATATTAAGGGGACTATTGACTATGGCATTCTTTATAAGAAATGTGGAGCTTGCAAAGTGATTGGCTACTGTGACGCGGATTATGCTGGAGATCATGATACCTGACGCTCAACGACAGGGTATATGTTTATTCTTGGCTCAGGAGCAGTCACGTGGTGTAGCAAAAGACAATCGACTGTGTCATTGTCAACCACTGAAGCGGAGTACAGAGCAGCAGCAATGGCAGCTCAAGAAAGTACATGGTTGATGAAGTTACTAGAGGATCTACATCAACCCACAGACTACATGGTGGACCTACACTGTGACAATCAATCTGCTATTCGTCTAGCAGAAAATCCAGTATTCCATGCTCGGACGAAACATGTGGAGGTGCACCACCATTTCATAAGGGAGAAGGTACTAGAAGGAAAGATACGAATGTTCCCGATCAAAACAAATGACCAAATCGCAGACGTGTTCACCAAAGGTCTAAGTGCAAAGAAGTTCGAGGAGTTCCGACAACAATTTGGAATGACGACAAGGTCGAGAAGAGCTAGTGTTGAGGGGGAGTGTTGAAAGAGCAACTCTGCTCTTCTCTCCCAGGAAGTCTCAAGAATTATCCCCAATTTTCTAGGGTTTTCTTGAAAGCCCTAGAATTCACTAGAAAGAAAGAAGAGCAGTAGAGAAGAATTGAAGAATTCGCTAGAGGAATGGAGAAGAAGAAGGAGACGGCTTACCTTCACCGACTTTGGCGGAATTGCGTGGAAGGCTCGAGAATCTTCTCCACCGCCTTCTTCACCGACATAGAGGTAGTATAAATAGAGGTCGGGTTCTCCTGGGAAGGCATCGATCAGTTGGTGAGAGCAATTGAGAGCAGCTTATAAGGGAGTGCCTTAGTATTGATAGGGTGTGGTCAAGTATAAATTACTCTAGTGTGAGTGTGCATTAAAGAGTTGTACTCTTGTACTCTACTTGTAATTATGGATAGTAATACTAATATTATTTATATTAGTGTTACTCTTTTTTCCTTGCCAACTTTTGTTCCAGATTCAACAGTTTTATGGAAACCATTTATCCCTAGACAATTTTAAAAATTATTATCGATAATATTCCTAACGGTAGATCAATTACAATTCTTAGAATTTCACAGAGATAATTAAATTTTGATAAAATTCTGGTTAAAGTTCAAATGAGTTGACCATAAAAGTGAAAGTGAGACTGTTTTTCTGGGACGGAGGAAGCATTTTCTAATTCAACATACTTAAGTACGTTGCATTATATGAAACAAAATTGTATTATTTGAAATAAAATTGGGAACTACGTTGCATTAAGTGGTAACTTTTGAGTACATAGAAATTGGTGTAAGCAAAGTAATACTCCTTCCGGTCCAAAATAACTGTCACTTTTGGATCAAAATTTTGGTCCAAAATAATTATCACTTTTGAGCTAAATGTCTCTTTTATCCTTGCATTGAGACTTGTTCTTTTTTATTAATTATCTTAGTGTGAGACATTAATGTAAGATAGTTGCACACTTAATAGGGGTAAAGTTAGAACTTTTATCACTAAGTCATGATAATTATTACATTTCTTAAGAGTTGTGCAAATGCAAATAAAGACAGTTATTTTGGACCGAATGGAGTAGTACGTTGCACCGTTTGGTCATTCGCCCGCAGAAGTACATGAACCTGATGAAGCATGTGTCGTAACTTTTGATCTATTCGTTTCCGTAACTCTTCTATTGTAGTCTGAAATCATCGCAGAACCACAGCATGAATGCATATATTTAATCGCCGCCACCAAGACGAGCAATAAATGTGCACATGACTTATAAAATGAATAATTAATTAAGCGGTATTTTTTGTAAAAGAGTATTAAATACAGGTGCATTTAACGAGTTTTAACTTTTTATTCACATCTTTTCTTTAATGATTACATACGAGCGAGAATTCATGTTAGCGAACCCCAAATCATTTTGAGGGCTTTGTTGTTGTTGTGGTGGTTGTTTCTTTTACGATTACATATGAATGAGTTTTATCTTGCCTTCCTCAAGCTCAAAACAAACTGTGTTCAACTTACATGACTTAACTGAAGAGTGCCCCAAATATCACATTAGAAATAACCCCAGCAGCCAGGTCGTGCACAATATCAGCACCCAGGTCCTGCACAATATCATACATAATCTTGCCGCCAATGCCAAACGAATTATCAGTAGTTCCTCCGCTTCCTTGAACAGGATAATTTCCAGAATTGTTGTATTGGCTATGATAATAATGGGGCACATTATAGTTGGTGAATCCGTATTGCACGTTAGGTGCAACAACGTAGTTGAAATTGTCTTGAGGAGCACTCGTCCTACTATAATCTCGTGGGACCTCCGCCTGCACTCGTTGAGGTGTCGTCGCACTAGTACTATAACCTCGTGGCACCTCCCCATGCACTGGTTGAGGAGTCAGCGAGGTTGCAACGTGGATATTGGTATTTGAATTTGAATGGCATGAGTTTAGTAGAATGCATTTGGGATGGATATGGAAGTCACAACTCTTGCAACAATATCGCCAATGTTTGCACGCACCACGACAAATGGCACATGGTTTGGTTATGGATGGTTGGAGAAGCAACTGATGGTTAGGATGAAGCGCGTGATTTAGGTTCTTAGGTAACAGCGTGCAAAGAGGGTGCACATCAAACACACAGGTTCTGCACTGGTACACCTGCTCCTTCACTTTCTGGCTGCACACGTCACATGCACGACCGCTGCGACGGCCTGTATAGTCCTTCAACGTGAGTATGTGTTTGTGCATGTAGGATGATAGTGTAGCATTCGTAGGGCAAGTAATTTGGTCACCCATTTGAGGATCGCTCGACACAGTAATACTACTACCTCCTGGCATCTCTGCCTTCACTTGTTGAGGACTCAACGTGGCTGCAACACTTGTAGGACAAGTAATTTGGTTCCCCGTGGGGTTGTCTTGAGGAGCACTCATACCATTAATACTATAACATCGTGGCACCTCCGCTTGCACTAGTTGAGGAGTTAGCGTGGTTTCACAAAAGATATTTGTATTTGAATTTGATTGACTTGAGTTTTGTTCGGCACATTCAGTGTGGATATGGAAGTCACAACTCACGCAACAATACCGCAAATGTTTGCACGCACCATGACAAATTGCACATGGTTTTGTTCTGGATGGTTGTAGAACCAATTGATGGTTAGGATGAAATGCGTGCTTTAGTTGCTTAGGAAATAGCGTGCAAAGAGGGTGCACATCAAACACGCAGGTTCTGCATTGGTACACCAGCTCGTTCACTTTCTGGCTGCACACATCACATACACGAGTGTTGCGACGGCCTGTATAGTCTTTCAACGTGAGTACGTGTTTGTGCATGTAGGATGATAGTGTAGCATTCGTAGGGCATGTAATTTGGGGCACAATGGGGTTGTCTTTAGGAGCAATCATCACACTAGCATAACCTCGTGGCACTTCCGCCTGCACTAGTTGAGGAATCAACGTGGCTGCAGCACTTGTAGGGTTGTCTTGAGGAGCACTCGTCGAGCTAGAAAAACCTCGGGGGACATCCGCTTGCACTTGTTTAGGACTCAGCGTGGCTGCATCAGTTGTTGGACATGTAGTTTTGTCTTCCACGGGGTTGTTTTGAAGAGCGCTCGACACACTAACATTATAACCTCGTGGTACCTCCGCTTGCACTGTTTGAGGAGTCAATGTGGTTGCAGCACAAATATTGGTATGTGAATCTGATTGACTTGAGTTTTCTAGAACACATTCAGCATGAATATGAAAGTCACAACTCTTGCAACTATACCGCCAATGTTTGCACGCACCACAACAAACTGCACATGGTTTGGTTGTGGATGGTTGGAGAAACAACGGATGGTTAGGATGAAGCGCGTGCTTTAGTTGCTTAGAGAATTGTGTGCAGAGAGGGTGCACATCAAACCCACAGGTTCTGCACTGGTACACTAGCTCCCTCACTTTCTGGCTACACACATCACATACACGACCACTGCGACGGCCTGTATAGTCCTTCAACGTGAGTAAGTGTTTGTGCATGTAGGATGATAGTGTAGCATTCGTAGGGCAAGTAATTTTGTGCCCGATGGGGTTGTCTTTAGGAGCACTCGTCATACAAGCATAACCTCGTGGCACCTCCACCTGTACTCGTTGAGGAGTCAACTTGGCTGCAACTCTTGTAGCGTGTGCTTTAGTTTCCTAGGGAATAGGGAGCAAAGCGGGTGCACATCAACTCTTGTACACCTGCTAGTTTGCTCGCTGGCTGCACACATCTCGCAAGCACAACCGCTGCAACAGCCTGAAAAGTTCACCAAATTGAGCGTGTGTTTGTGAAATGTAGGAGGAAAGGGTTGCAGGGGAAGTATGGTCTGCCATGGCGATGTTTCAATGATAATAAGAAGATGATATTCAGATTTAGATGAAAATGAGATATGAACTTCAGCAAATAGTAACTGAATCCAATAATGCAAATTCCATGTTAAGAATTCTGAATTGACTTATGCTGCAAAAAAACCTCGATAAAAAGCAACGAATTGTTCAGCTTGTTGACTAGTTACAACTTACAAGGAAGAACTAATAAATCGGACACCACGTTGCATTAATTGATATAAATCGGACACTACGTTGCATAAATTGGTCGTTTGCCCAACTAATAATTCGCTGAAAACGACACTGCACCTTACTAATAATGAAATGAGGATAATGAGTCAGAATCTATCCTAAACATTGAATCGTGCATAAACTATACCTCTACTACCAGCAGATCAGGAACAATTATGGATGTCAAAGATTAATGTTTATTGGAATGCGAATGCGTGTCTTTTAGATCTCTTGGAGGGGGAAGGGCATTCATGGTTTGGCCCTTCAACCATTGCTGGAAATACATCAACATATAGAAGTTAATGGAGATTGGATGTAGTGGCTTATTATGTTAATTAATTTAGTATACGATGCCTGCCAAAAATAGGCTTGTAACCTAATGTGTTGATTGACAAACCACGCGGAAATTAGGCCCGTCACCTAATGCTCTTGATAATCAAGACTAAACAGAAAATTTGGACATTCGTTTTGGGACAAAGTGACGATTAATATTTGGAATAATTACCAAGTGGTATAATGTACTATATCATCTGTTACACCAAATACAATGTACTATCGACAGCTTAATGATACGTACTTTCACCGTTTATTTCAAATAATGCAATGTCGTTACATTCTGTCAGTTATCATTAACGAAAATGATGACGTTGACGAGATTTAGACTCACAATCAAACCAACTCATTGATAAACTAACCCCCCATTAACAATTTAATGGATATATAAGAAATTACTCTTGCATCATCTTAAAAGAAAATTGACCCATATACTTCATCATCTTCATCCCCCCAAAATCCAACACCAACTGCCCACTCCCTCTTTTTGCAAGCAGCCATCCACCTTCCGCGGCTCCTCTCTCCCCCACTCCACCCAGATTCAAACTTCAAAGATTCAATGTTCGAAGATTCGAAGTTTTAAGCACGAAGATTCGAAGCAAAAACCCAGATTTGATGTTCGAAGTTTGAATATTTGAAGAAAAAAAATCAGATTTGAAGCAACAAAAAAAAAACGCAAATTTTAAGGAGAAAAAAAAAAACCAAATCTGGGTTTGATTCAACTGATAAGATTGATACTTGTTTGGGGATTTTTCTGTGAATGGAAATTTAGATTTGGTTTGTTTAAGTTCTGTAATGGTAGTGTAGAGCTTGAAATTGGGGGTTTCAAAATTTGAATGGTGGTGGATAATGGGTGGTGGTGGGTGGTGTCGGTGTTATTGTTTATGGTGGGTTGGTTGGCTGTGTAGATGGTGGTTGTTTGGTGCTGTTAATGTGGGTGGTGGCAGTGTTAATGGTGGTGGTGGGATGATTGATGAAGGCTTTGCTTGGAATATGGAGAAGAAGGTAGAAATGTATCACTATTTAACGGGACTAGTGTTCTTTTTAACGGGTGTTAGTGTATTTAATGAATTTTAAGTTTCTTCCAACGTGGCTTCTTGATTAGGATGTCACACTGGTATTTCCATTAAGTTTTTAACACCGTTAGTGTATGTTATATTATTTGTAAGAAATGTTAAAAGCATCTTGTTCTTGGTAGAAAAAAAAAAAATACGTATTATAAACTTAGGATTTATTTAATGTTTACAATTAGTCGCTGATAGTTACTTGTGAGAATAGAATTGAAAATCTAGGTATAAGATTATCTCCAATATGAATAATGGAATGCGGTTAAATAAAATTTGAATTTAAACCGAATCATACTCCCTCTCTCCCGAAAAGTTAGTCTCTCTTTTCTCATTGTTATAAAGATTAATAATCTTTAAGAAATAATTTAAGCTACTTTTAATTATCCTAATGAAAATTTATAACTTGTTATTGATACACCATTATAACTCGTTATTGATTCACTATTATAAACTTGACCTTCCATATAAAAAGGAATGGCAGATGCGTATAGGCTAGAGCTCTTTGGCAAAGCTTGATATATAGTCAATACATGTTGGAACAATCTTAATCCCATGAATTTCATACTCAATTCTGGAATAAGTTAGATAAAGAGATGAAGGCGGAAGCGTATACCTGTTGAATCCATGATGTTGTCTTTAGGAAGAAAAGATGAAGAACAAGTAGGGGACGGAGTTCTTCTAAATGATTGTGCCTTTCTCTCTAGTACTTCTAGCAACTAATGAAGATTATGTAGGAGAGAATAAGTGAATGTAGTATGTTTCATGGGTTGATGGAAGACCCTTTATATAGGAAATAAATAGGCACTTCATTTAGGGACTACACCCTTTCATATTAAGTGATATGAAATTACCATTTTGCCCATAAAAATAGGTAATATTACATCCAGGAATTCTACACATTATTTTAATTCACTGCACTTTATATTAACATTATAAGTATGATTTCATGTATGGAATTAATAATGACTTGTTATGCAATCTATGTTCTAACAATCTCCCACTTGGGTTGCATAACTATGTCTTTTCCTTAAAATCATAAGTATAACACAAATGACAACCCTAATGTGCACCTTGTTGTCATAACAATCCTGTCCATTAGTCATACAAGTATAAAGACTAAAGGGGCAGTCATTGTAATTGATTCGCTACTAAACCCACAATAATCACATATACAAATCCAATTAAATGGCATAGATCAAAAGTGTAGATGTGTAGCATGGAACATAATGAATATATACATATTCTTCCAACTAGTCCAACTTAACCAAATGAGAGCAAAACTTTAAATAATAGAACAATTAACGAAGCACAACATAAACTCCCACTATATTAAATGTTATCAAAAGTTGTTATACCCATATGAGCAACATACTCGTGAAACACTAAAGGTGATAACGCCTTAGTAAACGGATCCGCTAACATGGAGTTTGTTCCAATAAGTTGTATTTCTATTTGTTCATTTTGTACTTCTCTTACAACAAGAAACTTAATATCTATATGCTTAGATTTTGATGAACTCTTGTTGTTGTTGGAATACAAGACTGCCGCCCGATTGTCACAGTATAGCTTAATAGGTCTTTCGACACTATCGACAATACGAAGTCCCTCAATAAATTTACGCAGTAATATAGCTTGATTGGATGCCTCGAAACATGCAACAAACTCGGCTTCCATGGTAGAGGAAGTTACGAGTGTCTGCTTGGCACTTCTCCAAAAAACTGCTCCACTGGTTAATGTGAAGACATAACCAGACGTTGATTTACGACTGTCTTGGCATCCAGCAAAGTCAAAATCGGAATACCCAACGATCTCAAAATGGTCCGACTTTGAATATGTAAGCATGTAGTCCTTGGTGTTTTGTAAGTATCGCATCACTCTTTTGGCTGCAACCCAATGTTCTCTCCCCGGATTGCTTTGGTATCTACCAAGCATCCCAACAATAAATGCAAGGTCTGGACGAGTACAGAATTGCGCATACATTAAGCTTCCTACTACTGATGCATAAGGGATATTTTCCATATACTTGGATTCAAAATTATTTTTAGGACACTGTTTGAGACTAAATTTGTCTCTTTTAGAAACAGGGGTATCATGTGGTTTACAGTTTTGCATGCTAAACCTTTGTAATACTTTTTCTATATAGGCCTTTTGTGATAATCCTAAAATACCCCGTGAGCGATCACGGTGAATTTGGATTCCTAATACAAAAGATGCCTCACTAATATCATTCATTTCAAATTTGTTTGAAAGAAATTTCTTAGTTTCCTTAAGAAGGTTTATGTCATTACTAGCAAGCAAAATATCATCCACATATAAGACCAAATATAAATATACACAATCTTCACCAAGATTCGTTTCAAAACCAAATGAAAGAATAACTTGATTAAATTTTAAATACCATTGACGAGAAGCTTGCTTGAGGCTATAAATGGATTTTTTAAGTTTACAAACTAATTGATTAGTTTGCTCCAAATAAGTCACCATTTCTGGTTTTTTCATATAGATAGTTTCCTCAATGTCTCCATTGAGAAAAGTTGTCTTTACATCCATTTGATGAAGCTCAAGATCATAATGTGCTACTAGTGCCATAATGATCCTAAAAGAGTTTTTAGAAGATACCGGAGAATATGTTTCTTTGTAATCAATGCCTTCTTTTTGAGTAAAACATTTAGCAACAAGACGAGCCTTATATCTTTCCACATTACCTTGCGAATCCCTTTTGGTCTTAAAGATCCATTTACACCCAATGGGTTTCACGTCTTTAGGTAATGGAACAAGATCTCAAACGTCGTTGTCTTTCATAGATTTTAACTATTCATTAATGGCATTGATCCACTTATGAGAATTAGGACTATTAATGGCTTCATGGAAGGTGAGTGGCTCATCTCCCACTAAACCTAAGTGTCCTTCATTCTCGGCAAGATACACTTCATAATCATCCGGAATTACACTTCTTATTACTCTATTGGATCTCTTTAAGGGCACCGGTTCTTCCTGATTTCGAGGTTGTTCAATTTCATCCTCATGATCAACATTTTCATGTTGTTCAATATTTATAGGGGAGTCATTGTTTTGAATTGTGTGTTCCTCTTGAATTTCGAGTATAAAACCTTGATTTCCAATTGGAACTACTATGGGAAGAGGTATATAAATGGATGCCTCTTCCTCTTCAAATTCAAAACTATTCCTAATTTCTCCTCTAAATTCAACATCCTCAAAGAACCTAGCATTTTCCGTTTCAAAAAAGGTTCTAGTTTTCGGGTTGTAAAATTTATAGCCCCTATATCTCTCGGTATACCCAACAAAATAGCTACTAACTGTCTTAGCGTCCATTTTGCCCTCATTATGCCTATAAGGCCTAGCTTCTGCTGGACAACCCCATACATGAAGATGATTTAAGAACGGTTTCTTATTCGTCCATAATTCATAAGGGGTTTTATTATTAGTAGCCTTAGAGGGAGCTCTATTGAGAATATAAGTTGCGGTTTTTAATGCGTCGCCCCATAATGAGTGAGGTAAAGAAGTACAAGAAATCATACTTCTTACCATATCCTTGAGGGTTCTATTACGTCTCTCAGCTACACCATTCATGTTAGGCGTACCCGGCATAGTGTAGTGAGGGACAATCCCACACTCTTCAAGATAGCGAGCAAAAGTACCCAGACATTGTTCTCCCGAACCATTATTCCGACCGTAGTATTCACCACCACGATCGGATCTAACGTTCTTAATAGTCTTCCCAAGTTGATTTTCAAATTCGGCCTTAAAAGACTTGAAAACGATTGAGACTTTTCATGAAGTAAATAAATGTACCCATATCGAGAGTAGTCGTCTATGAACGTAATAAAGTATTGTTGACCATTCCATGAAGGGGTAGAGAATGGCCCACAAATATCCGTATGTATTAGTTCTAAGACGCTTGATGCTCTCGAGGATACTTTCTTTTAGTATTTGTAAATTTTCCTTTAAGGCATTCAATGCAAAAGTCTTTTTCCGGGATATCAAGCTTGTTTAAGATTCCCTCTGACACAAGCTTATCAATTCTCCTTTTGGAGATATGACCCAAACGTTTATGCCATAAGGTATAAGAATTTTCACTTGATAAATTTCGCTTTCTACTTTTGGTTTCATTATTATGGGACTCATTTATTGTTTGAATAGTGTCAAGTAAGTAAAGATTATCATTACTTGACAAAATACTAGTACCAACAATCTTGGAATTAAAATAAAAATCACATTTATTATTACCAAATGAACAAGAATAACCTTCCTTATCCAATACTGTGATAGATATTAAATTCCGCCTAAAGGAAGGTACAATGAATGTATTATTTAATAAAAAATAATAACCAGTACTTAACAATAACCGAAGAAAGGTCCCTATACCTATAACTTCAACCGGATTCCCAGCTCCCATATAGATGAATATCTCATCTTTACTAGGTTTTCGGTAATTCAGGCAACCCTGCATAAACATACTTATGTGAGTTGTTGCACCAGAATCCAACCACCATGTATATGTAGGAATTGAAACCAAATTAGCCTCAGTACAAACAAGACCAAATGACATACTTTTCTTAGCACGCCAAGCGTGATACTTAGTGTAGACACTCCGCCTTGGACCGCTCACCCCGATTGCAAATTTGATCTTGTGTTTCTCCCTATTTTAAGTGTTTCTCGTTAGTTTCTGTTACTTCCGTTAAATTCTTGACTGACTCTGTTAAGTCTAGGGACTAAACTAAATAACAGGACTGGCCTTCTAGTCCATTCTGTCAGAAAATCCATCTTGAAGTCGCGCGCCTCCGCCCGTAGGGGTCAGAAGCGCGCGCGTCCCGCCACCAAGGCAGGAGGCGCGCGCACCTGGGCGTCAGTTACAGATTTTCTCCAAGAATCCCTCTCTTGCTCATTTTACATGATTTTGTCCGGGAAAGATTTCTTTGTGACTTCATTTTGGCCCCAAAAACATCTCTTTTACAACTATAAAAACCCCTCTAATTCACCATTGAAGAGGAGGACTTTTATGATTAAGAAAACTCTACCAAAAAGGAGAACTTTGATTTTAAGGCATTTTTGAGTATTTTCCCAAGGAAGAACTTGAAGCATTCTTGAAGTCTAGGTAACACAACTTTTCTCTCCCTTCTCTCTACCTCATCTCCTTTCTTCGTCTTTTACTTTTATCAACAATCACCCAAAACCATTTTGGGACATGACACCAAAGATCACTTCATTATATTGAAGTCGGTCAAGGAGTTATCTCCCCACATTCAAAACACCCCTTTTTAACCCCTTTTATCATTATCAAAGAATAGGAAGAATATTTTATTTATGTAGACTATGAACAAGCAAGACCAACATTAGTTGAGCGAGATGGGTGTTTAAGTACTTCCCATCTCGTAACCTAACCCCCGAACCTCATAACAAGAATCTTGTTTTCGTACCAAAACATAGGCTAAATATTAGGTTTTTCTTATGTTCCTCTAAAACATAGGTGGCGACTCTAACAACTAAAACACGAATAGACATCCTAGGGACCATCCACCGCTCTAGCCAAGCGAGTGGGCTCCTCCCGGGTTATCTACACTTAGGGCAGTCGTACTTCATGTGAGTGAGGTCCTTGCAAAAGAAGCACTTCTTTTCTTTATGATCATTAGATGATCCCTTAGGCTTCTTATTACTTGCAACCGCAATTTCCTTCCTTCTTCTCTTTGTCCCATGAGAAGAGGTAGATGCTAAATGAGCATTTTCAGTTTTAAATTGCTTTAACCTATCTTCCTCTTGTGTCACATGTGAAATTAATTCATTAATATTCCACTTGTCCTTTTGAAAATTATAGGTCACCTCAAAGTGACCAAACTGAGGAGGAATAGAGATCAAAACCAAATGCACGAGAAGATCTTCCGATATCTCTAACTTAAGTGCTTTTAGTTTTGTCGATAGGTGAAGCATTTCAAGAATATACTCCCTTAAGTTCCCGGTACCCTTGTACTTCATGGAAACAAGCTTTCTCAAAGAAACACTTGTTTCCAACTTTTCTCTTTTTGCAAAGCGTTCTTCAAGGGTATCAAGGAATGTTTTAGCATCAACATCCTCGGAGAAACTGTTCAAAAAAGTCTCCGGGACAACATTCTTCATGATCATTAGGCTCACACGGTTGGAGCGTTTCCACTTCTCAGCACTTAAGCGATCTTCTTGAGTGCTTTGATAGTTAGAGGAAGAGGAAACGGTTCCCTTAATGCGAGGTCTATGTCCATACAGCCTAAGATCATAGTTATTTTGTTTTTCCAAGTTTTAAAGTTAGTCCCATTAAGCATCGGTACAGTGCTCATCGCAGCAGTTATGGATGAAGCATTAAGTAAATCTGTTGGAAATTGAGAACAAGAATGAATACAAAACATTTATAAGTAACTACACAATGAATAAATGATTAATTATATCAATGAAATTCATCAATAAGGTAATCAACATGACATCAAAACTAATATTTGGATTGCGAGTTGACTCATATATGATTGCCTTAGGTAACAAGTAATTTGAACAACATTTTAATTAAATACTTAATCCTCCTTTGGGCCGTCTTAAGCATTTAACAAAACAACTTAATGTTCATTTCATTTGTTACCACATGAATGTATAAATTTAGTCAAATAACAAGATCTTCTTTGGAAAATTCATGTCATTCACATATCAACTTACATATTCAACACTTTAACAATTTTGTGTTTTAATAACGTGAATCACTTTGGCGATAATATTATTTAAACAATGAATAAAATTGTTTAAACATATAATTAATCACAAATTTATGTCATAGGGACTAGTACTAAAACTCGAACATAATTCCCAGTCTGATCCCCAGGCCCGGCCCTAAGAGGGTAAGTAAGGGCAACTGCCCGAGGCCCATTTTTCTCTAGGCTATAGTGTATATATAGAGTATGTATCAGTTATTTTTTATTTAACTATGGTAAATACTAGTATTGCTAAAAAATTATATCAAATTAAAGAATCAATCACCAATTACACAAAGATTGTGTTGAGAAAGTAACCGTCTATTAGTATTATTTCTCGATTTAATTGCAAATATGTTAATCTCATCTCACATATTTGCAATTGATTGTCAAAATCTTAAGGTTGTTCTTTCAATTTCTTCAAGGCTTTAACTGTTATAGATACTCATCCATCTAAAAATAATAGTCTCACATTATTATGTGTTTTATTATTTGTGGTATACTTGGTTAAAACTAATACTCAATCCGTCCTAAAATGAATGTAAAAAAAAATTGCTCTTGATCAATAAGTAACCACTTTAACATTTATTTTGGGACAGAGAGTATCGACAATAATATTTAGACAGTGCATCATTTATTTAGTCTAATATTGTTTTTTCTTCATGTTTTGAACTTTTGAAGTATTTCGCTCGGGGACTAATAAAAGCTAGGAACGGCCCTGCCGATCCCATTAAAACTATTGTTAAGACAACACGCAGACGGAGAGGAAAATCAGAGAGAGATTGAAGAGAAACGATTAAACGACCAAAATGACTTGCGTGCTATATAAATACAACCAAATTGACCCGCGTACTATCTAAACTACCAAATCAACCTGCGTACTATGCATAAATCAACCAAATCAACCCAAATCGTTAGTATACGTTAATAGATGTTAACGATCGTTAAATGATTAACGGATATTATAATTAGAAGGGGTTAATCTGTAAATTATTAAACTAATGATATTGAAAATTGAAATATCAATTTACAACCAAAACCCACATCCCTTTTGTACGTCCTTTTACGGATTCCGCTGTCCCCTTTCTCTTGGAAACCCCTAGTTCATTATGTACCCAGCCGCAACCCTGCCCCTTTCGTTTCCACCGGCTTCTCCTCTAGCAACGGCCAGCCCTCCCTTCAGGGTCGATTCTCCCTGTCTCGTTAACGCCACTGCCATGGCCGCCTCATCCTCTCCACACCGACCTTCTGCTTCTTCTTTGACACTTACGCGTTACCCACTCCGTCGACGACCAGGCCACACATCACCCACTATCTGATTTCCTCTCAAACCCGCCACCCCGTCCCATCTCTTCCCTCCCCCAACGTCTCCGTCACCGTCTCCTTCTCCCTCACCAGGCCTACTCCTCGCCGAGCCTCCTCTACAACCTCTTCACCCACCTCAAATTTTGACCATTTTGTGTGTGCGTGTATCGATTCGGGTCTAATTTTCTAATGTGTTTATGTGTGCGTTTGAAGAAGAGATTGCAGATTTTGACTTCCTCGTAATTTGAAGGTTATTTTATATGGGTTTGAATGTCGGAGGTTTTGAAAAAAAAAATTATCTGGGTCGAAGCCGAGATAGACTGCTTAATGTTTAGACTCCTAAAGATCTTGATTAATCTTAAATAATCTTCCGTTGCTCAGCCATTGTTGTTGATTTTGGATCTTACGAAGCCACAATCTATGGCTTCTTGTTGTTTTTGAAATTTGAGATATAATTTTGTTATTGTTTTTGAAATTAGAAATGGATGTTGGTTCTTGACTAATGTTTATAATCTGACATTTTTTTACACACATGGTGCTGGTGGTGATGATAGTACTGTTGTTGATGGTAGTGCCGTGGTGGCTAGGGTGGGAGAAGATGATGTTGTGAACATGGTAATGGAGTGGCTGGATGGGGGCTTTACTTGATGAAGCTAATAAAAAAATAGATAAATATAATTATATAACTCTACCTAGTTTTGATATTTAACCCTTTTGTATTTTAGATTTAAAAAAATCATCTCTAGTTCAGTTATTTACATTTGCACCCCTTTTGATTGTAATATTTATTAAGTTTTTAACATTCGTCAATATCTATTAATTTATATTAACGATTTGGGTTGATTTGGTTTATTTATGCATAGTACGCAGGTTGATTTGGTAGTTTAAGTAGTACGCGGGTCAATTTGGTTGTATTCTTATAGTACGCGGGTCATTTTGGTCGTTTACTCGAAGAGAAACCCCAACCATAATGGTGTACGCTTGAACTAAAACTTTCTTTGAATTTGTACGCACACAGATTTTGTACTCCTCGGATACAATAAATCAGACTAAGTTAATACGCACACTACCTCTAAATTCAAGCTACAAATTAGTACCTATGTTAACTGAAAATGTCACCTGGGAATATATATTCTCACGTGACATTTATGTCTACAAGAGGAAGACGGACATAATAGCCCATTCATGGGGTCACCAAAGGATGCTGGATGGCCACAACGTGTTGGGGAAGAACGACTAAATGCACAGGGCGATGGTGAAGCCGGACCTTTAGTAACACCCTTGAGATGAATACTGGAGCTAGATGCTGCACAAATATAACGCCAACCAGTTGACTTTTTATCACATATCTTGCACAAACTAGGCCTTGACCTTTTAAAGGTCAATGAACGCTTCAGATGAAGTATGTCCCGTACATTTTGCATCATCCCTTTGGAAATTTTTTTTATTGCAGTATGAAGGTGTTCCAACTCACGAGCGACATCAATGCATATCTGTAATCGCTGCGACCAAGACAAGCAAAAACGTCCTTCGTCTCCTACATAATCAGATGGGATTTCCTTTTTCAGATACCCATAAACAAAAATATTCTGACCTGATTGGTATTTGAGCACCTTGTCTAGATCCTGAACTGAACCATTCAACACTTTGTCTAGATCCTGCATTGAACCATTCAGCACCTTGTCCAGATCCTTCACTGAACCATCCATAGCGGGGTCTTGGTATTTTGGCACCTTGTCTAGATCCGCGACCAAACCAATATCCGTAGTAGGGTCTTGGCATTTTGGCACCTCGTCTAGATCAAGAACCAAACCGATCTCCATCGCAGGGTCTTGGTTTTCTGGCATCTCATCCGGATCCAGAACAAAATCATCCATAGTAGGGTTTTGGCATTTGAGCACCTTCTCTAGATCCAACACAACATCATCCATAGTCGGGCGTGCAGCAGGGTCTATTCTCAAGCATCTGTTTATAATATCAACAAACCCTGCTAAAGAATCTATTGTGATTTCCCCTTTGATTTCACCATCGACGTTATTCTGCGCCCAAAGTCCTAAATCCTCATCGTGCTTGCGATAGTAACTCTCAACCCCACGATCCCAAGGCATTTTCTGACATAAAACTTGGAACAATACCACTCCAAAGGCGTATACATCTATTTTCCTTGTGACATGGCCGCACTGAAGATATTCCGGTGCATAAAACCCGCGAGTCCCCTTAAGATCAGTGGCCATCGAGGACTTTATTTGGCCGGAATGGGACAATAACGACATCCCCAAGTCTGAAACTTTAGCAACAAACTTTTCATCGAGTAAAATATTTTCAGGCTTTACATCACGATGAATTATGCCTTTGGGGAACTCGTCTGTTGCAGCATGAAGGTGTTGTAGACCACGAGCGGCACCAAGGCATATCTGTAGTCGTTGCAACCAAGACAAACATAAACGTCTTCTGTGTCCTACATAATCCGATAGGCTTCCTTTTTTCATGTATTCATAAACAAGAATTTTCTGACCTGATTGGTCGCAATAGCCTAACAGAGGGACGATGTGGGGGTGTTGAATCTTGGGAACGGTCTGAATCTCTTTTTCTAACCCATTAGATCTCTCTGGGTATAAACGCTTCGCAGCAACCTTTTTTATTTTCCCTTCGGTACATACACTGGTGCGATACACCATCCCTTCTCCCCCTTGTCCTAGGAGCTTGCTCTTGGCGAAGCCATTTCTGGCGTCTTTGATCTGATCTATCGAAAAGTGACAGAACATTCTAGACGACATGACTAATATATTTGTTCAGGATTCCTTGGAAACTCGAGCCTGAGTTCAACGTTTAGATAAACCAAAACTATAAGGATTAAAGACGTCCATTCGGTGGAGATGGCATATTGATCACGAATATTGTCAATGAAAGGAAGTGGGAGAGGCTATATGTAGTCAGAAAAAAAGTTGGTACAGAAAGCGAAAACTTTGGATGAACATGGAGATAGATTAATTTCCGTAGGGGTATTTTTTCTTTTTAAGTTCTGATACACGGTGAAATGAAAGATAATGAATTGGACAGGATACTCACCACTCCAAACTATGCCTCTTGGAGATACAAGTATGTATCAATCAAAACTCAACGGAATCCACTGCAGAGATACACAGTACAAGGATGTCCGGTTACTACTAGATGGAATAACCAAAAATAGGAATTAGTAAGAGGCCGGGAGGCTATAGTAAGAAATTTTGCTTCTGGGAATATAAGATTTGGATTAAGCTTAACATGGATAAATTATATTGAAGGGGTATATATATATACTCCCTCCGCCCCACCTCACTTGAGACCTAAGAGGTGGGCACGATAACTAAGGAAAAAGAATAAACTAAGGAAAATGTGTGGTAGAAAATGAGGAGAGAGAATGAGTGAGGTTAAAAGTAGGTTGGTTGAATAAATTGTGTGGTAGAATACGAAGAGAGAGAATGAGTGTTTGAGGTAGATTGAATATAAAATTATAAAAGGATGACCATTTTGGGGAGTCTCAAGTGAAGTGGGACGGCCCAAAATGAAATTAAGTCTCAAGTGAGGTGGGACGGAGGGAGTATATATTTTCACAATTTTGCATGATCCAAGGAAGGCGTTTATGGTTGGTGATCTTTCTCCGTTGAATCGAGTAGGAATAAATTAATTAATAGCTCAAACATACTCCACACGGAAAAAACACGCAGTGCAAATATACAAATTCTAAACCTGCAACCACCTAACAAAAAAAGTAGTCTGTGTCAAAGCTGGTGGAATGCCTAAAAAATGAGATGATAAGAAAAATAAAGAGCTTCTTGGATTGAAGAAGACAGCAAAACTGATACTGTAGCTGTTGGAATGGACTTATCAGAATGACATATTAAGAAACTTACGCAGAAATATGAACGTCGACAATAGTCAATAAAAGGTTCACCTAATTAAACTATGCTAGGCCTGCTAGCAAATACTCCATCCGTCCCAAAATGATTTTCTCATATGTCATTTCTCATTGTCCCAAAAGGTTATTCTCATTTCTACAATTTGGGCTTAAAAGTGCATAAACAAAACATGGTTGTTGAAGCAAGTGTTCATGTTTTTAAAAAGATTGAATAATCAAAGCGATGATCATTTTGGGACGGCGGGATTATTATATTTTCCAATATCACCGAAGCTATTCAAAAAAGAAAATACTTTATTCCCTGTAATTTCAGAGGAATTGATCTGATAATTGAAATTTCCATGAAAAATACCGACAAATTTTGGGAAACCCCAAGGAACTTACTCCCTCCTTCCGTCTCAAAACACCTTGCACTTATTTCCTTTTTGGGTGTCCCATTGGTAAGTCCCCTTTTCTAAAATGTTTGAAATTTGTTGTTTTTCTATTCTCTCTACCCCACTTGTCATACTCACACACTTACTTTTGGGCCCCACTTGTAAATCACATTCAACTTATCATACTCACAACCTTTTTCTCACTCACAATACTTTTGATTATATATACTCACTCCTTAATTCCCGTGCATCTTCAAAAATGTGCAAGGTGTTTTGGGACGGAGGGAGTATTGAGGAACATATTTCCTAAAAGGAATTTCTTTCTAATTTCCTTGACACTCCACATTGGCCTTGGGAAATTCAGAGGAACTTCCCCTCCAGATTTAGTTGGTGTTTAGGGGGTGTTTTTGACTTTTTTCTTTTAAACTTTGTACAATGATACACATAGTGAAAACACAAAGGGAAAACTCATAGTGAAACACTCTAATCCATTGAATGAGTTTTTAGTAGTGGGGTCCACAAAGATTTATTACAATCCAACGGATTACAGTGTTTCGCTCTAAGTTTTTCCTTTGAGTTTTCACTATACATATCATTATCCTTAAACTTTGGACAATGATACACATAGTGAAAACACAAAGGGAAAACTCATAGTGAAACACTCCAATCCATTGGATGAGTTTTTAGTAGTGGGGTCCACAAAGATTTATTACAATCCAACGGATTACAGTGTTTCGCTATAAGTTTTTCCTTTGAGTTTTCACTATACATATCATTATCCTTAAACTTTGGACAATAATACACATAGTGAAAACACAAAGAGAAAACTCATAGTGAAACACTCTAATCCATTGGATGAGTTTTTAGTAGTGGGGTCCACAAAGATTTATTACAATCCAACGGATTACAGTATTTCGCTATAAGTTTTTCCTTTGAGTTTTCACTATACATATCATTATCCTTAAACTTTGGACAAACACAAAGGGAAAACTCATAGTGAAACACTCTAATCCATTGGATGAGTTTTTAGTAGTGGGGTCCACAAAGATTTATTACAATCCAACCGATTACAGTGTTTCGCTATAAGTTTTTCCTTTGAGTTTTCACTATACATATCATTATCCTTAAACTTTGGACAATGATACACATAGTGAAAACACAAAGGGAAAACTCATAGTGAAACACTCTAATCCATTGAATGAGTTTTTAGTAGTGGGGTCCACAAAGATTTATTACAATCCAACGGATTACAGTGTTTCGCTATAAGTTTTTCCTTTGAGTTTTCACTATACATATCATTATCCTTAAACTTTGGACAATGATACACATAGTGAAAACTCAAAGGGAAAACTCATAGTGAAACATTCTAATCCATTGGATGAGTTTTTGGTAGTGGGGTCCACAAAGATTTAATACAATCCAACGGATTACAGTGTTTCGCTATAAGTTTTTCCTTTGAGTTTTCACTATACATATCATTATCCTTAAACTTTGGACAATGATACACATAGTGAAAACACAAAGGGAAAACTCATAGTGAAACACTCTAATCCATTGGATGAGTTTTTAGTAGTGGGGTCCACAAAGATTTATTACAATCCAACGGATTACAGTGTTTCGCTATAAGTTTTTCTTTTGAGTTTTCACTATACATATCATTATCCTTAAACTTTTGACAATGATACACATAGTGAAAACACAAAGGAAAAACTCATAGTGAAACACTCTAATCCATTAGATGAGTTTTTAGTAGTGGGGTCCACAAAGATTTATTACAATCCAACGGATTACAGTGTTTCGCTATTAGTTTTTCCTTTGAAGTTTTTATGCCTTTTTTTTTATATATATAATTCTATTAAATACAACCTGTGGAAGTGAGACCATCAGAATTATGATTAAACTCCAGTTCCAATCCTTCTTTATCTCAGCAGTAAATTTGGTATTGGAATTTTATTCAAATGAACCGTGAAGATTTTGTGTTAGCCTATTTATAGGCCCAGTTGTAACCTGGCGTTATGAATTAATATAAATATATGCAGTTGAATCCTAAGCCTGTCTTTTTGTCATAAAATCTAGTGTTACATTGTAAAAGAAACAAACTTCATCCTATATAATAACAAGACAAACGGAAAAAGGTTTGAATGACAGAAGCAATAACAACTTAAGGGTGGCTGCTGATGTTCATAACAAACGGAAAGTCGTTACATAATTATAAAAACTCTCACATGAAATAACAAACATCCAAAAAGCAAGCTGCAAAAAGAATCATTTCAGGATCAAGTTTCGCCGTTTCAAATGGATAATTATACGTCGTTCTTCACGTAATCCTTATAAACAAAGTAGTCTATAAATCCTTATTTCGGTGCCTTATTTCTTGCCTTCGGTGTACTTTAATTAGTCATTTTAGTAAAAATCTGCAAAAAAAAAAAATAAAGGAAAAAAATAACGTGGAAATTATAAGCAATGATCAACTCAGAGCAAAGGTGGTGGTGGTGGTGGCTCAGGGTGGTGGTAGTGGTGGTGGTGGTGATGCAGTACTGGTCATTTGATGCAGTATCAGGCGCTGCACAAGTGCCTGCGATGTTCGTGTTTGGAGATTCATTGGTTGATGATGGCAATAACAATTTCCTCGACTCGTTTGCTAAATCGAATTACTTTCCTTATGGGATCGATTACACTAATCATGCGGCTACTGGTAGATTTTGTAATGGAAGAACTTTTTCTGATATTCTCGGTATATTTTTTCTCCTTTTTCTCTGTTTTTAAATAATATTACTCCCTACGTCCCAAAAATAATGTTCATTTTATATTCTAGGTATATTTTTTCTTCTTTTTCTTCTTTTCTTCTTTTTCTTCTTTTTAAGATAATCTCTTTGTCCCGGAAAGTTTGTCTCATATTGACTTTTTATAGTCAACACAAATGAATTTTGATCAAAAATTGATGTCAATTAATTATCCTAGCAAAGTTCAAAAAATTGTACTCCCTCTGTCCCTAAACGAGTGTTTATTTTCAAGAAATCTTTGTCCCAAAATGAGTGTCTTTTTTTAACATAACTTTGTTCCTAACTATTTTTTTTCAATTTTTTTTTCACCGGTCTCTTTATATTTGCAAAACTAAATGTTTGGAAAGGAGATTACAAGATTATATATGAATCTTTGCCACCAAATTGTACAAAAAGTTGAGATTTTAGATGTCTCTTAAAATAAAATTTGGACACTCATTTAGGGACAGAGGTAGTAAATGATAAATTATCAAGTGACTTTTACCAAACAATTTTTATAACTTTTCATTGTGATCGTTAGATTGACACCAATGTATGATCAAAGTTAACATGCGTTGACCAAAAAAATCAAAATGAGACAAACTTTCTGGGACAAAAGGAGTGTTATTACTCGCTCCGCCTAAATTGAATGTTCATTTTTGTCACGATGGACATTCATTATTATTATTAGGACGGAGGGAGGGAGTATAAGTATTTTTTTGGATGCTCAAGGTTCATTAACATTTCTGGTTATGAGCAGGAGATTGGTTGGGAACCCCTCCTCCTCCGCCCTTTAGCGATCCGTCTACAACCGGAAACAGACTTCTTTGGGGAGTTAACTACGCTTCGGCTGCTGGGGGCATTCTCGATGAAACTGGCCTAAATTATGTACTAAAATTATTTATTTCGCAATGAGGATAGACTACAAATTGTATTCAATTTATTTTATTTAAAAACAAAATCTAAACCATTACTTGAAAAATGGATGCAGGGTGATCGATACAGCTTGAGCCAACAGGTGATCAATTTCGCGACCACATTGAGTCAACTAAGAGTTATGATGAGCCCCGAAAAACTTACTCAATTCCTATCAAAATCAATGGTGTTGATGGTTTTCGGAAGCAACGACTACATCAACAACTACCTCATGCCCGCCATGTATTCGTCTAGTACGAACTACACTCCTTCCGAATTCGCAAACCTTTTGCTTAATCATTATGCCCGTCAACTCGTGGTATGTTTTTTGCAGTTAACGCACTAATTTATACTCTCTTCATCCTAAAACAATCTCCTCATTTGATTATTCAAACTTTTTTTAAGATATGAACACATGCTTCACTAGGCATGTTTTGTTTATGCACTTTTAAGCCCAAACTGCAGAATTGGGAAGAACTTTTTGGGAAAATAAGAAATGATAAACGGGAAGAGCATTATTATGGGATGGACGGAGTATATTTTTTTGGGACATTTTCTTAAAAGCCCTTCATTCTAACTTTTATTTCTAAAGAAGACACAATATTTTTCTAATTGCTCAAAAACCCAAGGGACAAAAATAGCCAAGAATACCCCTAACTACCCCTTATAAGGGTGCTTCTCCTTTCCAGACCATATTTTCAGGTCATATTTTCATCCCGCTCTGAGATTCATGTCTCAGACTCTTAGAAACACTGAGAATCATGTCTCAAACCTATAAAAAACACTAAAAGTCATATCATAAACGTATAAAAACACTGAGAGACATGTCGCATGCCTATAAAAACATTGAAAGTCATGTCACATACTTATAAAACACTTAGAACCATATCACATACCTATAAAAACACTTAGAACCATGTCACACACCAATAAAAACACTTAGAACCATATCACATACCTATAAAAACACTTGGAACCATGTCACATGCCAATTAAAACACTTAGAACCACGTCACATACCAATAAAAACACTGAGAGACATGTCACATACACATAAAAACACTTAGAAAAATATCACTTACCTCTAAAAACATTGAGAGCCATGTCACAAACCTATAAAAACACTGAGAGTCATGCCGCAGACCTATAAAAACTCTGAGATACATGTCACAAACTTATAAAAACATTGAGAGTCATGTCTCCGACTTGTAAAAACACTATGATACATATCACATATATATAAAAACACTGAGAGACGTGTCTCAGACCTATAAAAACACTGAGAGACGTGTCTAAGACCTATAAAAACACTGAGAGACGTATCTCAGACCTATAGAAACACTGAGAGATGTGTCGCAGACCTATGAAAACATTGAGAGACATGTCACATACCTATAAAAACACTTAGAACTATGTCGTAAACCTATAAAAACACTGAGAAACGTGTCGCAGACCTATAACAATACTGAGAGACATGTCACATACCTATAAAAACATTGAGAGACATGTCGCAGACATATAAAAATAGTGAGAGACAAGTCACATACCTATAAAAACACTAAGAGCAGTGTCACAAATCTATAAAAACACTAAGAGACATGTCACAGACCTATAGCCATGTCTTACACCTGTTAAAACACTCAGAGTCATGTCGTAGACCATTAAAAACATTGATATCCATGTCTCAGACCTATAAAAACATTGAAACACAAGTCACATACCTATAAAAACACTGAGAGCCATGTCGCAGACCAATAAAACACTGAGAGCCATGTCTCAGACCTATAAAAAAACTGAGACACAAGTCACATGCCTATTAAAAGACTGAGAGACGTGTCGCAGACCTTTAAAAACACTGAGAGACATGTCACAGATTTATAAAACACTAAGAGATATGTCACAAACGTATAAAAACACCGAGAGTCATGTCGCATACCTATAAAAACACTGAGAGACATGTCGCAGACCTATAAAAACACTAAGAGTCATGTCACATACCAATAAAAGACTGAGAGACATGTCTCATACCTATAAAACGACTGAGAGACATGTCTCAGACCTATAAAAAAACTGAGAAACATGTCTCAGATCTATAAAAAGACCGAGAGACATGTCTCAGACCTATAAAACACTGAGAGACATGTTACAGACCTATAAAAACACTAAGAGCTATATCACAAACGTATAAAAACACTGAGAGCCATGACTTAGACATATAAAATCACTAAGAGCCATGTTAGAGACCTATAAAAATAGTGAGAGCCATGTCACAGACGTATAAAAAGACTGAGATCCATGTCATAGACCTATAAAAACACTGAGAGTCATGTGACAGACCTTTAAAAACACTGAGAGCCATGTCGCATACCTATAAAAACATTGAGAGACATGTCGCAGACATATAAAAATAGTGAGAGACAAGTCACATACCTATAAAAACACTAAGAGCAGTGTCACAAATCTATAAAAATACTAAGAGACATGTCACAGACCTATAGCCATGTCTTACACCTGTTAAAACACTCAGAGTCATGTCGTAGACCATTAAAAACATTGATATCCATGTCTCAGACCTATAAAAACATTGAGACACAAGTCACATACCTATAAAAACACTGAGAGCCATGTCGCAGACCAATAAAACACTGAGAGCCATGTCTCAGACCTATAAAAAAAACTGAGACACAAGTCACATACCTATTAAAAGACTGAGAGACGTGTCGCTGACCTTTAAAAACACTGAGAGACATGTCACAGATCTATAAAACACTAAGAGCTATGTCACAAACGTATAAAAACACCGAGAGTCATGTCGCAGACCTATAAAACACTGAGAGACATGTCGCAGACCTATAAAAACACTAAGAGTCATGTCACATACCAATAAAAGACTGAGAGACATGTCTCATACCTATAAAACGACTGAGAGACATGTCTCAGACCTATAAAAAAACTGAGAAACATGTCTCAGATCTATAAAAAGACCGAGAGACATGTCTCAGACCTATAAAACACTGAGAGACATGTTACAGACCTATAAAAACACTAAGAGCTATGTCACAAACGTATAAAAACACTGAGAGCCATGACTTAGACATATAAAATCACTAAGAGCCATGTTAGAGACCTATAAAAATAGTGAGAGCCATGTCACAGACGTATAAAAAGACTGAGATCCATGTCATAGACCTATAAAAACACTGAGAGTCATGTGACAGACCTTTAAAATGTCAAACACCTATAAAAATATTGAGAGCCATGCCAGAGACCTATAAAAACACTGAGAGTTATGTCAAATAAAGAAAATGTTATTCATATAACGACGAATCTTAAGTGAATGTGTAAACACTAATACTAGAATTTCTAAACACATACTAACATTTATTAACACCTATCTTTATCTCAAAACAAGGAAAAGGTTATTCCTATTGACCCAAAAATCTTCAACCAAATTCTCATTCTTACGAACTTTATTTTGATGGAAGATTTCTCTATTCCCACCTTGCCGAAGAATTAGAACATGATGATTTTGGTTGAAGATGAAGAGATTGAAGAAATTTTTTTGAAGTCTTATATGAAAAAAAAATAATCTGAGACATAAGTCTCAAATAGAAGTGGTCAATGGCACAAATCCAAACCAACCAACCATATACCAACCGTACTACGTGTACTTGGTTTACCAAAAGTTGGTATATGGTACAAATTTGATTTTGCTTGGTATACAATACTAATTTTGTAAATTCGGTTGGTATACGGTATGCATTTTTTACCTTGTTGGGTATACCACGTACCAACATTATTTGAAAAAATAAATCTTAAATTTTTAATTATATAACATGATAGGCGATTGGTTGAGATTCATATTTGATTTATAAACTAATGACAATAACCCTCCCCCCATTTCATGCATATTATCTTGAAGTTTCCTCACAACTCAAGTACTACAAATTTTTACTAAATTAATTTTTAATATAATAAAATTGTAATGTATACTCCCTCCGTCCCAGCACAAGTGTGACTTCTTTCCCTTTTGGGTCGTCCCACTAAAAGTGAGACTGCCCAAAATGAAAACGTTTCAACTCCACTCATTTTTTCTCTTCATTTTCCACCACTCAATTTATTCAACAACACTACTATTTACTCCACTCATTCTCTCTCATCATTTTCTACCACACATGTACTAATTTTTCTTAATTAGTGTGAAAACCCCTCTAGTCCTACTTATGCTGGGACGGAGGAAGTATTTATCAGTATCATTTATAAATAAAAAAATTGTGTATTGTTTTTTTTTATATATATAATTAATGGAAAATGAAAAAATAATAATGTCATTAAATTTTCTCAATTAAGCCAAAAGCTCAAATGGGTCCATCCATTTCTTACTCTCTGTATTCAACCAACACCCACTTTGTCATATTCGTTCTTAACCTAACAAGATTAGCTGAAATCCCATTAATTTTTCTCAATTTAGCCAAAAGCCCAAATCTTCTTGATTGGATGGTTGGTATTACACGAGAGCTAGGTTGATGTTTGATTGAGGAAGTTGTTGACGAAGTGGTTCACACTTACCATGGTGGATTTAATAAGACAATTCAGAAATACTCTCATTCTAGTTACAGAGCAACAAGATTTTGTGGTGGGATTGAGATCAGGAATGGACAATTGTGAGACCACCCATTTTTGAGAGGGAATTTGAAGGGGGTGGATACTGCTTATGAGAGAGAGAGAGAGAGAGTTAGAGATTTTTAAATTGGTTGGGTACTGGTGGTGACAGGGGAGAAAGGGAGAGTTGGGGGGTGGTGGGAAGGCGGTGTGAAAGGAGATCGGGGGAGACTGAGAGAGAAGATTAAGGCGGCGCCGGAGCAGCAGGTGGATCGGACGTCGGGGGTCGGGGCCGGGAAGAATTGAGCGAAGGATGATTTCGTTTTAGAGAGAGAATGGAAAAATCGCAGAAGGGTGAGGGGAGGGTTAACGTGTTTTAGGGTTGGCCGGGAGGGGTGATTTCGGGATTACACTATTTATTTAAAAAAATCATGGACCTATTACAATAAACATTCCATTTAGTGGACCTGGACAGAATAAACGAAAATGTCTGTCCTATTTAAAAAAAAAAGTTTTGTTTTAAGGACTTTTCAGAAATTTTTCCTATTTTTTTTCAAATTGGATTTTCTATTAATATATGATTATATGATAAAGGAATGACATGTGAAAGTGCAAATAGAGGAGGTTGAATCCCTTACATTTCAATTTTCGAGCGTCTGATATTGTTTTGTTTGCAGGCACTATATAGTTTGGGGCTGAGGAAGTTTATGCTAGCGGGAATTGGACCGTTAGGATGCATTCCAAGCCAGTTGGCATCGGGTCAAGCCCCACCGGGAAGATGTGTTGACTACGTAAACCAAATGCTCGGTCCATACAATGAAGGGCTAAAAAATTTGGTCACCATTATGAATAACGGCACCCATCCTGGTGCCATTTTTACCTATGGCAATACATATGGCGTCTTTGGCGACGTCCTAAATAATCCTTCAAAATATGGTAAATTTATTTCATTTCTACGTCACGTGTTTAAAAAATCTACATAAACAGTCTATTTAGAGTTACGGATTTGACTTGCGTTGACTCGAGTTGGGTGTATTTATGGCAGGGTTTGACGTTGTAGATAGTGGTTGCTGTGGAACCGGGAGGAATCAAGGCCAGATAACATGTATGCCGTATCAAACTCCATGCTATGATAGGAATAAGTATGTGTTTTGGGATGCGTTTCATCCGACTCAGGCTGCAAATGCCGTCTTGGCACAACGGGCGTATTCGGGCCCACCTTCGGATTGTTATCCGATTAATGTTCAACAAATGGCTCAAATTAGTCTATAATAAGTTTCAGAAAGACACGCACCATGTTCATTTGACAATAATTCACATTTTGGATGATGCAAGTTACCTTACTTCGAAAAGGAATTAATAAGGTTACTAAATAAATGCTATGATAGGAATTAAGTACGTGGTTTTATTATATGTGTATACATTTAATTGTCATTGTTATGTATTTTCAAGAAGATTTATGCAAGTAAAGAAAGCCTTATCGAAAAATTATTGGAAAAAAAAATGCTTGATTTGTCAAATCATATTATCTCTTTGGAAAGAGTGGAGTGTAATTTTCTTTGTCAACAGAAAAAATACGACTAAAAAGAAAAAAAACGTACTCCATACGACTAAAAAGAAAAAAAAAACGTACTCCAATGGAGTACGTTTTTTTTCTTTTTAATCGTATTTTTTCTGTTGACAAAGAAAATTACACATCAAATCAAATCAAGGCTTTACCGTTGCACTATACTCGTGAGGGCGGTCCAATTTTTAATTAATCAAACAGGAACTATACATGTGTTTTTTAACCATGACCTTGAAAACAATATATTACTCCCATAGTTCCTGTTTGATTAATTAAAAATTGAACCGGGGTAATATATTTGTCAAATCATATTATCTGTTTGAAAACAATATATTACTCCCATAGTTCCTGTTATCAAATCAAGGTGGTTCATAGCACAAGGAGTAATATATTGTTTTCAAGGTCATGGTTAAAAAACACATGTATAGTTCCTGTTTGATTAATTAAAAATTGGACCGCCCTCACGAGTATAGTGCAACGGTAAAGCATGAGGAATAGTACATGGAGCATCAAATCAAATGTTGGAACTTTAGCGGAAGCAAATAATTAGTGCCCTTTGTTTGTCTGCTTTATCGGAAGTCCAACCACGCGATTTAAGAGAGGTTCAAAAGACGAGGATCGACATATCGAATGTCTTGTCCAATTAAGTGTGTGTATAGATTGTATCCACATCCATATTTACTTTTCAACCTAGGTATTCAAATGTTTACTCTAGCTGATGTCAAATCTATTCTATCTATCCCTCTCATTCCCAGCATGGGCCTTGATAGGCAGGTGTGGAATTTTTCAAAAAATGGGAACTACACAGTTCGCAGTGCATATCATCTCGCCACATCTTTGACCTTAATTAGATGAATCAGTTGGTGTTCCATTGTGGCAATTGAAAGTTCCTGCAAAGGTACTACATTTTGTTTGGCGTTTGGCGCGGGGTTGTCTACCAACAAGGCGAAATCTTCACACTCGTGGGATCTCAGTGCCTACAGATTGTTGCTGTTGTGGCCTTGAACTAGAGGATGAATGGCATCTTTTTCTCAATTGCTGAAGACTCTTGGGCGGGTTTGGGAATATTGCAGACCTTACGTACTAATGCATCTAGGTTGTCCTCATTTGTGGAATGGCTATTCATTCTGTTAAACATCCTGCCAATTGACTTTCTTCCGATTTTTCCAATGACTTTGGCTGCATTATGAAAGGAGCGAAAGAACAGATTATGGCGGCATTAAACGCGACCACCAGAAGTTATCCTACGTGATGCCAAGAGTGACCTGGAAGTCTGGAATGCTTTTAAGGTAAATGTTGTCAGCTCGCCTTCCTCTGTCAAGGATTAGAGAAAGAGATAGTCGGAGCCAATCATACATGAAGAGAGATAATTGATATGAAAGAGTCAAATATTATTGATGCTAGTGATACATATTTATAGGATTACAAAGAGTATTCTAGAGTCCTAATCTAATTAGGAAAACTAATACAAAAAGGAAACTAATGTTCTAGAATAATCTAGCTTGGTTTACAATTATAGGATTACAAAGAGTATTCTAGAGTCCTAATCTAATTAGGAAAACTAATACAAAATGAAACTAATGTTCTAGAATAATCTAGCTTGGTTTACAAGATACAATCTCATTAGGAAACTAATGACCCGCTAATCCTTAACATGGCATCAGAGTTAATGTCTAGAATAATCTAGCTTGGTTTACTTTGATCGTTTCATCGACTACGTCGCAAGACGATTTTATGTCTCAACGAAGAGTTTTTGGGTTTTTTTTGGTTGCTACAACGGCAAAGGTTTGATCGCTACGAAGGCGGAATTGGTGCTACAAAGGCAAAAGGTTGGATGCTACTAAGGCAAAATTGGTTTTTTTTTTTTTTTTTTTTTTTTTTTTGTCGAAAGAAAAACAAATTGTGAATAAAGGAAGTATTTGCTACGAATAGATTAGAGGAATTGAGTTTTGGTGATGGCAGAGGTTGCAGAAGCATACACGAGATGAAGAAAAAGGAACAAAACAAACCAAGAGAAAAAAAAAAAAAGGAAGTGAGGCAAAGCAGTAGGTAGGTAGAATGGCTTTTTTTTTTTTTTTTTGGTTCAAGGACGAAGAAGATTGGGCGATTTTTGGGAAATCAATTTTTTTTTTTTTTTTTTTTTGGGAAGAACATGTAATCATGGCTTGGGGTTACGTAAAGAAAGGAAAAAAAAAACAGAGAAAAAAAAGAGAGAACATGTTGAGAGTGAATATGGGTTAAAAGCAATTGCATGGAAAGATTAATCGAAAAGGTTGATTTCCCGTTATCTTGCTTTGTTGGTCAGATTGGGATGATTGGTATTTGCATGCCTGGGAGAGTTGTTGGAGGGGGAGGGTTTGGATGGGTTAATTATTGAAGAACGGAAAAGAGTAGTGTTTAAGGGTAAATTAATGGGCATATAAGAGGTGGTTCGGGTTGTAAAGAAGAGATAGGTGGCAGCCATTGGTCTTGCCGATTATGGTGAAGAGGAAGAGGGCGGAAGCAAGTGGTGGTGGGTTTGGTGAAGAAGTCTCATTATGGATCATAGCTCTGATACTATGTCAAGGATTAGAGAAAGAGATAGTCGGAGCCAATCATACATGAAGAGAGATAATTGATATGAAAGACTCAATTATTATTGATGCTAGTGATACATATTTATAGGATTACAAAGAGTATTCTAGAGTCCTAATCTAATTAGGAAAACTAATACAAAAAGGAAACTAATGTTCTAGAATAATCTAGCTTGGTTTACAAGATACAATCTCTATGTTTGGTAACTTTGATATTTACCATATATGCTAGGAATATATAATATTCCTTAATATCCTCTTCGTCTACTCTTAGTTGTCCTGGATGGCATCCGCCTAAGACAAGTTACATTAAAATAAATTCAGATGATTCCTTTAATGACGATGCCAACTTAACGGGCTTGGGGCAAGTAATCAGGGATGGCAAAGGAAACTTTGTTGCAACACGTGCCTCAGTTGTTCTTGGCTCTGTTCGGGTTGTAGAAGGTGCGGGATTAAGCTTGCTTGAGGCACTGAATTGGGTAGTGGATCTTGGCTATGAAAGGGTGGAATTTGAAGTGGATTCCAAGCTTGTTTATGATGGTGTCGTTGATACGGGTAGTGGAATTTCAGAATTAGATGGCATTTTGCAAGCATGCCGAGATGTGCTTAGTAGTCTTTTTTTTTTCTCGGTCCACGTCGTCAAACGTTCTCCCAATGTTTTGGCTGATTGTATTTCTAGGGATGCCTTTCATCATGTAAGCCCCTCCATTTGGGTAGAACTTCCAACGTTCGTGGATAGCCGCCTCAACACAATTTGTGATTGTTAATGCAAGTATGTTTCTTTCAAAAAAAAAATACCTAGGTATTCAAATAAAACAAAAAATACGGAGTACTCCCACCGTCCCAAAACACCTTGCACATATTTCCTTTTTTGGTGTCCCATTGGTAAGTCTCATTTCCTAAAATGTTCAAATATATTGTTTTTCTATTCTCTCTACCCCACTTGTCATACTCACACACCTACTTTTGGGCCACACTTGTAAATCTCACTCAACTTATCACACTCACAACCTCTTTTCCACTCACAATACTTTTGAATATATATATTTATTCCTTAATTCCCGTGCATCCTTAAAAGTGTGCAAGGTGTTTTGGGACAGGGTGAGTATTTACCAACAGGACCACCAATTGGTCAAGGTGGAATATGGAAGGCTTGAACTTTTATTTTATTTTTCAGCAAGAAGGCTGGAAATTTAAAGGCCCCAATTTCGCCTATGTGGCAGTTTGAATGAGCGCACCCTCACCGTACTTACCATGCAACTCATCATCCGGCCCGAATTTAACCGCTTCCCAAGCCCAACTCAATCTCCCAACAATGGCGTGCCGTATTTATACAAGCTCCCCCCTTTGCCGATTCCAGACAGACCGCCTCCGCCCTCCTTTCGCGGCGGCTCCGACTCCTCCTCCTCCGTCTATCCATCTCTCTCCATCGTCCTTTCCAAAACAGGTATTTCTTCAAAGTTTCCAACTCCTTTTTCTCACAATAGCCTAAAATCATTCCTAATTTCTTCTCTATCTACACAGATTTCTCAGTCAATTAAACGCCAGCTTCTTTCCGTGAAGTGTCCGGCGACGGCGGAGAGGAGACCGGTATTAGATAACAGAATGCTGGTATTAATTCCTCTTTTGTTTGGTTGCTAAATCGATTCGGCTGCCACATTGTTTGAAATACTAAAATTTCCATGATTTTATGATTTTTTTTTTATTTTTCAAAGTGTATTGGATGACATTGAATGTTTTATAGTATCATTTTCTCTAATTTCCAAGGTGTATGCCCAACATTGATGATTAAAGTTGTCAAATTTATCTTTGGGTGATGTAATAATTGATTGTCTTTTTTGCATTTTACGTGAAGGTATTTGTCCCTCCTCATCCATTGATCAAGCACTGGGTTTCAGTCCTTCGAAATGAGCAAACTCCCTCAGCTGTCTTTAGTAAGTAACGTTTTGGGATTTTCATACTTGTTGAGTGGTTTCAATGTTCTAAAATGTGTTTAAATTAAGCCTTATGTTTAAGATCTTGACAATGTGTCGTGCAATTAAGCTGGATTTTTTTTTTTTATTTTACAAATAGTAGTTTCGGTAACGGGAATAACCCAAGACAACATTTTAAAGCAGCAATAAATTAGCATATTTGTAACTCATTTGCTAGCATTTGAAAATTTGTGGGCTAAAGAAATAGGAGACTATAGATTCCATTTGGCCTTAAAGTTGCAGGAATGGGTCATTGTTGGCATGCTGATAATTTGTGTTCTTAAACCTTAACGTAGAGAACCAGGTGACTCATTATTAGTTGTTCCAGTTTGTTAAACAAAAATGCTTGCTTCATCTACTCAATAAACATTAAGTCTGGTCGACTCTGCATCATAATATATTAGTTGGTCTGCTGAGATGGATTCTGAGCTAATAACCAAATAAGGGCTACTAATGGTAAGTACCTTGATTTTGTTAATTTCCTGTGCAAGAGGCAAGAGCATTAGTTACAATTGATTAGCCCCAGCATCTGTTAATAGCAAGCTCCAAGCTGCCTGCCCCTTGTCCTCCAAGGACTATTTGTATACATTGATCATCGCTGTAAAAATAATGTTTGTGTGTGTTACTAGGTTCAGAACAGTTCAGAGTGGTACAATTTTGAATTTGGAAAACAACAATACATAAATGTTACTCCCTCCATCCCAAAATGATCAAGAGCAAATTCGGTCATTCATTTTGGGACGGAGGTAGTAGTATCTTCCAAGTAAATCATTCATATTTGCTCTTACAAAAAAAAGGAACCATTCATATTTGCTTTATATTTATTAAAGCTTTGATGATTTGTCTTGCTTATTTCCATTATAGGGAATGCCATGGCTGAATTGGGAAGGTTGCTTATGTATGAAGCATCAAGGGATTGGCTGGTAATTTCTATTTCTAGTACTTCCTTTTGGTTTTGTAAGATATAGAGATATGGCCTGGTAAAAATTGTATTCGACAGTTTTGATGATTCCCATGAATATGTAACATCTTTGGCAGTTTCAAACCTGATATAATATATATATATATATATATATATATATATAGGGTTTTGTTAGGATACCATCTTCAAAGGTAGGTTAGCAATGTGCCCATTTTTTATTGACCTAAATATCCTTTTATCTGTAAAGGTAACATTTAACAATGAGGGTATAACAGTAATTTCAGACAGTCACTAAAATTCACTCCAGCAAATTCCCATGGCGTCTGAGTTTGTGATTTCCGTTAACGGAGGAACTTCATTGATTGAATCCACAATCCATTCAAACTTCTACGATGAACCCATTTGATTTTTCTTAATATGAAAAGTGCTCTAACTATCTATTTTGTTGGAGACAAAGTTCTCCACCATATCAATCAATACCACTGATTCATTTCAGTTTTGGGAATGGGAGCAAAAGACCGAAAATTGTGAACAAGGAAATTGATGATTTCAAGGTAGGGAAATTGTCCGACTGTAAAGCCATGGATGTAGAGCTTCATCCGAAAATGCTTGGTTGTGACTGACATAGGGATGTTGAAAACGGGGACCGGAGTACATTTTCATTAGGAAGAATCAAATGGTTTTTTTTTTTTTTTTTTGGAAGCCAAATCAAATGGGCTTATGAACAGGAGATTGAATGGATCCGAGGTCGGAAGATGCGGCTAGTTAATAAAATTCCAGTTAATTGATATCTGCAAGTATGTTTCTATGGTGGATTTGGTGGGTAGAAGAGAGAAGGGGGAGAGAGACAAATGACATAGAGTGGTTTTTAATTTTAAAATGACTATTATGCCCTCATTAATAATTGTTTCCTTCTATAGATAAAAGGATATTTTGGAAAACAAAAAATGGGCTAGTTATTAACCTACCCTTGAAGAGGGTATCCTAACAAACCCATATATATATATATATATATATATATATATCATATATACTATATATCATATATATATATATATATATATATATATATGAGATTTGAGTAATTGTAGGCTGGGTTCACCATATTTGCACCTTGCCTCCATACTAAGCTGAGTAATTAATATCGACACAACTTGTTTAAACTCCAATTCCCAGATAGATGTACGACAAGGTGCCCTTCGTGCAGGAATTATGACTGATCTTGATTTCTGTTACTAATGATTCCAAAGAAGTTCAGGTGTTCTGAGTACATGGTTGTTCTTGGTTATTTCCATATTTTTTAAAGCACCAGCAGCAAACATTTTATATAAGCACACATTTTACCACTTCAGTTCAGGTGTTGTGTTTAACTGGTCATAGTCAATCTTAGTTCTCTCTACATAGTGTATTTCTGAATCCTTGTTCTCTTAAATTGGCAAGCTACCGCTTCAACTGATCTTTATAGTTTTGTTTAAATTTGTAAACCTTCTTTTTCACTCTGCTTTCAAATGTTTAAACTCTAATGTATATAAATATGCACCCTGCAGCCTACTGTTACTGGGGAAATTCAATCGCCAATGGGTGTTGCTTCTGTAGAATTTATTGACCCACGAGAACCTATTGCGGTCAGTACAATGATGCTCCTAATGTATTGTTTTTTCTCTAATTATGTCAGTTAGTAGTTTTATATATAACCTCTGGAGTTTCTTATACCCCTCCTTCCCGAAACGATGTCCACCTTTCTTGCCGTTACTACGAATGAACTCTGAGCAATAATTTTTAGGTTAATTTAATTATCCTAATGAAAATCCGAAACTTGTTATTGATAGTGTATTGTTGATGGTGTATCAATAACAAGCTATTAAGTTAACCTAAAATTGTTACTCAAAGTTCATTCATTGTAACGAGAAAAAAAGTGGGGACATCATTTTGGGACGGAGGGAGTAGTAATTTACTGCTTCTCTCCAAATTCATCTGTTTGCTTTCATCGTAGAAATGCTCCCTACGTGGAGACTTATGAAAGTGATTACAACTGATATTTTGCATGTTCTGCCATAGTAGACCTATATATGGCTGTCAACTGATGTACTACAACTTAACAGGTTGTTCCTATCTTGAGAGCTGGTCTTGCTCTTGCAGAGCATGCATCATCCGTCCTACCAGCAACAAAAACCTACCATTTAGGTGAGAGAATGTTCCTCTCAAGCAAAAGTTCCCTCATCAATATCTTTAGGCCTATGACCTATGTTACCTAGGCTCGGATACGGGTATCTGACACGGGTACGGATCCGAGTGTCGTATTCATTTTTCCTAAAAAAATTGGAGACAGGGACACTGTCCTAAATTTAGACACGGGTGCGGGGATACGATAATAACAAAATATATTGAGTGTTTTTATATACTTTTTGCTTATCATAAGAAATAGTCTGATGAACTTTTTTGTACAAAAGTATTTTATAATTTTATTTCTAAATAAAATTATAATTTTAATGAGACTTGGCTAAGATATTATATATAATTAAGTGAAACACTAACATTAAAATTTGTAATTTTTTTTATAAAGAAGTCAGCTCACTTCTTTTTTTTTTTTTTTTCAATTTTTATTGTCGTATCCGATTGAAAAACCGGGTGTCGGGTACGGATTTCATACCTTGGGGTGTCGTGTGTCGGACACGGGTACTTGAGCGTATTTGAAGAGTCCGAGTAACATAGCCTATGACGTAATACTATGATAATTATTAATAAATTATTGTTAATGTAATTTATGTATTAACAATGTGGAACTTTTTTATGAACTTTTCAGATTTTATATGACAGGAGATATAATATCGTTCCTCTGGGTCCTCCTATATTCTAGTTTCAATCATACCTATCCATCCCAAATTGGTTTATTGACTTTTTTGGTAATTGCTTTACGTTCAAGGAGATAAAATGTATTACCGCTCATGATTCTCATTTTCTGTTTCTGAAAGTTTAGGGGTTAGCAGAAATGAGGAGACACTTCAGCCAACTATATATTTGAACAAGTAAGCGCTGATAAAGGAGATTAGTTTTGTTTACTGTACTTCTCATTCTGTTGCTTATGGATGGAAGTGCTACTGAATGCATCCTCATGTTCTTTTCTTCTTTCTGAAAAGTATAAGGTCCCTTATAACGCTTTCCTGTTTTTCCGCATTGCCATGTTTATTCAATCATTGTATTTTTTTGTTGTCTTACAATTGTTTTCAATGTTATAGGTTGCCTGACAAATTTCCCGATGGATCTCGAGTATTTGTTGTAGATCCCATGCTAGCTACAGGTATTAGCATTCATATTAGGTGATGCATGCTCTCATTATTTTCATACTTGCTATGCTGAACTCTCGTACCTATACCTTTCCCTCTAATTTTGAATCGCAGTAAATTTTGTGCTGGTATTTGTTCCTTTTGTTCTGGCATCACCTTACTTTTGTTTGATACAATATTCTTTTCAAGATTTTCTTTTTATGGAAAACTCCGTCAAAGCTACTCGTCTATAAAGGGAATCCACCATGAATAGCACAAGTACCACCATTAATTGCCTAAAAATGGACGTTGAAGTGTTCCTGATTGTCTGCTAATTACCGTTTGTTGCATTTAATCTGATGTAGTCACAGAAAAAAATGTCTTTGGTGAATGGGTATAGCTGGGTGCTACTGTCTCCTTTTTTTATTTCAATGTTTATTTTCCTACTTATTACTCATACCTCCTAAATCATTTGTTCTTGGTGCACTACTGATTCAAAGCTGCTTCATCGTTGCATATGATATTCTTGATTCATGCATTTCTGTTTGAAATATTTGTTGGTGAGAGCTTTGATAGTGATTAATTTGATGTTCTTGGACGAAAGCAATCATTGTAATGTCTAACTTGTACCGTAAAAACTGTAGGTGGCACGATAGTTGCTGCTCTGGAACTGATAAAAGAACGTGGGGTTGACAACCAACATATTAAAGTGGTACGCAATGACCCCACTATCTATTTTTATGCTTTCTCCCTCAGAATGTCGTTTTGATCTTCAAAGCATGGTACATAAAAGATACAGCTTTGCACTTAAAACACTGAAATCCTGAATGGGTTAAATAGACTAATCGTTCAATCCACTTTAAGTGCATTTGAATTCCGAAAAAAAGAAAAAGTTCCCATTTTTAACGTGTCTGTTTGCGTGTTAAGCTAATATTAATGGAGAATGTGGTTTATAGGTATCTGCTGTGGCAGCTCCTCCAGCCCTCAAAAAGCTCAGTGAGAAGTTCCCTGGGTACGTTATTATCTACTTAAAAAAAAATGTCATAGAGAAGATGTTTTCCGTCTCCCAACTCTTTTATTGACTTAATTTGACGTGTTTTCAGGCTTCATGTGTATGCTGGAATCATTGACGAAACTGTTAATGAGAAAGGGTAAATAAGTTGTAACCTCTTACTCAAAGAACGTGCAATCTGACTACGTGTTTAAATTGTTAAACACGTGTTTCGTATGGATATTTCAGGTTTATAATTCCTGGACTTGGAGATGCCGGTGACCGAAGCTTTGGTACATAAACCCCCCCAAAACTACTCATACTTGGTAACTTTATTACTATCATACCTTTGAATTTTGGTGGTCTCAGTTGATCACCAACAGAAATGAGATTCCAGAAAATTTTGATTATTAATTTTGAGAAGCTGTGGTTGGGAAACTTTTAATTGAAGATTTTGTTCTTTGAAAGTTGTGGCATTGTGCTTCATTAAGTTTTAACTTTGTTTATGCCACAAAGAAATTTTGGCATTGTGTAGTTGCATCATATCCTTCCATTAGCATCTAGCAACCAAATCTGCCTCGTCTCCACCCGGACTAAATCCACCACCCAAAGTCGTCACCATCTGTGCCGGCCGGAACTGGCACCACATTCACCACCTCTCTTGTCTGAAGCCTGTATTAGGAATCTGACGGTTTAATAGATAGCGTGTTTAATAGATAGGTTGGTGCTGCATGATACCCGTTCTAAAACGATAGTTTCATTTAACTGATAGTCAATACAAGTGAATTTTGAAAGAAAAAAATATATTAATATGGTAAATTCTATAAAAATTTAAAAAGATTATTGATGAATTAATACATAATTATCAATATCAATATCAATTTTTAAAGCCTTATTAAAATTATTAGATTAATATATTAAATCATTCCACCTGCAACTAGCAACCAAATCCACTTCCACCCCCACCAGAACTAAATCCACCTCCACCACCTGTGTTGGAACTAAAGCTGCCGCCACCACTGGCCCCACATCCTCCGCCACCACTTCCACTAGCACTTACACCACATCCACCACTTCCACTAGCACCGGCACCGGCACCACAACCACAAACAAAGGTATTAGTGCTTTGTCCATCATCATCTCCACCTCCCCCACCACCACTACCCCCAAGCTAGTTCCACTAACTTCAGTTCCATTAAATCTAGTTTTTGATGCGAAAATTGAAACGAAAATTGCAAAGCACGTTGCATTATTTGATACGAAAGTTGCATCTTTTGAAATAAATTTGAAAGTGCATTGCATTATGTGGTAAACTTGTGGTACATTGCATAAATTGTAAACAAAGACTTGGTACATTGCATTGTTTGATAATTTTTCCGATTATGAACGACAATAAAACACAATTTCTTTGAAACTTCCCCACCGTTAGAAGATTTAGCCATATTGAGACAGGTTCGAAATATTATTGACGGTAAGTTACTAAGAGATGTGTAAAACTTGTTTTACATTAAGAGATTTTGTTTACATTAAGGGGTGAAAATAAGTTTTACACTAAAACGAGTGTAAAACAAGTTTTTCTCGAGATTTTCACGTTTATATTATGTGTGTCACGAGTCACAAATAACTACCTCAATTCAGTAACTATTATCTTAGATTTAAAATAAAAATAATAACTATTATCTCAATCTACTGCTAATTCTATGTACAATTTCTCAGATCTTTGTAGTTTATCACTGGAAAACTTGTTCAAAATACATTGCAAATACTTGAACGAAAAGCACTATCAAACACAAATTTCTCTAAATTAGAGAAGTATGACCATATATCTACAAATTTCTTTCTGACGGCACGAAAATGAAAAATATTGAACGGAAAGCTAAAATTATAAATTTGCAACAAACAATTTGATCCTACTAGATTACCCACCACATCCACCTCCGCAACCCCCACCACATCCACCCCCGCAACCCCCACCACAACCACCCCCGCAATTCCCACCACTAACCCCACAACCACCCCCACAACCGCCACCACCACAGCCAGTACCACCACCACCGCCGCCACTTGAGATTATAATCACGGGAGCTCGGGTCAAGCTATCGTTGTGTATAACACGTGAGGCAACAACATCATCAACAGGATTACTTTTTTTAATGATAGAACAATCACCGTTTATGTGACCGGTGATCACAGCTAAAAAATATATGGTAAAACAACACATCAGTACAAACATCACGATACTAAGTTGAATACCGATGTTCATATTGAACCACTACACAACTTTGCTATCTAAAAATGTGGATCAATCAGTTTCTTAATTTTTTTCCCAATTCTTTTCTTAGCCCCCTTTTATAAGACCAACAAACTAGGTCAATTGCCATTATGTTACCCAAACTTCCCTCCATTCTCTAATCCTATTATCAAGTTTCATTTTTAGCGTTTTGGTAGCCAAAGTTACATTTTGATTACAATTAAACTAAAAATTGGACGAAATGTTAATTTTTAGACCAAAGTTGATGGAAAACTTTTGTTTTCTTCTTGAAGTAGTAGTGGATGGAAAACAAAAAAAAAAAAAAAAAAAACTCCAGTGCCCACCCTTAAAATTCTACTAATTCTTGCTTTCCATCCCAATGCTCCTAATAATTGGAGTCATTCTTATAAAAAACTTATTTTACACTAATTAAGAGATGTGTAAAATATATTTTACTTTAAAAAACAGGTTTAACATTACATCCAGTTTTTAGTTGATTTGCAAACAAAAAATAACATTAGCTACGGAATTACAAAAAGTAAAACTTTGGCAATCAAACTGGAAACAGAGAAAAAAAATACTACCTCTGTCCCTAAATGAGTGTCCAAATTTCAATTTAAGGGACACTGAAAATCTCAACTTTGTTGTACAATTTGGTAGCAAATATTCATATATAATCTTGTAATCTCATTTCCAAACATTTAGTTTTGCACGTATAAAGAAACCGGTGAAAAAAATTTCGAAAAAAAACATTTAGGGAGAAAGTTATGCTAAAAAAGGACATTTATTTTGGGACAAAGATTTCTTGAAAATGGACACTCATTTAGGGACAGAGTGAGTAATTAAAATTAGCTAGAGTACAATTTGTCCGGCCATTATATTATAATTATAGTTTAGCGTTTCTGATTGAAGAAGCCTAATGAAATTTCCTTAGGTTTGAGTAAGAAGATTTTTAATCTTTCGTTTTCCAAAACTGATGAATGAAAACGTATTTAGTGAATTGTTTTGCATAGTTCCAAATAAAAGACATCAAATTCGAAGTAAAATAAAACAATACAAAATACTCCCTCCGTCCCAAAATGATTTTCTCATTTGTCATTTTTCATTGTCCCAAAAAGTTCTTCTCATTTCTACAACTTAGGCTTAAATGTTCATAAACAAAACATGGCTAGTGAAGCAAGTGTTCCTATCCTTAAAAAGTTTGAATAGTCAAATGTAAAGATCATTTTGGGACGGAGGGGTTAAATTATAGCTTGGTGGTATTTGTATTTCATGACTCACATCCAATTTTGTTAACAAGAAATGGAAAGTCAACTTAAGGAGTTTGATGTGCATTGGAAAGTTATTCTTTGTGTCATTGTTATAATAATTGTTATATTTAACTTATCAATGTTTTTGAAAATCATGCATTACTTATTTGTGCATTATTTATACAAAATTAAAATTGTACTTGAAATATATCAAATTTAAAAATACAAGGTATATTTTTTTTTTCAACTCACAAGGTGATGTAGCACGTGATGGGCGGAAGGCAGCAGCACTGGAGGAGAAGAAGAGTACTCGACCAGATCGGCATGCCGCGCCAAGTTCAAGGCACGACCGTGCGCATAATGGGTGGAAAAGGAGAGGCTGTCGACATTGTTGGCACGACCGTGCCCGACATCATTCCAGCGGATTCTATTATTTGCAGACTTCTTTTATTTATTTTGTTTTGAGGGTATTTTTGGTATTTTGTTAAAAACGATTTTAGGGTTATTGTTTTATTAGTTGCTAGGTATAAATACTCTTTTCCTACTTTTGTATTGACTATGTTTTGATTAATTAATTTTAAAGTTTGCTTTGCAACTTTGTGGGTTCAAACCCTAGAAGCCATTGTTGGCTTGTGTTGAAGGTTTCATTCCTTCTGTTTTATGCTAGATCTTCTGTTGTGGTTGATCTAGGTTGTATTCCGCTGCATCAATTGGTATCAGTAAGGTGAGATCCATAGAAGATGGTGAACGGCGACGGAAACAACAACGACGCTCTTCTTGCAATCCTTGATCGTATGAATCAAGCAGCCAAAGAAAGACACCGACAAGCTGAAGAACGAGACCGTCAGCGTGAAGAACAGGCTGCAGCTCGGCATACAGATCTTGTTAGGGTTTTGAAGGGTTTGCAGGTTGGTGGTCGCCGAAGGCAACGGGCAGGGGCTAATGCAGTTCCTGTGGGAAACGGTCGAAACAACTGTAATCCGCTAGCCGGAGGAGAGGATTCAGATTCGGAGGGTGAAGATGATTTTATCGCTGCACCCGTGGACCAGTCTCCTAAAATTAAAGATGATCTACCCTTTTTCACGGGGGGGCTTGACATGGAGGAATTTACAGATTGGCTGTCCGAGGTGGAAAAGTATTTTGCCTTGATGAACATTCCGGACGAGAAGAAAGTGCAGTATGTGGCTTACAAGCTTCGCGGTGGGGCATCTGCATGGTGTGAGCAGTTTAATAACAACTGGAGGAGGCAGAATAAATTACCAGTTCGCACATGGGGTCGTATGAAGATGGCTCTGAAACAGCGATTTTTGCCTGCAGATTTTGAGCAGTTAATTTATCAGAAATTCCTTGAATGCAAGCAGGACAATCGGACTGTCGATCAGTACACGCACAGTTTTCATACACTGTCTGCGCGTAACGATTTGGGCGAATCAGAAGGGCAACAAACTGCATGGTATGTGAATGGTCTTCGCCCTAGTATTAGATCTCAAGTTCAATTATATCATGTTCAAGCTCTTGATAGGGCCATATCTCGTGCTAAAACTGTTGAACACAACCACTCTAGCCCACTTTTTAAGTCCCATCAACCCACTCATATTGGACAATCTTCGAGTTCTAAATCCCCAGTAGCTGAAACTGGACAGTCCACAGGGCCTAAAACAACTAATGAGAAACAGGATACTGTTCCAAATCAACCGGTGGGGAGAGGTGTGATATCCCCCATCCCACATCGGAAATATGTGGGAATTGAGTGTGCTATATAGAAGGCCCATACACTCCTACTAAGCATCAAATCATCCATTGGACTTTTGGAGGCCTGTGATGGGCTGTGGTTGACTCAATTGAGGAGATGCTTTGTTGCGCCCCGGGATACGAGGTTCTAAATGTAACCACTATCTCGGCTGCACTACTACTAGAAAACAGATAAACAAAGCACCACTGACACTTACTTTTTTTTTTTACTTACGGAATTCAAAACGAAATTTTAGACTATCTTAGTATTGAAACCAGTTACAATAGTGATGACTTGCCACTACACTATAACCAAAAACAAGTGCTAGGATTTTACCAAATTCCAAAAACTGCTCAGCACATACGCTGGCACCCTTTTACAAGTATACATTTATCTAATTACAATTCTACCCCAAAAGAATGGATTTACATAATCCAATACCAACCAACGTCCTCACCACATTTACCTTAATTACAAAAAGGTGCACCACCAAGATCACTTGCTAACCCGGCCTCACTGCGCGGTACTATCGCTTGCCTTCTTGCGATCTAAGGAAAACAAATTGAAAAGGAACGGGGTGAGATAAAATCTCAGTAAGTTACTACTTTAACTATATGATATGCATACATGTAAGTATGGGACAAGAAATAACATCACGTATCACGTAACATCAAATAGCATACAATACGGGTAGTTATACCAACCCATTATGCAACACGTATAGCGAAAGCACACATTACAAGGGATATTTCTTGCACCTTATTCCTCCAACTCATTAATTTACCATAACTGACGATGTTGTTGCAGTCGTTGAAATCAGCTCTCGTATTTGATGTAGCTTCACCATATTGATGGAGACCTGTTACCCAGTATCCCAACCCAAGAACAAATAATAGCTATCTAAATATTGTGCATAATTGCTCCAATAATTAGGGAAGCAAGACCCTTACTTTGGCCAAAAGTAAGAGCAACGGCCACAGATGCATAGGCCTACGTTTATTGCTTAGCCCCAGCTCTCACAATATGCGCAAACCTATACACCCCCGACAAGTAAACCAGCTGGACTCATATAAACTTCACACAAGCAATATTTACTTGATTTGAAATAAAGGAAAACAAATCTCAAATTGGAACTAATCCAAAAGTAGTGGACTAGCCCCTTTTCTTTAATAATTTAGCATGTAATCATTCATATACACAAGTACGCATTTAGCACGTTCAGTGTCTAAAAGAATATCAACACTATCATACAACTATTGATACATTTCAATCACAATTAAGACCCGTACTCTTGGGTACGTACTAAACTAATACACATTAGTTATACCCATTAATGACCACTCTTCGGAGCTACCTTGCTCCCAACAAGTATACCTAACTATTTGAGGGTAACCCTTAAGATTTAGACCAAGTCGGAACCTATTCTAGGATTCATCAGTTCTCAGGACACTGTGCGGTCGCCCGGAATGATATGTGCGGTCGCACACTTTGGGTAATTTCCAAGAACAAAACCTTTCAGAAGATTGTGCGGTCGCACACCCAAACTGGGCGGCCGCACAACTCCAACGAACTACCAGGAATTTACTCCTTCCATCCTAACACTCAAACCCATCATTTTTGAATCAACCTAGTTTCAATTCAAGAACCCAGCACATACATAGAAGTGATATCAAAGTTACAAATGGTACTTGTGGTACCAATACTACTCCTTCAACTCGAATTTCACCTGCAATACACGATATCTAGCAATTATAACAATAATCACAAGAAAGGGGAAGTAGTGACTTACACTCTCCGGAATCAAATTCGATGGAAAATGATAAGAAAAATACGGGGACGATCTACTCAAAGCCCTGATCATTTTTATGTAATTAGTTTCTACACTAGAGAAGTAATCAAGAGGAAGGAAAATCAAATGGGATCAAACTCTTACCTTCACTTCTTTGCAACCAAAGAGAGTAGAAGAAATTAGGAAAGTGAGTGTGTGTGTGTGTGTGTGTCTGAGAGAGAAAGAGATAATATCTCCAAAAAAATTCAACTTTCCCAACTTAACCAATTCACCCTTCAATTTCCATATTATTCATTCTAGCCCCTTAACTTTAGGTTAAGTTTTCTAACTTTTCACATATTATTATTATTATCTATCTATTTAGATAACAAAACGAACACACAATAAATCACAGAATAAAATATAAAATATGATATATTCATATAAAATGCAATTTATTTAAATGCCATTGGGTGAGGCGTTACATCCTCCCCACCTTAGGAAAATTCGTCCTCGAATTTTACTCTACTTATGAACAAACTCACTTACCAAAAATTTCAAATAAACTCGGGTACTTTGCTCGCATTTCTTGCTCTGTTTCCCAAGTTGCCTCTTCAATCTCGTGGTCCCTCCATAAAACTTTCACGAGTGGAATTCTCTTGGTGCGCAAGACTTGTTCTTTTCGATCCAAAATCTCCATCGGTAATTCCTCATAAGATAAATCAGGTTGAAATTCCATAGGTTCATACTCAAGAACATGAGATTCATCCGCTACATACTTGCGAAGCATGGAAACATGAAATACATTATGTACCCCGGACAATGATGGAGGTAAAGCAAGTCGATAAGCCAAATTCCCGATCCTCTCTAGAATTTCAAACGGTCCGATGTACCGAGGAGTCAATTTCCCTTTCTTCCCAAATCGTTTAATACCTCTTTGAGGCGACACTTTCAAGAATACAAAATCACCGACTTGGAATTCAAGATCCCTTCTTCTATTATCAGCATAACTCTTCTGGCGACTTTGAGCTGTCCTCAATCTATCCCGAATCAATCTCACACTCTCCACAGATTGTTGAACCATTTCGGGTCCCAAAAGCTTCGCTTCCCCAACTTCATCCCAACATATCGGAGATCTACATTTCCGACCATACAATGCCTCGTAAGGAGCCATCTCAATACTAGATTGGTAGCTGTTGTTGTACGCAAACTCAGCTAACGGTAAATGCACATCCCAACTACCCTTGAAGTCAACTGCACATGCTCGAAGCATATCCTCAAGAATCCGTATTAACCTTTCCGACTGACCATCAGACTGAGGATGAAACGCGGTGCTAAAATTCACCTTAGTACCCAATGCACTTTGAATAGCTTGCCAAAACCGAGAGGTAAATCGAGGGTCTCTATCGGAGACAATACTAACAGGAATTCCATGAAGTCTAACTATCTCCTGAACATATACAGACGCCAACTGATTCAGGGAATACCCCACACAAACAGGTAGAAAATGAGCTGACTTGGTTAAGCGATCCACAACCACCCAAACAGCATTAAAGCCTCTCCGAGTACGCGGTAAACCAGTTACAAAGTCCATCGTGATATGTTCCCATTTCCATTCTGGAATCTCTAAGGATTGTAGTAAACCTGCAGGTCGTTGATGTTCCGCCTTCACTTGTTGACATGTTAAGCATTTAGATACATACTCCGCGATCTCCCTTTTCATGTTATTCCACCAAAAATGCTTCTTCAGGTCTTGGTACATTTTCGTACTTCCTGGATGTATAGTATACTTTGTCTTATGAGCTTCCTCCAATACTCTCTGTTTAATCTCTCCATGAACTGGAATACAAACTCTACCACGAAATGTAAGAAATCCATCATTATTCAAGGCAAAATCGGGTTGTTTACCTTCTTTTATCCCACTAACAATCTTTTGCAATTCGGAATCAATCTTCTGAGCCCCTCCAATTTGTTGAAGTAGAACAGATGTAGCCTTTATATTCGCAAAACTCAGGCCATGACTCGACTCATAAGGGTTCCAGTCTCGCAAATCTTCTAATAATTTCCACTCTCGTGTCATCAAATGAGCAACATAGGCATTCCTACTCAGAGCATCTGCCACCACATTAGCCTTCCCCGGGTGATACAAAATTGTACAATCATGATCTTTAAGTTTCTCCATCCATCGTCGTTGTCTCATATTCAACTCTTTTTGTGAAAACAAATATTTCAAACTTTGATGATCCGTGAACACCTCAAATTTAACCCCATACAAGTAATGCCTCCACTTTTGTAATGCAAAAATGATCGCTGCTAACTCCATATCGTGAGTAGGGTAATTTTGTTCATGCGGAGTCAATTTTCTCGAAGCATAAGCAATAACTTTACCATTCTGCATCAATACACATCCTAGTCCTTCCTTGGAAGCATCCGTGTAAACCACAAAATTTTCTGATCCGCTAGGTAAAGTCAACACTGGTGCCTTAGTCAACCGTCGCTTCAATTCTTGGAAACTGGATTCACATTTATCACTCCATCCAAAGGTACTGGATTTCCGCGTCAAATTAGTCAATGGAGTCACTATTTTAGAAAACCCCTCAATGAACCGCCTGTAATAACTTGCTAAACCCAAAAAACTGCGTACTTCTGTCACCGTAGTTGGTCTCTTCCACTTAACAATCGCTTCCACTTTTGAAGGATCAACAGAAATACCCGAAGCTGACACAACATGCCCAAGAAAGATACTTCTTCCAACCAGAATGCACATTTACTGAATTTTGCAAATAATTGTTTTTCCCGAAGAATACCCAATACAGTTCTCAAATGTTGCTCATGTTCAACTTTTGATTTAGAGTAAACCAAAATATCATCGATAAATACTACCACAAAGTAATCTAAATAAGGGTTGAAAATTCGGTTCATTAAATCCATAAACACGGCTGGCGCATTCGTCAAACCAAATGGCATTACCACAAATTCATAATGTCCGTACCTTGTACGAAACGCTGTCTTCGAAATATCTTCTGATCGGATTTTCAGTTGATGATATCCACTTCTCAAATCAAGCTTTGAATAAACCACCGATCCCTGAAGCTGATCAAACAAATCGTCAATGTGAGGTAACGGATACTTATTCTTGATAGTCACCTTATTTAGTTCCCGATAGTCTATACACAACCGCAAGGTGCCATCTTTCTTCCTCACGAATAATACCGGTGCTCCCCATGGTGACACACTGGGCCTGATAAAACCCCTGTCAAGTAATTCCTCTAGTTGCTTCTTTAACTCTTTCAGTTCAGCAGGAGCCATCCTATATGGTGCTTTGGATAAAGGTGAGGTACCTGGTAATAACTCAACACAAAACTCCAATTCCCGGTCGGGTGGCATACTGAATTCAGAAGAAAACACATCCAGAAATTCACACACGATAGGAACATCTTCCGGCTTAGCAACAGACACTCCCTTATCAATCACACATGCAAGATACCCGGTACAACCATTGGACATCAATTTTCTAGCTTTCAATGCAGAAATGACACGAAAACCACACATTGGCCTATTGCCTTCAAAAATAAACTCGGACACACCCGGCATAGAAAATGTAACTACTTTTCGATAGCAATCAACAGAGGCATGATGCAAGTAAAGCCAATCCATACCAAGAATCACATCAAAATCATGTATAGGCAACACTACTAGGTCAGCATAGAGAGTATGATCACTCACAAGAATATCACACTTCCTATACACCTCAGTAGCTAACAAGCAATCTCCCATAGGGGAAGACACCTCTAACACATAAGGTAAAGAATCAGGTAAAACGTGCAAGTGAGACACAAAATGAGATGCCACATAAGAATGCGATGAACCTGGGTCTATAAGTACTCGCGCTCGCGTACTAAAGAGAGAAATAGTACCTCCTATAACTGCCGAAGACTCAGCCACCCCGTGCTGATCAATAGCAAACACTCGACTCTGAACTATAGGTCGACCCACATTATCTCGCTTACTACCCGAAGCCTGTTAACGGTTACCCCCTACTTGACTTCCCACGAGTTTAGGACAATCCTTCCTAAAGTGCCCCATCTCACCACAGTGTAAACATTTTCCCATTTTCAACCAACATCGGTCTTCAGTATGACCATCCTTCAAACAAAATTTGCATGTCCATTTTGAACCCGAAACATTGGGTTTTGAACCCACCGAAACACTTCCTCGACTTTCAGATTGTCGTTGAGGTCGATTCCCTTGCCGGTTACTTTCATTCTGTTTATTACCTGAACCTTGAGACCGCTCTGAAATTCGTACAGACTGATTTCCTATCACTGTTGTTCCTTGCTTGACCTTATGCTCATCAATGTCATTTTCTATGGCATAGGCTCTGTCAACCGCCTGGCGATAACTGGTAAGTTGTAGAGATAGTAATTGCTTCCTATACTCGGTCTTTAATCCCTTCACAAATCGTTGTGTCCTTTTCACTTCAGTTGGAACGAGATGATTACAATACCTTGCTAACTTGGTGAACTCGGATGAATATTGGCCCACTGACATGCTCCCTTGCACCAAATTTAAAAATTCCATCTCCCTACGGTCTTGTACTACGGTAGGAATGTACTGCGAATTAAACTCATCAAGAAAATTCGACCAAGTATGTTGGGTTCCACCTTCTTCCCAGCTCTTACATAATACCCTCCACCAATGCTCAGCAGCCTTTTCCAATTTAAAAGTTGCGAAGGCTACCTTGTCGTTCTCCTCGCATTTCAAGGCAGTGAAGATCTTCTCCATGCTCTCAATCCACTCTTCAGCCTTAACCGCATTCTGTTCCCCATCAAAGCTGCGTGGTTTCAATTTCAGAAATTTAGTCAAACGGCTACTGTAGTCTGATCCTCCCGCTTCAGACGTCCCAGAATTATTCCGTCCTTGATTATTGGCAACCATCTATGACAGTAGTTCAAACATCTTCTTGTAATCCACATTTCCCTCATTGTTTACACCTACCGAAGGTGTTTCCGAGTGCTGGTTATCACTTCCAGACCCACGGGTACTACCATCAGTTCCTTGACTACCACTATCAGCCCCCTCAGAAAGACTCATCTTTACCTGTATATAAACACTCGGCGTTAATATCACACACCCATAACCAACCCACCTAAACCATGGACCCTATCCAGGCTTAGAGCTAACCAAAAGCTCTGATACCAACTGTTGCGCCCCGGGATACGAGGTTCTAAATGTAACCACTATCTCGGCTGCACTACTACTAGAAAACAGATAAACAAAGCACCACTGACACTTACTTTTTTTTTTACTTACGGAATTCAAAACGAAATTTTAGACTATCTTAGTATTGAAACCAGTTACAATAGTGATGACTTGCCACTACACTATAACCAAAAACAAGTGCTAGGATTTTACCAAATTCCAAAAACTGCTCAGCACATACGCTGGCACCCTTTTACAAGTATACATTTATCTAATTACAATTCTACCCCAAAAGAATGGATTTACATAATCCAATACCAACCAACGTCCTCACCACATTTACCTTAATTACAAAAAGGTGCACCACCAAGATCACTTGCTAACCCGGCCTCACTGCGCGGTACTATCGCTTGCCTTCTTGCGATCTAAGGAAAACAAATTGAAAAGGAACGGGGTGAGATAAAATCTCAGTAAGTTACTACTTTAACTATATGATATGCATACATGTAAGTATGGGACAAGAAATAACATCACGTATCACGTAACATCAAATAGCATACAATACGGGTAGTTATACCAACCCATTATGCAACACGTATAGCGAAAGCACACATTACAAGGGATATTTCTTGCACCTTATTCCTCCAACTCATTAATTTACCATAACTGACGATGTTGTTGCAGTCGTTGAAATCAGCTCTCGTATTTGATGTAGCTTCACCATATTGATGGAGACCTGTTACCCAGTATCCCAACCCAAGAACAAATAATAGCTATCTAAATATTGTGCATAATTGCTCCAATAATTAGGGAAGCAAGACCCTTACTTTGGCCAAAAGTAAGAGCAACGGCCACAGATGTATAGGCCTACGTTTATTGCTTAGCCCCAGCTCTCACAATATGCGCAAACCTATACACCCCCGACAAGTAAACCAGCTGGACTCATATAAACTTCACACAAGCAATATTTACTTGATTTGAAATAAAGGAAAACAAATCTCAAATTGGAACTAATCCAAAAGTAGTGGACTAGCCCCTTTTCTTTAATAATTTAGCATGTAATCATTCATATACACAAGTACGCATTTAGCACGTTCAGTGTCTAAAAGAATATCAACACTATCATACAACTATTGATACATTTCAATCACAATTAAGACCCGTACTCTTGGGTACGTACTAAACTAATACACATTAGTTATACCCATTAATGACCACTCTTCGGAGCTACCTTGCTCCCAACAAGTATACCTAACTATTTGAGGGTAACCCTTAAGATTTAGACCAAGTCGGAACCTATTCTAGGATTCATCAGTTCTCAGGACACTGTGCGGTCGCCCGGAATGATATGTGCGGTCGCACACTTTGGGTAATTTCCAAGAACAAAACCTTTCAGAAGATTGTGCGGTCGCACACCCAAACTGGGCGGCCGCACAACTCCAACGAACTACCAGGAATTTACTCCTTCCATCCTAACACTCAAACCCATCAACTTTGAATCAACCTAGTTTCAATTCAAGAACCCAGCACATACATAGAAGTGATATCAAAGTTACAAATGGTACTTGTGGTACCAATACTACTCCTTCAACTCGAATTTCACCTGCAATACACGATATCTAGCAATTATAACAATAATCACAAGAAAGGGGAAGTAGTGACTTACACTCTCCGGAATCAAATTCGATGGAAAATGATAAGAAAATACGGGGACGATCTACTTAAAGCCCTGATCATTTTTATGTAATTAGTTTCTACACTAGAGAAGTAATCAAGAGGAAGGAAAATCAAATGGGATCAAACTCTTACCTTCACTTCTTTGCAACCAAAGAGAGTAGAAGAAATTAGGAAAGTGTGTGTGTGTGTGTGTGTGTGTCTGAGAGAGAAAGAGATAATATCTCCAAAAAAATTCAACTTTCCCAACTTAACCAATTAACCCTTCAATTTCCATATTATTCATTCTAGCCCCTTAACTTTAGGTTAAGTTTTCTAACTTTTCACATATTATTATTATTATCTATCCATTTAGATAACAAAACGAACACACAATAAATCACAGAATAAAATATAAAATATGATATATTCATATAAAATGCAATTTATTTAAATGCCATTGGGTGAGGCGTTACATCCTCCCCACCTTAGGAAAATTCGTCCTCGAATTTTACTCTACTTATGAACAAACTCACTTACCAAAAATTTCAAATAAACTCGGGTACTTTGCTCGCATTTCTTGCTCTGTTTCCCAAGTTGCCTCTTCAATCTCGTGGTCCCTCCATAAAACTTTCACGAGTGGAATTCTCTTGGTGCGCAAGACTTGTTCTTTTCGATCCAAAATCTCCATCGGTAATTCCTCATAAGATAAATCAGGTTGAAATTCCATAGGTTCATACTCAAGAACATGAGATTCATCCGCTACATACTTGCGAAGCATGGAAACATGAAATACATTATGTACCCCGGACAATGATGGAGGTAAAGCAAGTCGATAAGCCAAATTCCCGATCCTCTCTAGAATTTCAAACGGTCCGATGTACCGAGGAGTCAATTTCCCTTTCTTCCCAAATCGTTTAATACCTCTTTGAGGCGACACTTTCAAGAATACAAAATCACCGACTTGGAATTCAAGATCCCTTCTTCTATTATCAGCATAACTCTTCTGGCGACTTTGAGCTGTCCTCAATCTATCCCGAATCAATCTCACACTCTCCACAGATTGTTGAACCATTTCGGGTCCCAAAAGCTTCGCTTCCCCAACTTCATCCCAACATATCGGAGATCTACATTTCCGACCATACAATGCCTCGTAAGGAGCCATCTCAATACTAGATTGGTAGCTGTTGTTGTACGCAAACTCAGCTAACGGTAAATGCACATCCCAACTACCCTTGAAGTCAACTGCACATGCTCGAAGCATATCCTCAAGAATCCGTATTAACCTTTCCGACTGACCATCAGACTGAGGATGAAACGCGGTGCTAAAATTCACCTTAGTACCCAATGCACTTTGAATAGCTTGCCAAAACCGAGAGGTAAATCGAGGGTCTCTATCGGAGACAATACTAACAGGAATTCCATGAAGTCTAACTAACTCCTGAACATATACAGACGCCAACTGATTCAGGGAATACCCCACACAAACAGGTAGAAAATGAGCTGACTTGGTTAAGCAATCCACAACCACCCAAACAGCATTAAAGCCTCTCCGAGTACGCGGTAAACCAGTTACAAAGTCCATCGTGATATGTTCCCATTTCCATTCTGGAATCTCTAAGGATTTTAGTAAACCTGCAGGTCGTTGATGTTCCGCCTTCACTTGTTGACATGTTAAGCATTTAGATACATACTCCGCGATCTCCCTTTTCATGTTATTCCACCAAAAATGCTTCTTCAGGTCTTGGTACATTTTCGTACTTCCTGGATGTATAGTATACTTTGTCTTATGAGCTTCCTCCAATACTCTCTGTTTAATCTCTCCATGAACTGGAATACAAACTCTACCACGAAATGTAAGAAATCCATCATTATTCAAGGCAAAATCGGGTTGTTTACCTTCTTTTATCCCACTAACAATCTTTTGCAATTCGGAATCAATCTTCTGAGCCCCTCCAATTTGTTGAAGTAGAACAGATGTAGCCTTTATATTCGCAAAACTCAGGCCATGACTCGACTCATAAGGGTTCCAGTCTCGCAAATCTTCTAATAATTTCCACTCTCGTGTCATCAAATGAGCAACATAGGCATTCCTACTCAGAGCATCTGCCACCACATTAGCCTTCCCCGGGTGATACAAAATTGTATAATCATGATCTTTAAGTTTCTCCATCCATCGTCGTTGTCTCATATTCAACTCTTTTTGTGAAAACAAATATTTCAAACTTTGATGGTCCGGGAACACCTCAAATTTAACCCCATACAAGTAATGCCTCCACTTTTGTAATGCAAAAATGATCGCTGCTAACTCCATATCGTGAGTAGGGTAATTTTGTTCATGCGGAGTCAATTTTCTCGAAGCATAAGCAATAACTTTACCATTCTGCATCAATACACATCCTAGTCCTTCCTTGGAAGCATCCGTGTAAACCACAAAATTTTCTGATCCGCTAGGTAAAGTCAACACTGGTGCCTTAGTCAACCGTCGCTTCAATTCTTGGAAACTGGATTCACATTTATCACTCCATCCAAAGGTACTGGATTTCCGCGTCAAATTAGTCAATGGAGTCACTATTTTAGAAAACCCCTCAATGAACCGCCTGTAATAACTTGCTAAACCCAAAAAACTGCGTACTTCTGTCACCGTAGTTGGTCTCTTCCACTTAACAATCGCTTCCACTTTTGAAGGATCAACAGAAATACCCGAAGCTGACACAACATGCCCCAAGAAAGATACTTCTTCCAACCAGAATGCACATTTACTGAATTTTACAAATAATTGTTTTTCCCGAAGAATACCCAATACAGTTCTCAAATGTTGCTCATGTTCAACTTTTGATTTAGAGTAAACCAAAATATCATCGATAAATACTACCACAAAGCAATCTAAATAAGGGTTGAAAATTCGGTTCATTAAATCCATAAACACGGCTGGCGCATTCGTCAAACCAAATGGCATTACCACAAATTCATAATGTCCGTACCTTGTACGAAACGCTGTCTTCGAAATATCTTCTGATCGGATTTTCTGTTGATGATATCCACTTCTCAAATCAAGCTTTGAATAAACCACCGATCCCTGAAGCTGATCAAACAAATCGTCAATGTGAGGTAACGGATACTTATTCTTGATAGTCACCTTATTTAGTTCCCGATAGTCTATACACAACCGCAAGGTGCCATCTTTCTTCCTCACGAATAATACCGGTGCTCCCCATGGTGACACACTGGGCCTGATAAAACCCCTGTCAAGTAATTCCTCTAGTTGCTTCTTTAACTCTTTCAGTTCAGCAGGAGCCATCCTATATGGTGCTTTGGATAAAGGTGAGGTACCTGGTAATAACTCAACACAAAACTCCAATTCCCGGTCGGGTGGCATACTGAATTCAGAAGAAAACACATCCAGAAATTCACACACGATAGGAACATCTTCCGGCTTAGCAACAGACACTCCCTTATCAATCACACATGCAAGATACCCGGTACAACCATTGGACATCAATTTTCTAGCTTTCAATGCAGAAATGACACGAAAACCACACATTGGCCTATTGCCTTCAAAAATAAACTCGGACACACCCGGCATAGAAAATGTAACTACTTTTCGATAGCAATCAACAGAGGCATGATGCAAGTAAAGCCAATCCATACCAAGAATCACATCAAAATCATGTATAGGCAACACTACTAGGTCAGCATAGAGAGTATGATCACTCACAAGAATATCACACTTCCTATACACCTCAGTAGCTAACAAGCAATCTCCCATAGGGGAAGACACCTCTAACACATAAGGTAAAGAATCAGGTAAAACGTGCAAGTGAGACACAAAATGAGATGCCACATAAGAATGCGATGAACCTGGGTCTATAAGTACTCGCGCTCGCGTACTAAAGAGAGAAATAGTACCTCCTATAACTGCCGAAGACTCAGCCACCCCGTGCTGATCAATAGCAAACACTCGACTCTGAACTATAGGTCGACCCACATTATCTCGCTTACTACCCGAAGCCTGTTGACGGTTACCCCCTACTTGACTTCCCATGAGTTTAGGACAATCCTTCCTAAAGTGCCCCATCTCACCACAGTGTAAACATTTTCCCATTTTCAACCAACATCTGTCTTCAGTATGACCATCCTTCAAACAAAATTTGCATGTCCATTTTGAACCCGAAACATTGGGTTTTGAACCCACTGAAACACTTCCTCGACTTTCAGATTGTCGTTGAGGTCGATTCCCTTGCCGGTTACTTTCATTCTTTTTATTACCTGAACCTTGAGACCGCTCTGAAATTCGTACAGACTGATTTCCTATCACTGTTGTTCCTTGCTTGACCTTATGCTCATCAATGTCATTTTCTATGGCATAGGCTCTGTCAACCGCCTGGCGATAACTGGTAAGTTGTAGAGATAGTAATTGCTTCCTATACTCGGTCTTTAATCCCTTCACAAATCGTTGTGTCCTTTTCACTTCAGTTGGAACGAGATGATTACAATACCTTGCTAACTTGGTGAACTCGGATGAATATTGGCCCACTGACATGCTCCCTTGCACCAAATTTAAAAATTCCATCTCCCTACGGTCTTGTACTACGGTAGGAATGTACTGCGAATTAAACTCATCAAGAAAATTCGACCAAGTATGTTGGGTTCCACCTTGTTCCCAGCTCTTACATAATACCCTCCACCAATGCTCAGCAGCCTTTTCCAATTTAAAAGTTGTGAAGGCTACCTTGTCGTTCTCCTCGCATTTCAAGGCAGTGAAGATCTTCTCCATGCTCTCAATCCACTCTTCAGCCTTAACCGCATTCTGTTCCCCATCAAAGCTGCGTGGTTTCAATTTCAGAAATTTAGTCAAACGGCTACTGTAGTCTGATCCTCCCGCTTCAGACGTCCCAGAATTATTCCGTCCTTGATTATTGGCAACCATCTGTGACAGTAGTTCAAACATCTTCTTGTAATCCACATTTCCCTCATTGTTTACACCTACCGAAGGTGTTTCCGAGTGCTGGTTATCACTTCTAGACCCACGGGTACTACCATCAGTTCCTTGACTACCACTATCAGCCCCCTCAGAAAGACTCATCTTTACCTGTATATAAACACTCGGCGTTAATATCACACACCCATAACCAACCCACCTAAACCGTGGACCCTATCCAGGCTTAGAGCTAACCAAAAGCTCTGATACCAACTGTTACGCCCCGGGATACGAGGTTCTAAATGTAACCACTATCTCGGCTGCACTACTACTAGAAAACAGATAAACAAAGCACCACTGACACTTACTTCTTTTTTTTTTACTTACGAAATTCAAAACGAAATTTTAGACTATCTTAGTATTGAAACCAGTTACAATAGTGATGACTTGCCACTACACTATAACCAAAAACAAGTGCTAGGATTTTACCAAATTCCAAAAACTGCTCAGCACATACGCTGGCACCCTTTTACAAGTATACATTTATCTAATTACAATTCTACCCCAAAAGAATGGATTTACATAATCCAATACCAACCAACGTCCTCACCACATTTACCTTAATTACAAAAAGGTGCACCACCAAGATCACTTGCTAACCCGGCCTCACTGCGCGGTACTATCGCTTGCCTTCTTGCGATCTAAGGAAAACAAATTGAAAAGGAACGGGGTGAGATAAAATCTCAGTAAGTTACTACTTTAACTATATGATATGCATACATGTAAGTATGGGACAAGAAATAACATCACGTATCACGTAACATCAAATAGCATACAATACGGGTAGTTATACCAACCCATTATGCAACACGTATAGCGAAAGCACACATTACAAGGGATATTTCTTGCACCTTATTCCTCCAACTCATTAATTTACCATAACTGACGATGTTGTTGCAGTCGTTGAAATCAGCTCTCGTATTTGATGTAGCTTCACCATATTGATGGAGACCTGTTACCCAGTATCCCAACCCAAGAACAAATAATAGCTATCTAAATATTGTGCATAATTGCTCCAATAATTAGGGAAGCAAGACCCTTACTTTGGCCAAAAGTAAGAGCAACGGCCACAGATGCATAGGCCTACGTTTATTGCTTAGCCCCAGCTCTCACAATATGCGCAAACCTATACACCCCCGACAAGTAAACCAGCTGGACTCATATAAACTTCACACAAGCAATATTTACTTGATTTGAAATAAAGGAAAACAAATCTCAAATTGGAACTAATCCAAAAGTAGTGGACTAGCCCCTTTTCTTTAATAATTTAGCATGTAATCATTCATATACACAAGTACGCATTTAGCACGTTCAGTGTCTAAAAGAATATCAACACTATCATACAACTATTGATACATTTCAATCACAATTAAGACCCGTACTCTTGGGTACGTACTAAACTAATACACATTAGTTATACCCATTAATGACCACTCTTCGGAGCTACCTTGCTCCCAACAAGTATACCTAACTATTTGAGGGTAACCCTTAAGATTTAGACCAAGTCGGAACCTATTCTAGGATTCATCAGTTCTCAGGACACTGTGCGGTCGCCCGGAATGATATGTGCGGTCGCACACTTTGGGTAATTTCCAAGAACAAAACCTTTCAGAAGATTGTGCGGTCGCACACCCAAACTGGGCGGCCGCACAACTCCAACGAACTACCAGGAATTTACTCCTTCCATCCTAACACTCAAACCCATCATTTTTGAATCAACCTAGTTTCAATTCAAGAACCCAGTACATACATAGAAGTGATATCAAAGTTACAAATGGTACTTGTGGTACCAATACTACTCCTTCAACTCGAATTTCACCTGCAATACACGATATCTAGCAATTATAACAATAATCACAAGAAAGGGGAAGTAGTGACTTACACTCTCCGGAATCAAATTCGATGGAAAATGATAAGAAAAATACGGGGACGATCTACTCAAAGCCCTGATCATTTTTATGTAATTAGTTTCTACACTAGAGAAGTAATCAAGAGGAAGGAAAATCAAATGGGATCAAACTCTTACCTTCACTTCTTTGCAACCAAAGAGAGTAGAAGAAATTAGGAAAGTGAGTGTGTGTGTGTGTGTGTGTCTGAGAGAGAAAGAGATAATATCTCCAAAAAAATTCAACTTTCCCAACTTAACCAATTCACCCTTCAATTTCCATATTATTCATTCTAGCCCCTTAACTTTAGGTTAAGTTTTCTAACTTTTCACATATTATTATTATTATCTATCTATTTAGATAACAAAACGAACACACAATAAATCACAGAATAAAATATAAAATATGATATATTCATATAAAATGCAATTTATTTAAATGCCATTGGGTGAGGCGTTACATCCTCCCCACCTTAGGAAAATTCGTCCTCGAATTTTACTCTACTTATGAACAAACTCACTTACCAAAAATTTCAAATAAACTCGGGTACTTTGCTCGCATTTCTTGCTCTGTTTCCCAAGTTGCCTCTTCAATCTCGTGGTCCCTCCATAAAACTTTCACGAGTGGAATTCTCTTGGTGCGCAAGACTTGTTCTTTTCGATCCAAAATCTCCATCGGTAATTCCTCATAAGATAAATCAGGTTGAAATTCCATAGGTTCATACTCAAGAACATGAGATTCATCCGCTACATACTTGCGAAGCATGGAAACATGAAATACATTATGTACCCCGGACAATGATGGAGGTAAAGCAAGTCGATAAGCCAAATTCCCGATCCTCTCTAGAATTTCAAACGGTCCGATGTACCGAGGAGTCAATTTCCCTTTCTTCCCAAATCGTTTAATACCTCTTTGAGGCGACACTTTCAAGAATACAAAATCACCGACTTGGAATTCAAGATCCCTTCTTCTATTATCAGCATAACTCTTCTGGCGACTTTGAGCTGTCCTCAATCTATCCCGAATCAATCTCACACTCTCCACAGATTGTTGAACCATTTCGGGTCCCAAAAGCTTCGCTTCCCCAACTTCATCCCAACATATCGGAGATCTACATTTCCGACCATACAATGCCTCGTAAGGAGCCATCTCAATACTAGATTGGTAGCTGTTGTTGTACGCAAACTCAGCTAACGGTAAATGCACATCCCAACTACCCTTGAAGTCAACTGCACATGCTCGAAGCATATCCTCAAGAATCCGTATTAACCTTTCCGACTGACCATCAGACTGAGGATGAAACGCGGTGCTAAAATTCACCTTAGTACCCAATGCACTTTGAATAGCTTGCCAAAACCGAGAGGTAAATCGAGGGTCTCTATCGGAGACAATACTAACAGGAATTCCATGAAGTCTAACTAACTCCTGAACATATACAGACGCCAACTGATTCAGGGAATACCCCACACAAACAGGTAGAAAATGAGCTGACTTGGTTAAGCAATCCACAACCACCCAAACAGCATTAAAGCCTCTCCGAGTACGCGGTAAACCAGTTACAAAGTCCATCGTGATATGTTCCCATTTCCATTCTGGAATCTCTAAGGATTTTAGTAAACCTGCAGGTCGTTGATGTTCCGCCTTCACTTGTTGACATGTTAAGCATTTAGATACATACTCCGCGATCTCCCTTTTCATGTTATTCCACCAAAAATGCTTCTTCAGGTCTTGGTACATTTTCGTACTTCCTGGATGTATAGTATACTTTGTCTTATGAGCTTCCTCCAATACTCTCTGTTTAATCTCTCCATGAACTGGAATACAAACTCTACCACGAAATGTAAGAAATCCATCATTATTCAAGGCAAAATCGGGTTGTTTACCTTCTTTTATCCCACTAACAATCTTTTGCAATTCGGAATCAATCTTCTGAGCCCCTCCAATTTGTTGAAGTAGAACAGATGTAGCCTTTATATTCGCAAAACTCAGGCCATGACTCGACTCATAAGGGTTCCAGTCTCGCAAATCTTCTAATAATTTCCACTCTCGTGTCATCAAATGAGCAACATAGGCATTCCTACTCAGAGCATCTGCCACCACATTAGCCTTCCCCGGGTGATACAAAATTGTACAATCATGATCTTTAAGTTTCTCCATCCATCGTCGTTGTCTCATATTCAACTCTTTTTGTGAAAACAAATATTTCAAACTTTGATGATCCGTGAACACCTCAAATTTAACCCCATACAAGTAATGCCTCCACTTTTGTAATGCAAAAATGATCGCTGCTAACTCCATATCGTGAGTAGGGTAATTTTGTTCATGCGGAGTCAATTTTCTCGAAGCATAAGCAATAACTTTACCATTCTGCATCAATACACATCCTAGTCCTTCCTTGGAAGCATCCGTGTAAACCACAAAATTTTCTGATCCGCTAGGTAAAGTCAACACTGGTGCCTTAGTCAACCGTCGCTTCAATTCTTGGAAACTGGATTCACATTTATCACTCCATCCAAAGGTACTGGATTTCCGCGTCAAATTAGTCAATGGAGTCACTATTTTAGAAAACCCCTCAATGAACCGCCTGTAATAACTTGCTAAACCCAAAAAACTGCGTACTTCTGTCACCGTAGTTGGTCTCTTCCACTTAACAATCGCTTCCACTTTTGAAGGATCAACAGAAATACCCGAAGCTGACACAACATGCCCCAAGAAAGATACTTCTTCCAACCAGAATGCACATTTACTGAATTTTGCAAATAATTGTTTTTCCCGAAGAATACCCAATACAGTTCTCAAATGTTGCTCATGTTCAACTTTTGATTTAGAGTAAACCAAAATATCATCGATAAATACTACCACAAAGCAATCTAAATAAGGGTTGAAAATTCGGTTCATTAAATCCATAAACACGGCTGGCGCATTCGTCAAACCAAATGGCATTACCACAAATTCATAATGTCCGTACCTTGTACGAAACGCTGTCTTCGAAATATCTTCTGATCGGATTTTCAGTTGATGATATCCACTTCTCAAATCAAGCTTTGAATAAACCACCGATCCCTGAAGCTGATCAAACAAATCGTCAATGTGAGGTAACGGATACTTATTCTTGATAGTCACCTTATTTAGTTCCCGATAGTCTATACACAACCGCAAGGTGCCATCTTTCTTCCTCACGAATAATACCGGTGCTCCCCATGGTGACACACTGGGCCTGATAAAACCCCTGTCAAGTAATTCCTCTAGTTGCTTCTTTAACTCTTTCAGTTCAGCAGGAGCCATCCTATATGGTGCTTTGGATAAAGGTGAGGTACATGGTAATAACTCAACACAAAACTCCAATTCCCGGTCGGGTGGCATACTGAATTCAGAAGAAAACACATCCAGAAATTCACACACGATAGGAACATCTTCCGGCTTAGCAACAGACACTCCCTTATCAATCACACATGCAAGATACCCGGTACAACCATTGGACATCAATTTTCTAGCTTTCAATGCAGAAATGACACGAAAACCACACATTGGCCTATTGCCTTCAAAAATAAACTCGGACACACCCGTCATAGAAAATGTAACTACTTTTCGATAGCAATCAACAGAGGCATGATGCAAGTAAAGCCAATCCATACCAAGAATCACATCAAAATCATGTATAGGCAACACTACTAGGTCAGCATAGAGAGTATGATCACTCACAAGAATATCACACTTCCTATACACCTCAGTAGCTAACAAGCAATCTCCCATAGGGGAAGACACCTCTAACACATAAGGTAAAGAATCAGGTAAAACGTGCAAGTGAGACACAAAATGAGATGCCACATAAGAATGCGATGAACCTGGGTCTATAAGTACTCGCGCTCGCGTACTAAAGAGAGAAATAGTACCTCCTATAACTGCCGAAGACTCAGCCACCCCGTGCTGATCAATAGCAAACACTCGACTCTGAACTATAGGTCGACCCACATTATCTCGCTTACTACCCGAAGCCTGTTGACGGTTACCCCCTACTTGACTTCCCACGAGTTTAGGACAATCCTTCCTAAAGTGCCCCATCTCACCACAGTGTAAACATTTTCCCATTTTCAACCAACATCGGTCTTCATTATGACCATCCTTCAAACAAAATTTACATGTGTAATGCTCATCCTTAATTTCGTTAAATATTTGACTTATTTGTTAAATTTTTGACTTGCTTGTTAAATTCTTGGCTAGCATATTTATATGCTATTTTATTTGAGTTAATTATTTAGTTACTTTAGAAAATTAAGGTGGTTAAATGTTAAAGTTAAAAGTTTAGGGGCCTTTTTGTCAAAGTTAGAACTTGAGGGGCCTAGTTGCAATTTTTGAAACTTGTTTAGGATAAAACTTGGTTGATCCCTCTCTCTGAGTCATTTCTTCTCCAACTAAGTTTACGTTTCCTCTGTTTCAAAGTTAGGAGTAGAAATTTCTTCTATTCTCGACTCCTCGCGATTAATTATTCCTCTGTTCGTGATTCCGGTCCCGGATAAATATTCGTGGCGTTGAATAGAGCGTTCCAGACCGATCAGAAATTAATTTGGGTCAACTTGATTTTGACTAGGTAAGTTATTAGCTCCCCCTTACTTGTAATAACATACATATATGTTATTACCGCTACTTGTTCTTGTTAAAATTGCGTTTTGAGCAATTATTGTGATACTTGTAATTTTGGGACGAAGGGAGTATAAATATACGCAGTGCATATGAAGGGAACTTGAAAAAATAGGCTACTGGGTTTGTCAAAAGAAAAGTATAGAAAAGTTACTCCTATTCGTGAGACGGTAAAATAGTAACTTGATTTAAATATTATTAGAAAAATTGTACCATTATTTGTGGTACGGGGAAATGAATGGAAGTATCTCTAAATGGGTATAGTAGTATAATATAAAATTGTACTTATACTTTTGGGGACGGTGAAATATTAAATTGGAATAAAAGAGAATTATTCTATTACTTGTGGGACGGTGATAAATTAATAAAGTGTCCCTATAGAAGTGTTCTGAACATGTTAAAATGCACTCTTGAATGTTAGAAAGTGTTAGTGGGTTTTACTCCTACGCTTGAGATGGGAAATTATTTAACCTGTGAAAGAATTCGGATTTTGGCATTTTTGGGCCTTGGGCGACCGCCCATCTATCTGAAGTATTTTGTTCTTGGAAAGCCTGATTTTAGGCGACCGCCCACACCATTTTGTGCGGCCGCCCATATGTCCTGAAAAATTGTAAAACTTGTTTAATGATGGTATAAGTTGGAAATAACCCTTGTTAAGGCATATAGCCTTAGGATAAGATGTCCTAGTATGTTTGTGATACCTTAGGGGTATCAGAAGTGAGTCTTGAACATGAATACTCATTTAATTAAAATGAGAACTTAGTCTTGTACATGGACACTTATAGAACTCAAATGAGAACTTAAGTATAAGAGTAATAACTCTTTTATATGTCTTGAAAGTGCTATGAACAAGCACTTATGTGTTATGCTTGTCTTGAAGCCTATGATTGTGCACCTTAGGGGCATTAAAACAATGACTTGAGATTGAATATCCTATGTAGGGGATTAAGAACTTGTAAGTATGAGTTGTATAGCTCATTTACTTAAATTGAACTTGAAGTATTCTTGATCTAGGTTTAGGGTACTACCCTAGATTGTCGCGCCCCGACCCGTGGTCCTACTTGGCCCCACGCCCGGGACACGCGAGGAAGACGTCGTAAAGCAACTCTAAGAAAAATTTTCGAATTATATTTTCTTAAAAAGGTTCACACAACCAAAACGTTACCAAAACATGACTTTAAGTCACAAAACAAACTTTCTCAAATGAGTACTTAGCCACCTGGCTATAACAAACTTTACTTAAAAATTTACAAACCCGAACACCTACTAAAAGAGATGATACAATTAACTGAGTCACGGTTACACTACCCTAAAGGTATTACATTTACATAATGTATCCTTTATACACATCACTTCCCAAAAGTCTTACCAAATATCTCTTTACCAACGTCCTCCCTGTGCTGTGACCTATTCCCTGGACTCCTTCTTATCTAAAACGGTAAACAAATAAGGGGTGAGAATAAATCTCAGTAAGTTACTAAAATGCAACTACATTACATGCTAATATGATGATCATAAAGAAACAATATTAACAAATAAGCGTATAACACATAGCACATAACATGAGAGGCTCCCTATCGCCAACCGTCCCATACCGGTTGGAAATAACGACCAACTCATCATGCAACACATAAAGCGGAAATAAACACTCATACGTGGATACTGAGCCAAGGTTCTCAAACCAAACAATAGCCATCTGAGAGGCATCAACTGAGCAGCATTGAAGAGCTGAAACGGGTTCCAGAACCAAACAACAACAACAACAACGGGGGGAAAATGACACAAAGTCATAACCCAAAGTGCCCAACCTTTGGCCTAAGGAAGGGGGTTAAAAATGGGAAACCAATGATAGGAGCCTTATAATGTACTTGGCTCGTGAGACCATTATAATCCCTATCACTGCCCAACACACACAAAAGTACCAGCTGGACTTTACACGCAAGCACCAAATAGAAATACTTGCTTAAACAACAATCAGGGACAATGATTCCAATGTAGGGAACCATGCCAAACACATCAAGAAGATGAACCATTCAACACATTACAAAATGTTCAACAATGCTTACTTAATCAATTACTCACATTTCACAACACTTGTTTTCACAAAGGAACCAATTCTACCACTTTAGTGATCCACAACAATCATCTAACTACTTTAGGACACTACCCAAAAACTAGACCAAGGTTGACCTCTAAATCCCTTGGTTTGAAAACTCTAAACTTTTCAGATGACTGGGCGGTCGCCCAAACAGGGCTGTGCAGCCGCCCAAAATACTCTGTCCCAAGAGTAAAACCTTTCAGATAGATGTGCGGCCGCACGCCCAATTTTGGGCGGCCGCCCACATCACCTAGCAGACCCAAAACTTAACCAAAGTTCACTCCTTTTGTTTCACACCCAAATTTACTTGCAACATAACATTTGCAACTTACACAAAGGCTAAAACTCAGCCTACGAACAATACTAACACCCAACAAGAACCATTTTCATACTACTCCTTCTGTCCCAAAATTACAAGTATAAATAAAATATACCCAAAACATTATTTCACAACCTACTAGGCATATATAACATGTTTATATCCATTTTATTAGGTACAACAACATTACCATACTTTCCCAATACTACAACACCCATTTGTATTAACATTTCCCACATGCAACAATTTATTACTACTCCCTCCGTTTCACAAATATCATTATAATTTTTAATATACTAATATACCCAATTTAGAATACTTTCATTTCTTTCCCCGTCCCATAAGTAACAGTATAATTTTATAATACATTTATTTAACCTTTAACTAAAGATATTATTTTACCGTCCCACGAGTAGGAGTATAATATATAAAGCATATATAATGTTGCATCCTCTCATAATTCCCCAAAACCAAAACTACTATACCCATATACTCACTTCCCACAAATAACAAGTCTATAACCAGTTTTACTACTCCCTCTGTCTCAAAATTACAAGTATATAAAAATTATTACTACTCCCTCCGTCCCAAAATTACAAGTATATAAAAGTTATTACTACTCCCTCCGTCCCAAAATTACAAGTATATAAAAGTATACCCAAAACATTATTTTATAACATATAAAGCATATATAGCATACTTATGACCATTTTAACATTTAAAGGGGGGATTAGTAACTTACCTATTTTTCGGAAATGAGTCAAGAAAAATATATTGTTCGGTAGATGTGGCCTACTCAACACCCTGAACATTTATATATTTTTAGATTTGAAAATGGAGTATTAAATTAAAATAAGGAAAATTAACAAAACAAAATCTTACCTTTTCTTTCTTTTTCCAACAATGGCGATTCTCAGGGGAACTTGAATTTGGGAAAGTTAAGGGTGAGGGGTGAAGTTGACTGAGAAGGGGGGGAGGGAAGTCATTGAGTTATATAAAAATTTCTCCCACTTTCAACTTTGATCACCTAAGTTCTAGTCTAAACACTTAGACCCCTTACTCCAACTTTCAATAAAGCCCCTAAAGTTACTTAATTCCCTCAACTCTTTAACAACTAAATTATTGGCCCATAAAATTCCACTACCCAACTTAACTATCAAAACAATTGTTACTTCTACTACTAACATTTTAACTAACACAAATAATCAATCAAGATGTGCAAATTATGAAATATTATGCAACACATAAAATACACACATAATTTTAAATTAAAATTCTCAAAAATATAAAATAATTATAAAATAAATAAAACGGATTTTGGGGTCGTTACATAGATGGCCTAGATGAGTGTTGTAGAACACTCTAGTATTGAAAAATAGTCCCTTTGTGAACAAATGAAAGGTGGACTTGAATCATAATTAAATGATAACTTGAATATAAGAGTAGTAACTCTTTTATGTGTCTTGAAGTTAATGTTTGTGTACCTTAGGGGCACCAACTAATGTCTTGAGCTTGAATGTCCTAAGAAAAGGATTTGAAAACTTGTACGAGTAAGATGTATAATTCATCTTCTGAACTTGAACTTGAGTGTAAGAGCAATGACTCTTCTACGTGTCTTGAATCTAAAGATTGTACAACTTAAGGGCATTAAAGCTATGCCTTGAACTTGAATATCCTAGGAATAGGATCGTGAACTTGATTGGGAGATGTATAGCTCATCTTCTTAATTAAAACGTGAATATAAGATGAGTAAATCTTGTATATGTATTGAATGTCTTAAGATGAGACAGTAACTTGAATATAAGATTATAAAATCTTGTACGTGCCTTGACACCAATATAGGTGTATGGTAACAAACTTGAAAGAGTCTTGATGTGTATATGCAAATCTTGCATATATTTACGTGATAGAATGTGGCTTCTTGATTGATTGGTACATGGTATGAATAACCAAAGAATTGGGTTATGGAACTAGATAGAGAATGATTAACTCTACTACATACTTGAACTTGATACGTGTATATTGGAAGTGCTATAAATAAGCACTAAAGTGTAAATGATTTAGTTTTTAATCATGTATATACTCAATGAAGTATATAAAATATAAAGAAGATATCTTGTCTTGAAATGGGTTCCTAAAGAAAATAGGAACTAGTGTAATATGAAGATAATTCATATAATCGTGAATACTATGATTTAAGTTAATAAGAATGGTTATAGAACACAATATGTGTTAGAAAATGTATTCGATTAATAACGATACATATACGTGAAGTATGACTCTGTCTAGGTACAATGTGACCTATTCTACTACGTGTTTAGAGTCTAAGGTACTGGGCTCTATTTGATAGTAAGGGTATAGTGATAGACACTTTAATGTGTTAAACGTGATATGAATATGTACGTGCAAACTTGGCATGTGACAAAGTGATATACCCTACTACTTGACTGAAGTCTGTTATAAATGGACTCTTACTTGGATTGATCGTGTTACATGGACACTTATGTGCCATAGTTAAACTTGATTGGTATTCGCAATAAGTGAGTACGTGTACTTATATTCTCGTGAGGACATGATACATAATTACATGGTGCATATTCACGTGAGCACATGATACATAATTACATGGTGCATATTCTCGTGAGCACATGATACATGATTACATGGTGCATAAAGAGTAGTCCACTAATAAGGGACTAAGTTCTGTTCTCGTAGTTCAAGTAAATATCTACTTGTGCATTTTGGTGAGTCCAGCTGGTTCTCCTTGCTTGTTCGAAAATATATAGGTTCACGCTTGTCGCGAGAGCTGGGGTTTAAGTGACAATCGGGTCCCTATGTATTTCCGCCCGACCCCTTACTACTGGCCATAGTAAGGGCATAGCTTCCTTGGTTGGAGCAATAAGCCTGACCTAAGTGAATGCTAACTCCCGTCCCGAACACCACGTAGATCTTGTTTTTGTGGATGACACTGAATACCAGGTCTTCTCATATACTGTTCTCCTGTCCTGTTCACCACGTGGATCTTGTTATTGTGGATGGCACTGGTTACCAGGTCTCCTTATATACTGCACAGCAGTTCTTGTTCCTGTTCTTGGTTGTCCTCAGCTAGAAAAGCATCGACAACAAATGGTATTCTTGGGAGAAATAAGGAAGGATTCAGGTACAATGCGTGATAGGCCTATGTGCATCTTGTGAGCTGGTTTAGCCTCTCGCACTACTTGACTACTTGTTACCTGAACCTTTCTTGAGCTTGATTACTTGTTGAGTTGGCTTAGCCTCTCCTATACTTGTTACTTGATGATACTTGATATATGATTACTTGAGTATCTACTTGTATTGCATGATAACATGACATATAGTTGCATGTTAATAGCTTACTGAGATTTATCTCACCCTTTATTTGTTTAATTGTTTCCCCCCCCCCCCAGGAAAGCAGGGGATAGTACGCAGTGAGGCTCGACTTAGCTGGGAATTTACTCAGCAGGATATTGTTGTTCGAAGTAGTGTCCTTTTATATTTTGGTAAGGACGATCTTGTATGAGTTAATTAAACTCTGGGCTTGTATTGGGGTAGTATTTGTTGTCCCTAGACAGTTCTTGATGCCAGCTTATTTGCTAGGCATGTCTTCCGCTGTATGTAGCCATTTTGGTTTTTATTTTTCTTGGTCTAGAACTCGTGTGAGCTATCTTAGCTCCCTACTCTTGAGTATATATATCATGTCAGTTTTGTTTTTAACAGGTATTGTTCCTGTTTCCCGTTAGTTTTTTGATTCTTGTTAGTTACGCGCACCAGGTTCGAGGTTCTATTAGGGAATCCCGGGACTTGGGGCGTGTCAGGTTGGTATCAGAGCTATGGTTTAGCTCTTAGCCTGGATAGGGTCTATGGCCTAGGTTGAGTTAGTCTTGGGTGTGCTACCGACGTCGAGTGCTTCGTTACTTGTTGTCATACCAGGCATAGGACTGGTGTTGATAAGATTGATCCAATTGGATTAGATGGTTTGAGAATCGAGAGCGCGAGTCTTTAAAGACTTAGGCATATATATCTTGTCTTGTGGACATTGTATCGTGCTATATATGCATTCTTGTCCTTATCTCGTGAATTACGTGGAAGTGTATTCTCTAGTAAGAGACTACGTGTTGATATTGTTATTAGTAAGAGCTTGATAGAAGTGTGGGTGATAACACCCTATACGTTCTATGTTAACTTGGTCATGTTACCTAGATGGGACATTGATGTGATACGTGATATAGCTTGGCTGTCTACGTGTCATGACTTGGCTTTCTATGTGTTAGGCCAATCCTGTTTACCATAATAGATGGTAATTAATTCTCTGCTAGTATGCTTGACTATTTATGTGAGCATGATAGATTTATGCATATCATTCATATTTTGCATTGAAAGTCTAGAAAGGGTTCTTGAGATTGTACTGGGTATTTAACCTATGTGATTGACAGTGGAGTTCTACACCAAACTAGATGGATGTATCCATTCTTAATGAGAAACTGGGTTATCTTGAGTTGTTACAGTGCGAATACAGTGCTGACATCTGGATTAATGTTCTTGATCTCGATTGAGTTAAAAGAGTTGAAGATTCAACTTGAGAATTTCTTGATAGAGGATATATCTACCTTGTAGTGGATGTCTGAAGTGGGTATCTGTGTTGACCTATAAGTGGAAACAACCAAGGTACGTGTGTTCTTGAGATTTCGTGGTCTTGTTAGAGATTCATGAATGAATTTCGAAGGCAGCTCCATTGTTAACCATTTGACACCGAGAGCTACATCTTTTGATGGATTGTCTTGATTGATTGATATACGTAAAGTCAGTTCTGAATATTGAAACGATGGATAACCACGACTTCAGTATCTGAGATTGCCTAGTGGATTTGACTAGTATTACAGTGATCTGGAGGATATGACCAGTCCTATTATTTCTAGTGGATATGCCAAGTTTCACCGATATAGTGGATTGACTAATCGAGTCTACTTGACTTTATGTGTTTCGATGTTATAATTTATACATCTAAATTGCATAGAATATATGTGAGTATCTGTGCATAGTCGTGATGTTCTTGAGTTCTACTTGTTGATTATATATGTTATAATCTTAATCTAGTAAAAATTCGAGGACGAATTTTCTTTAAGGTGGGGAGGATGTAATGCTCATCCTTAATTTCGTTAAATATTTGACTTATTTGTTAAATTTTTGACTTGCTTGTTAAATTCTTGGCTAGCATATTTATATGCTATTTTATTTGAGTTAATTATTTAGTTACTTTAGAAAATTAAGGTGGTTAAATGTTAAAGTTAAAAGTTTAGGGGCCTTTTTGTCAAAGTTAGAACTTGAGGGGCCTAGTTGCAATTTTTGAAACTTGTTTAGGATAAAACTTGGTTGATCCCTCTCTCTGAGTCATTTCTTCTCCAACTAAGTTTACGTTTCCTCTGTTTCAAAGTTAGGAGTAGAAATTTCTTCTATTCTCGACTCCTCGCGATTAATTATTCCTCTGTTCGTGATTCCGGTCCCGGATAAATATTCGTGGCGTTGAATAGAGCGTTCCAGACCGATCAGAAATTAATTTGGGTCAACTTGATTTTTGACTAGGTAAGTTATTAGCTCCCCCTTACTTGTAATAACATACATATATGTTATTCCCGCTACTTGTTCTTGTTAAAATTGCGTTTTGAGCAATTATTGTGATACTTGTAATTTTGGGACGAAGGGAGTATAAATATACGCAGTGCATATGAAGGGAACTTGAAAAAATAGGCTACTGGGTTTGTCAAAAGAAAAGTATAGAAAAGTTACTCCTATTCGTGAGACGGTAAAATAGTAACTTGATTTAAATATTATTAGAAAAATTGTACCATTATTTGTGGTACGGGGAAATGAATGGAAGTATCTCTAAATGGGTATAGTAGTATAATATAAAATTGTACTTATACTTTTGGGGACGGTGAAATATTAAATTGGAATAAAAGAGAATTATTCTATTACTTGTGGGACGGTGATAAATTAATAAAGTGTCCCTATAGAAGTGTTCTGAACATGTTAAAATGCACTCTTGAATGTTAGAAAGTGTTAGTGGGTTTTACTCCTACGCTTGAGATGGGAAATTATTTAACCTGGGAAAGAATTCGGATTTTGGCATTTTTGGGCCTTGGGCGACCGCCCATTTTGGGCTGGGCGACCGCCCATCTATCTGAAGTATTTTGTTCTTGGAAAGCCTGATTTTGGGCGACCGCCCACACCATTTTGTGCGGCCGCCCATATGTCCTGAAAAATTGTAAAACTTGTTTAATGATGGTATAAGTTGGAAATAACCCTTGTTAAGGCATATAGCCTTAGGATAAGATGTCCTAGTATGTTTGTGATACCTTAGGGGTATCAGAAGTGAGTCTTGAACATGAATACTCATTTAATTAAAATGAGAACTTAGTCTTGTACATGGACACTTATAGAACTCAAATGAGAACTTAAGTATAAGAGTAATAACTCTTTTATATGTCTTGAAAGTGCTATGAACAAGCACTTATGTGTTATGCTTGTCTTGAAGCCTATGATTGTGCACCTTAGGGGCATTAAAACAATGACTTGAGATTGAATATCCTATGTAGGGGATTAAGAACTTGTAAGTATGAGTTGTATAGCTCATTTACTTAAATTGAACTTGAAGTATTCTTGATCTAGGTTTAGGGTACTACCCTAGATGGCCTAGATGAGTGTTGTAGAACACTCTAGTATTGAAAAATAGTCCCTTTGTGAACAAATGAAAGGTGGACTTGAATCATAATTAAATGATAACTTGAATATAAGAGTAGTAACTCTTTTATGTGTCTTGAAGTTAATGTTTGTGTACCTTAGGGGCACCAACTAATGTCTTGAGCTTGAATGTCCTAAGAAAAGGATTTGAAAACTTGTACGAGTAAGATGTATAATTCATCTTCTGAACTTGAACTTGAGTGTAAGAGCAATGACTCTTCTACGTGTCTTGAATCTAAAGATTGTACAACTTAAGGGCATTAAAGCTATGCCTTGAACTTGAATATCCTAGGAATAGGATCGTGAACTTTATTGGGAGATGTATAGCTCATCTTCTTAATTAAAACGTGAATATAAGATGAGTAAATCTTGTATATGTATTGAATGTCTTAAGATGAGACAGTAACTTGAATATAAGATTATAAAATCTTGTACGTGCCTTGACACCAATATAGGTGTATGGTAACAAACTTGAAAGAGTCTTGATGTGTATATGCAAATCTTGCATATATTTACTTGATAGAATGTGGCTTCTTGATTGATTGGTACATGGTATGAATAACCAAAGAATTGGGTTATGGAACTAGATAGAGAATGATTAACTCTACTACATACTTGAACTTGATACGTGTATATTGGAAGTGCTATAAATAAGCACTAAAGTGTAAATGATTTAGTTTTTAATCATGTATATACTCAATGAAGTATATAAAATATAAAGAAGATATCTTGTCTTGAAATGGGTTCCTAAAGAAAATAGGGACTAGTGTAATATGAAGATAATTCATATAATCGTGAATACTATGATTTAAGTTAAGAAGAATGGTTATAGAACACAATATGTGTTAGAAAATGTATTCGATTAATAACGATACATATACGTGAAGTATGACTGTGTCTAGGTACAATGTGACCTATTCTACTACGTGTTTAGAGTCTAAGGTACTGGGCTCTATTTGATAGTAAGGGTATAGTGATAGACACTTTAATGTGTTAAACGTGATATGAATATGTACGTGCAAACTTGGCATGTGACAAAGTGATATACCCTACTACTTGACTGAAGTCTGTTATAAATGGACTCTTACTTGGATTGATCGTGTTACATGGACACTTATGTGCCATAGTTAAACTTGATTGGTATTCGCAATAAGTGAGTACGTGTACTTATATTCTCGTTAGCACATGATACATAATTACATGGTGCATATTCTCGTGAGCACATGATACATAATTACATGGTGCATATTCTCGTGAGCACATGATACATGATTACATGGTGCATAAAGAGTAGTCCACTAATAAGGGACTGAGTTCTGTTCTCGTAGTTCAAGTAAATATCTACTTGTGCATTTTGGTGAGTCCAGCTGGTTCTCCTTGCTTGTTCGAAAATATATAGGTTCACGCTTGTCGCGAGAGCTGGGGTTTAAGTGACAATCGGGTCCCTATGTATTTCCGCCCGACCCCTTACTACTGGCCATAGTAAGGGCATAGCTTCCTTGGTTGGAGCAATAAGCCTGACCTAAGTGAATGCTAACTCCCGTCCCGAACACCACGTGGATCTTGTTTTTGTGGATGACACTGAATACCAGGTCTTCTCATATACTGTTCTCCTGTCCTGTTCACCACGTGGATCTTGTTATTGTGGATGGCACTGGTTACCAGGTCTCCTTATATACTGCACAGCAGTTCTTGTTCCTGTTCTTGGTTGTCCTCAGCTAGAAAAGCATTGACAACAAATGGTATTCTTGGGAGAAATAAGGAAGGATTCAGGTATAATGCGTGATAGGCCTATGTGCATCTTGTGAGCTGGTTTAGCCTCTCGCACTACTTGACTACTTGTTACCTGAACCTTTCTTGAGCTTGATTACTTGTTGAGTTGGCTTAGCCTCTCCTATACTTGTTACTTGATGATACTTGATATATGATTACTTGAGTATCTACTTGTATTGCATGATAACATGACATATAGTTGCATGTTAATAGCTTACTGAGATTTATCTCACCCTTTATTTGTTTAATTGTTTCCCCCCCCAGGAAAGCAGGGAATAGTACGCAGTGAGGCTCGACTTAGCTGGGAATTTACTCAGCAGGATATTGTTGTTCGAAGTAGTGTCCTTTTATATTTTGGTAAGGACGATCTTGTATGAGTTAATTAAACTCTGGGCTTGTATTGGGGTAGTATTTGTTGTCCCTAGACAGTTCTTGATGCCAGCTTATTTGCTAGGCATGTCTTCCGCTGTATGTAGCCATTTTGGTTTTTATTTTTCTTGGTCTAGAACTCGTGTGAGCTATCTTAGCTCCCTACTCTTGAGTATATATATCATGTCAGTTTTGTTTTTAACAGGTATTGTTCCTGTTTCCCGTTAGTTTCTTGATTCTTGTTAGTTACGCGCACCAGGTTCGAGGTTCTATTAGGGAATCCCGGGACTTGGGGCGTGTCAGCATGTCCTTTTTGAACCCGAAACATTGGGTTTTGAACCCACCGAAATACTTCCTCGACTTTCAGATTGTCGTTGAGGTCGATTCCCTTGCCGGTTACTTTCATTCTTTTATTACCTGAACCTTGAGACCGCTCTGAAATTCGTACAGACTGATTTCCTATCACTGTTGTTCCTTGCTTGACCTTATGCTCATCAATGTCATTTTCTATGGCATAGGCTCTGTCAACCGCCTGGCGATAACTGGTAAGTTGTAGAGATAGTAATTGCTTCCTATACTCGGTCTTTAATCCCTTCACAAATCGTTGTGTCCTTTTCACTTCAGTTGGAACGAGATGATTACAATACCTTGCTAACTTGGTGAACTCGGATGAATACTGGCCCACTGACATGCTCCCTTGCACCAAATTTAAAAATTCCATCTCCCTACGGTCTTGTACTACGGTAGGAATGTACTGCGAATTAAACTCATCAAGAAAATTCGACCAAGTATGTTGGGTTCCATCTTGTTCCCAGCTCTTACATAATACCCTCCACCAATGCTCAGCAGCCTTTTCCAATTTAAAAGTTGCGAAGGCTACCTTGTCGTTCTCCTCGCATTTCAAGGCAGTGAAGATCTTCTCCATGCTCTCAATCCACTCTTCAGCCTTAACCGCATTCTGTTCCCCATCAAAGCTGCGTGGTTTCAATTTCAGAAATTTAGTCAAACGGCTACTGTAGTCTGATCCTCCCGCTTCAGACGTCCCAGAATTATTCCGTCCTTTATTATTGGCAACCATCTGTGACAGTAGTTCAAACATCTTCTTGTAATCCACATTTCCCTCATTGTTTACACCTACCGAAGGTGTTTCCGAGTGCTGGTTATCACTTCCAGACCCACGGGTACTACCATCAGTTCCTTGACTACCACTATCAGCCCCCTCAGAAAGACTCATCTTTACCTGTATATAAACACTCGGCGTTAATATCACACACCCATAACCAACCCACCTAAACCATGGACCCTATCCAGGCTTAGAGCTAACCAAAAGCTCTGATACCAACTGTTGCGCCCCGGGATACGAGGTTCTAAATGTAACCACTATCTCGGCTGCACTACTACTAGAAAACAGATAAACAAAGCACCACTGACACTTACTTCTTTTTTTTTTACTTACGAAATTCAAAACGAAATTTTAGACTATCTTAGTATTGAAACCAGTTACAATAGTGATGACTTGCCACTACACTATAACCAAAAACAAGTGCTAGGATTTTACCAAATTCCAAAAACTGCTCAGCACATACACTGGCACCCTTTTACAAGTATACATTTATCTAATTACAATTCTACCCCAAAAGATTGGATTTACATAATCCAATACCAACCAACGTCCTCACCACATTTACCTTAATTACAAAAAGGTGCACCACCAAGATCACTTGCTAACCCGGCCTCACTGCGCGGTACTATCGCTTGCCTTCTTGCGATCTAAGGAAAACAAATTGAAAAGGAACGGGGTGAGATAAAATCTCAGTAAGTTACTACTTTAACTATATGATATGCATACATGTAAGTATGGGACAAGAAATAACATCACGTATCACGTAACATCAAATAGCATACAATACGGGTAGTTATACCAACCCATTATGCAACACGTATAGCGAAAGCACACATTACAAGGGATATTTCTTGCACCTTATTCCTCCAACTCATTAATTTACCATAACTGACGATGTTGTTGCAGTCGTTGAAATCAGCTCTCGTATTTGATGTAGCTTCACCATATTGATGGAGACCTGTTACCCAGTATCCCAACCCAAGAACAAATAATAGCTATCTAAATATTGTGCATAATTGCTCCAATAATTAGGGAAGCAAGACCCTTACTTTGGCCAAAAGTAAGAGCAACGGCCACAGATGCATAGGCCTACGTTTATTGCTTAGCCCCAGCTCTCACAATATGCGCAAACCTATACACCCCCGACAAGTAAACCAGCTGGACTCATATAAACTTCACACAAGCAATATTTACTTGATTTGAAATAAAGGAAAACAAATCTCAAATTGGAACTAATCCAAAAGTAGTGGACTAGCCCCTTTTCTTTAATAATTTAGCAGGTAATCATTTTATTCGACCCGAAATATAGGATCTATTTTATTAGTAATTAAATGATTTTTATTTAATTATTTGCTTATTTATTTATTTAAATTATTATTTATTTAAATATTATTGTGTGCAATTTATGTGTTATAATAATTATGCCTAGCATTTTATTCGAGTTATTTGGGCTAGTTGGGAGTGTAGTATTTGTGTGTAGTGTGAGAGAGGGGGCCTAAGTGTAAGTGTTTGAAATTATTTCCCTACTCCCTCCCTATTCCCCTCACCTCCCTCACTTTTTCCCTCACCCTCACCATTCTCCCTGGAAATCTCTCTCTCTCTCCATTGATTTTGGTAAGTTTCTTCCTCCTTCTTCTCTCTTCATTTTCTCCTTCTTCCTCTCATCTTCTCTCATTTCTTAAAACATGAAACATGTTTAGATCGTCGCTAGGATCGCGTAGAGTCAAAAAGAATCGAAATCCATCAACTTTGAGAATTTGCAAGTAAGTTACTTTTCCCCCATTTTAATGCTAAAATGTTCATATCATGTTCATATAATTCTTTTGTTGTTATATTGGAAGTTTGGATGAGTTTGCAATTTATTTGGAATTTATTTGGGTTTTTGATCAAAAATGGTGATTTTGGAATGTTGGGTTTGATTCTTTGTTTTGGGTTGATGAATGGTATATTGGAGTCCCCACCCTAGTTATAAATGGTTTTGGTACATTAGTACATGAGTTGGAAGTTGGGATTTTGGTTAAATGTGTTTTGGGTTGAAAATGGAAGAACCCATGTTGTTCTTCCCGATTTCTGGCGATTCCGGCATATTGGGCGACCGCCTAAAATCGTATGGGCGACCGCGCATCTTTCTGAGAGCTTTTGTTCTTGTTTTGAGGCACTTTGGGCGACCGCACAACCCACTTTGGGCGGCCGCACAGATCTCTGAAAATTTACATTTTGTTAAATTGTGTGACTAAAGAATGCGTTGTGATCCAATTCTTGGGTGTCCTCCTAGTTGACCTTAGTGAACATTGTAGTGCATTCTAATGATAGAATTGAGTCCTTTGTGATCAAATTTGTGTTTGAAATTAAGTAAGTGTTAAGTGTCATTGTTGGAACACTTTATTGATTGGGTTTGATTCCTTTGTGAATAAATACGAGATGGAATTTGATTAAGTATCATTTTGGGAATGTGGTCATCTTTGATGCACGATTTGTATTGGTTTACCTTTGTGGTGATTTAATTGGATTGGTTCCCTACTTTGGAACCTTAAGTTGTTCATTCATGCTAAATTATTATTACTTAGCATTTATTTGGAAGCCCAGCTGGCATATTTGTTGCATCGGGCGATGGGAAGGATTATAATGGCAAAGCCAAGTCCATTATAATGTTGACCATTGTTTTGCCCTTACTATACCCCTTCTCCAGATTGGCCTTGGGAAGGATAAGTCAGCGTTCCTTTGTGAATGTATCTGGCTAGCGGGCATGACTTTGTGTAATGGTCCTTGTCCCTTGTGACACTTTTATGTTATTGGTTCCGGTACCGGGGGTTTTCTCTTCAGCTCTCATGCTATTATGAAGATGTTGATTGGTTGATTATTGAAGCTGCGCAGCGATCCTTTATTTGGATGTTCCGGTTTGGAAAACCTTGGCTATATCCTTTGTTATGTGTTTATTTCCGATGCTATCTGTTATGTGAGAAATGCTATGTGCTATGTGATATTTATTATTGCTTATTGTATATTGCATCATAGCATGTCATGTAGTTGCATTAGTAACTTATTGAGATTTATCTCACCCCCTTTCCTTTTTATCCTTGTTTTTCCTTAACCCCCCCCCCCCAGGTGCTAAGGAATAGTCTCGCTGATCACGAGAAAGAGGACGTCGAGTGTGGATCCGTTCTTTTGGGGAAGGTTGATATAGGTTGGTTTCCATTATATAAATGTGTAACCATTTTGGGGTAGTTGTACCAAACATTGACGTCACTAAGGATTGTATATTTTTATTTTGTTGGGCATAAACTTGTGGAAGTTTATGATAGTTGTATTTAGTCTTTATCAAACTTGGTTTTGTAAAGCTTTGGATTATCACCTTTTGGTATTAAATGAATTTTTTTAACTTTGGTATTTCGGAGTTTATTGTTAGAGTCGACGTCCAGATCGCGGTCCCGGGGCCCGCGGGGTCCGGGGTCGCGACAGTTGGTATCAGAGCTATGGCATTAGCTCTAAGTATAAGTCTAGGTGGATTAGTATGACCTAGGTGGGTAGTAGTGTGCGGAGTGATTAACGGTTGATGTTTTATGCAGGTAATTGTTCTCAATGTCTGGAAGAAGAAACAGAGGAGGTACTAGTGGGGCACAGAATCAGAATGATACAAGGGATGAAGCCCGTGCCATGTTTCAAGGCATGTTTGAGGCGGCCATGAAGGCCATACATGATCAAGGTCCGAGGGTAGAGCAAGCACCACCCCGTTATGGTTTGGAGCAATTCTTGAAACTGAAACCGGTTGAATTCAATGGGGAACCCGATGTTCGGAAAGCTGAGTTATGGATTGAGTCTATGGAGAAGATTTATGATGTATTTGGGTGTTCGGATGAGGACAAGGTCCGGTTTACGGCTTACAAGCTTGTGGGAGCCGCCGAGCATTGGTGGAAGGGTGTTAAAGCCACTTGGGATGATACCCGCACGGTGTATGCATGGGAGTTGTTTGTGCGCAAATTCAAGGAGCATTTAATTCCGGTTGTTGATCAAAACCGAAAGGAGATCGAGCTACTCAACCTAGAGCAAGGTGTGTTGTCTATAGCACAATACTCGGCTAAGTTCATAGAATTAGCCCGATATTGTGACTATTTGGTGAGGACCGAGGAACAAAGGGCTATGAGATTTATTCGGGGATTGAAGACCTCCATCCGTACTCAACTTATTTCTCAACGGATTGTAACATTTCAAGATGCGGTGGACCGAGCCTATTTGATAGAGCAAGATATTGGGGAGCATAAAAGGAAGACCGAGGTGGCTAACCCGAGTAAGCAAGGAGCGCAGAGCAAGTCGCAACCAAGGATTGAAAATCGAGGTAACTTTGGGGGACAATCTCAGTTCCGAGGGCAACCGATCCCAAGGAACCCGGGTACCACTTCCGGGAACCAAGGGAGACAAATTAGGAAGCCTTGTACCTTTTGTCAAAAGGTAGGCCATGCGGAGGATAGGTGTTGGAAAAAGCAAGGCAAGTGTATCAATTGTGGTGAAATGGGGCAATTTGCGAGAGATTGCACGAGGCACCGAGGACAGTCATCCGGGTCAGGGGTTAGTATTAATCAGGGTCAGAAAAGGGATGCCGCAGGGAAGCCCAAGGTCCAAGGAAGGGTATTTGCCATGAATCAACAACAAGCTACCGATGATCCATCCGTTATTGGAGGTATTGTTTCTGTGTCTAATGTGAGCGCACGAGCGTTAGTAGATCCAGGATCATCTCATTCATACATTTCTGTGCAATTTGCTTCCATGTTAAATGCTGCATTCGAGTCTTTACCGTACGTGCTAGAGGTGTCGACCCCTATAGGAGAATGCTTGATTGCTGATCGAGTCTTTCGTGCTTGTGATGTGGTTATTTGTGGTCGAGTCCTTTGTGCGGATTTGGTAGTTCTTCCTATCCAAGACTTTGATGTCATTTTAGGTATGGATTGGTTGAGCAAGTTTCATGCTTCAGTTAATTGCCGTAAGAAAACTGTTACTTTTTTCTATTCCCGATGTGCCTAAGTTTGTCTGAGTAGAAAGGTTCGCTTAATTTCTTTTATGAAAGCGAGAAGATTATTGCATAGTGGTTGTGAGGGGTATTTGGCTAGTGTTCTTGATACTAGGAAAGAATCCCCTAGTTTTGATAGTGTTTGGGTAGTTCGGGAATTTCCCGATGTTTTCTCTACCGAGTATGAGATGCCTCCCGATCGTGAGATTGAGTTTTGTATAGATCTTTTGCCGGGTACGGCTCCGATTTCGAAAGCACCTTATAGGTTAGCTCCCGCTGAGTTGAAGGAGTTAAAGGTTCAGTTGCAGGAGTTGCTTGATCGAGGGTTTATCCGCCCTAGTGTTTCCCCGTGGGGAGCACCGGTTTTATTTGTGCGGAAGAAAGATGGTTCGTTGAGGTTGTGCATCGATTACCGGAAGTTGAATCAGGTTACGGTGAAGAATAAGTACCCTCTACCGCACATTGATGATTTATTTGATCAGCTTCAAGGGTCCGTTGTGTTTTCCAAGCTCGATTTGAGGAGTGGGTACCATCAGTTGAAGGTTAGATCGGAGGATATTCCGAAGACTGCTTTTCGCACTCGTTATGGTCATTATGAGTTCTTGGTTATGCCGTTTGGGTTGACTAACGCGCCGGCCGTATTTATGGATTTGATGAACCGGATTTTCCATCCCTATCTTGATTCGTTCGTGGTGGTTTTCATCGACGACATTCTTGTTTATTCGAAATCTCGAGATGAGCACGAGCAGCATTTGAGGACAGTTTTATCCGTTCTTGCGAGGGAGAAATTATTTGCGAAGTTCAGTAAATGCGAATTTTGGCTCGAGAAGGTGTCATTTCTGGGCCATGTGATTTCTAAAGATGGGATTTCGGTGGATCCGTCAAAGATTGAAGCTATAGTGGATTGGAAGAGACCCGAGTCAGTGACAGAGATTAGAAGCTTTCTTGGTTTAGCCGGTTATTACAGAAGGTTTATTGAAGGGTTTTCGAGGATCGCTACTCCGATGACGCAGTTGACCCGGAAGAATGTCCCGTTTGTGTGGACCGAGAAATGTGACAAGAGTTTCGAGGAATTGAAGAAGAGGTTGACTACCGCACCGATCTTGACTTTGCCTAATGGGAGCGATGGCCTAGTGATTTATAGTGATGCTTCGAAAGTGGGTTTGGGTTGTGTGTTGATGCATAATGGGAAAGTAATTGCGTATGCTTCGAGGAAGTTGAACCCGAGTGAGCAGAATTACCCGACTCATGATATGGAGTTAGCGGCGATAGTATTTGCGTTGCACAAGTGGAAGCACTACCTTTACGGGGTGAAGTTTGAGATTTTCACGGATCACAAGAGTTTGAAGTACCTTTTCTCCCAGAAGGAGTTGAACAACCGACAGCGCCGATGGATGGAATTGTTGAAGGATTATGATTGTACGATTTCTTACCACCCGGGGAAGGCGAATGTGGTAGCCGATGCGATTAGTAGAAAATCTTATGTGGCTTCGATGATGGTTCGAGAATGGAAAATGCTTGAGGATGTTCGAGATTGGTCTCCTCGTGAATCAAGACATGGGGCTATTTTTGCGAATATTAGGGTGTCTCCGACCCTAATTCAGAGGATAAAGGAAGCTCAGAAAGAGGATCCCGAGTTGATGAAGATAATGGGTAAACTGAAAGAGAAGAACTTCGAGGATTTTTCTTTGAGTTCGAGTGGAGTTTTGACTTTCCGTGGTCGTTTATGTGTTCCGGATGTTGATGGAATTAAACAGAGAGTTCTTGATGAGGGCCACAAATCGAGATATACTATTCATCCGGGCAGTACGAAGATGTATCAGGATTTGAAGCAACAATTTTGGTGGATTAATATGAAAAGAGAAATAGCGGAGTATGTATCGAAGTGTTTAACATGTCAGCAGGTCAAAGCCGAGCATCAGAGACCCGCGGGATTGCTTCAGCCGTTAGAGATTCCCGAGTGGAAATGGGAGCATGTGACTATGGATTTCGTTACGGGACTGCCTCGTACCCGTAGGAAGTATGACAGTGTTTGGGTAATAGTGGATAGATTGACCAAGAGCGCCCATTTCTTGCCTATTGACATCAGATATTCGATGGAGAAGCTTGCGACCCTTTATATTGATGAGATTGTTAGATTGCATGGGGTTCCGTTTAGCATTGTGTCAGATCGAGACCCGAGGTTCACTTCTAGATTCTGGAAGGCGTTTCAAGAAGCTTTGGGTACAGATTTGCGATTCAGTACGGCTTTTCATCCTCAGACCGACGGTCAATCCGAGAGGACTATTCAGATTCTTGAGGATATGTTGCGAGCGTGTTCGATAGACTTTTCTGATTCTTGGGATTCGCACCTACCGTTAGTGGAATTCTCGTACAACAACAGTTATCAGGCTAGTATCGAGATGGCGCCGTATGAGGCCTTGTATGGAAGGAAGTGTAGATCGCCTATTTGTTGGGACGAGGTTGGTGAAGCGAAGATTGTGGGTATTGATTTGCTTCGGGATTCGGTTGAGAAAGTTAAAGTTATCCGGGATAGATTGAAAACAGCCCAGAGTCGACATAAGAGCTACGCAGATAACCGAAGGCGAGATCTTAGTTTTCAGGTTGGTGATTTGGTATTCTTGAAAGTGTCTCCGAAGGTGGGTATTCGTAGATTTGGGAAGAAAGGCAAGTTGGCTCCGAGGTTTATAGGTCCGTTTGAGATTTTGGGAAAGGTTGGACTTCTAGCGTACCGTCTTGCGTTACCGTCATCCTTAGACCGGTTGCACAACGTTTTCCACGTTTCTATGCTTCGGAAGTATGTTCATGATCCGTCTCACGTGTTACCGAGGGTACCGGAGGATATTGAGCCCGATATGACTTATGAGGAACGACCAGTTCGGATCTTAGATTCCAAAGTTCAAGAGTTGAGAAACAAGAGCATCGCGTTGGTTCGTGTTCTTTGGAGGAATCATAACATTGAGGAGTCGACTTGGGAGCTTCGTGATGAGATCGAGAGGAAATTTCCTTGGCTTTTTGTTTAAGGTAAGTCTCGTTAAAATTCGGGTCGAATTTTCTTTAAGGGGGAGTGAATGTCACGACCCGAAATATAGGCTCTATTTTATTAGTAATTAAATGATTTTTATTTAATTATTTGCTTATTTATTTATTTAAATTATTATTTATTTAAATATTATTGTGTGCAATTTATGTGTTATAATAATTATGCCTAGCATTTTATTCGAGTTATTTGGGCTAGTTGGGAGTGTAGTATTTGTGTGTAGTGTGAGAGAGGGGCCTAAGTGTAAGTGTTTGAAATTATTTCCCTACTCCCTCCCTATTCCCCTCACCTCCCTCACTTTTTCCCTCACCCTCACCATTCTCCCTGGAAATCTCTCTCTCTCTCCATTGATTTTGGTAAGTTTCTTCCTCCTTCTTCTCTCTTCATTTTCTCCTTCTTCCTCTCATCTTCTCTCATTTCTTAAAACATGAAACATGTTTAGATCGTCGCTAGGATCGCGTAGAGTCAAAAAGAATCGAAATCCATCAACTTTGAGAATTTGCAAGTAAGTTACTTTTCCCCCATTTTAATGCTAAAATGTTCATATCATGTTCATATAATGCTTTTGTTGTTATATTGGAAGTTTGGATGAGTTTGCAATTTATTTGGAATTTATTTGGGTTTTTGATCAAAAATGGTGATTTTGGAATGTTGGGTTTGATTCTTTGTTTTGGGTTGATGAATGGTATATTGGAGTCCCCACCCTAGTTATAAATGGTTTTGGTACATTAGTACATGAGTTGGAAGTTGGGATTTTGGTTAAATGTGTTTTGGGTTGAAAATGGAAGAACCCATGTTGTTCTTCCCGATTTCTGGCGATTCCGGCATATTGGGCGACCGCCCAAAATCGTATGGGCGACCGCGCATCTTTCTGAGAGCTTTTGTTCTTGTTTTGAGGCACTTTGGGCGACCGCACAACCCACTTTGGGCGGCCGCACAGATCTCTGAAAATTTACATTTTGTTTGTGATCCAATTCTTGGGTGTCCTCCTAGTTGACCTTAGTGAACATTGTAGTGCATTCTAGTGATAGAATTGAGTCCTTTGTGATCAAATTTGTGTTTGAAATTAAGTAAGTGTTAAGTGTCATTGTTGGAACACTTTATTGATTGGGTTTGATTCCTTTGTGAATAAATACGAGATGGAATTTGATTAAGTATCATTTTGGGAATGTGGTCATCTTTGATGCGCGATTTGTATTGGTTTACCTTTGTGGTGATTTAATTGGATTGGTTCCCTACTTTGGAACCTTAAGTTGTTCATTCATGCTAAATTATTATTACTTAGCATTTATTTGGAAGCCCAGCTGGCATATTTGTTGCATCGGGCGATGGGAAGGATTATAATGGCAAAGCCAAGTCCATTATAATGTTGACCATTGTTTTGCCCTTACTATACCCCTTCTCCAGATTGGCCTTGGGAAGGATAAGTCAGCGTTCCTTTGTGAATGTATCTGGCTAGCGGGCATGACTTTGTGTCATGGTCCTTGTCCCTTGTGACACTTTTATGTTATTGGTTCCGGTACCGGGGGTTTTCTCTTCAGCTCTCATGCTATTATGAAGATGTTGATTGGTTGATTATTGAAGCTGCGCAGCGATCCTTTATTTGGATGTTCCGGTTTGGAAAACCTTGGCTATATCCTTTGTTATGTGTTTATTTCCGCTGCTATCTGTTATGTGAGAAATGCTATGTGCTATGTGATATTTATTATTACTTATTGTATATTGCATCATAGCATGTCATGTAGTTGCATTAGTAACTTATTGAGATTTATCTCACCCCCTTTCCTTTTTATCCTTGTTTTTCCTTAACCCCCCCCCCCAGATGCTAAGGAATAGTCTCGCTGATCACTAGAAAGAGGACGTCGAGTGTGGATCCGTTCTTTTGGGGAAGGTTGATATAGGTTGGTTTCCATTATGTAAATGTGTAACCATTTTGGGGTAGTTGTACCAAACATTGACGTCACTAAGGATTGTATATTTTTATTTTGTTGGGCATAAACTTGTGGAAGTTTATGATAGTTGTATTTAGTCTTTATCAAACTTGGTTTTGTAAAGCTTTGGATTATCACCTTTTGGTATTAAATGAATTTTTTTAACTTTGGTATTTCGGAGTTTATTGTTAGAGTCGACGTCCAGATCGCGGTCCCGGGGCCCGCGGGGTCCGGGGTCGCGACACAGCACATACATAGAAGTGATATCAAAGTTACAAATGGTACTTGTGGTACCAATACTACTCCTTCAACTCGAATTTCACCTGCAATACACGATATCTAGAAATTATAACAATAATCACAAGAAAGGGGAAGTAGTGACTTACACTCTCCGGAATCAAATTCGATGGAAAATGATAAGAAAAATACGGGGACGATCTACTCAAATCCCTGATCATTTTTATGTAATTAGTTTCTACACTAGAGAAGTAATCAAGAGGAAGGAAAATCAAATGGGATCAAACTCTTACCTTCACTTCTTTGCAACCAAAGAGAGTAGAAGAAATTAGGAAAGTGTGTGTGTGTGTGTGTGTGTGTCTGAGAGAGAAAGAGATAATATCTCCAAAAAAATTCAACTTTCCCAACTTAACCAATTAACCCTTCAATTTCCATATTATTCATTCTAGCCCCTTAACTTTAGGTTAAGTTTTCTAACTTTTCACATATTATTATTATTATCTATCCATTTAGATAACAAAACGAACACACAATAAATCACAGAATAAAATATAAAATATGATATATTCATATAAAATGCAATTTATTTAAATGCCATTGGGTGAGGCGTTACATGCTTGGTGGGCTAGTGTATGGTACCTATGTGGCGGGTCGGGTCTGCGGACTCGGGTCGTTACAAATGGTATCAGAGCGGAACCCCGGCCTTAAGGCTTGCGAGCTAGCCCGGGGGTACGATCTGGGTATTGATTGACCTTTCCAGGGACGGCAAGGATTTGAGTGGGGGAGATTGTGATATCCCCCATCCCACATCGAAAATATGTGGGAATTGAGTGTGCTATATAGAAGGCCCATACACTCCTACTAAGCATCAAATCATCCATTGGACTTTTGGAGGCCTGTGATGGGCTGTGGTTGACCCAATTGAGGAGATGGTTGGTGGGCTAGTGTATGGTACCTATGTGGCGGGTCGGGTCTGCGGACTCGGGTCGTTACAAAAGGTACTAATACAACTGCAGGGCGTCCGAATCCCAACCTCTATGCCAAGAATTTTGGGAATAAATGTTTTCGTTGTGGGCAACCTGGGCATTTATCCAATAATTGTCCTAATCGGGGGAACGTTAATCTAGAAGAGAAGGAGGCTGAGGATGACATTCCAGAAATTTGGGTTGACCCGAATGAGGAGAGTGATGAGAGTGACCATGAGGCACTTGTGTGTAATAAAGTGACCTTGACAACTCCAGCGGTCGATGAGCCTCCTAATAGACATGGTATTTTTCGCACTATTGGGCTTATAGCGGATAACAAGGTCAAAGTCATTATGGATAGTGGAAGCTGTGATAATTTGATTGCTAGGGGGACGGTGGATAAATTAAAACTGGAGGTTAAGAAACATCCAACTCCATATCATATGGGATGGATTAATGCTACCGGTAAAATAAAGGTCACTGAACAATGTGTCGTTCCTTTTTCTATTGGTAATTATAAGGATGTGGCTATTTGTGATGTTGTTGATATAAGTGCGTGCCAGTTATTGTTTGGGCGTCCTTGGCATTATGATGTTGATTCTACTCATAATGGGCGTACTAATGTTATTAGCTTTGTGAAAGAGGGGGTCAAAATTAATTTATGCCCGTTGCGAGACAAAGGGGTTCGTCCTGGCATCGATAAAGGGAAAGGAATTATTTCCTTGTGTGCTGCAAAATCATTTATTTCAGGTACTGCTCAGTCGATTGGTTTAGCTGCTGCAGCACGGAGAGCTAAGCGGAGGGATGCACTTCGCGTTCCACCAGTATCGGCTGCGAGACATCCACCACACAGGTTTTCATTTGTTCAGACCAAGCGTCATGTTCCCAGATTGCATGGTTCTTTTATGGTACATGATTCGGAGACGAATCATTTTAAAGTGGAGGTGTATGATGTAGCACGTGATGGGCGGAAGGCAGCAGCACTGGAGGAGAAGAAGAGTACTCGACCAGATCGGCACGGCCGCGCTAAGTTCAAGGCACGACCGTGCGCATATTGGGTGGAAAAGGAGAGGCTGTCGACATTGTTGGCACGACCGTGCTAGGTTGAACGCACGACCGTGCCCGTCATCATTCCAGCGGATTCTATTATTTGCAGACTTTTTTTATTTGTTTTGTTTTGAGGGTATTTTTGGTATTTTGTTAAAAACTATTTTAGGGTTATTATTTTATTAGTTGCTAGGTATAAATACTCTTTTCCTACTTTTGTATTGACTATGTTTTAATTAATTAATTTTAAAGTTTGCTTTACAACTTTGTGGGTTCAAACCCTAGAAGCCATTGTTGGCTTGTGTTGAAGGTTTCATTCCTTCTGTTTTATGCTAGATCTTCTGTTGTGGTTGATCTAGGTTGTATTCCGCTGCATCACAAGTTATATATTTTGAAACATGTAGAAAAATGAAACAATATCATAAAGCACAATTACGGTTATACTAACAAAAATTACGGGGGTGTTAATAACAATACTCAATCCAAAATAAGGAAAAGCTCGTAAACAATTACTCCCTATATCCCAGAATAAATGTCACATGTGGTTAACTAAGTTGAACTTTGACAAAAAAAATTATGAAAATTTGAGCATTTTCATACTATTTTGAAAATGGTTATTGATACATCAATCGAAACACTATTCATAACTATTTTTGAATTTCAATGAAGGTAAATAATTTTGCATTGAAAATTAGTCAAATTTTAAATTAGTTGACTATATGTGACATTTATTCCGGGATAGATGTAGTATTAAGTTAGAAAAATAATATCGGTATTGATTATACATAAACGCATTGCAAATGGTTGAACATTACTAACTGAGCATTCACAATAGTAGAGCTCTTTTATGTTTTTTTTTTTTTTGGTGACTTTCATATGCCAAGTCAACAAATAAATTTGCAAAGCTTCTTCGACAATAGTAGAGCTCTTAAAATTTAATGGTCAAATGGGCATTGGTGAAGATTAATGGAATAGCTATAGAAAAAGGCTTCTTTTTTTTTTTAATTAGAAAAAGTTGCTCTTTAGTAAATAGTTTTTTTCAATATCTCACAATAACAAAAAAACTCTAAAAAGCTCTTCCATGAAAGAAAAACCTCGCAAAAAGACTCCCATTGTAAATGCTCTTTAGAGTAAAATGAGCTTTTTTTTTTTTGTAAAACTGGTGTTACGTTTTCTTATAAACAATGTTACTTTATAAGTAACACAGTTGTTATATTTAGTTATACTAAGTATTACTTTCGGCAAACGAAAAAAGTGCAAAAAAATATATTATAAAAACAAAAAAAGAAACGAAATTGTTTTTTTCTTGGAAAAAAAATAAAAAATTGGGTCATGGGCAGATTTTGAGTGGAGCATGAGTTGGGATCCTATGCTTCGCGGAGAATGTTGTACACGGGTCATGGGTCGACCCGACTCTTCTATGAGACGGATTTAGGTGTTCTCACAAAAGACCACCTCTTCTTGATATGTGTGTAAATATTTAAAACAAGATAGCACGGTAAGTAATTTAGAACGGATAGGTAATAAGTTAAATTCAACCATTTAGGAGATGGGGAAATGACAATTTAGGGTCCAAAGTTTGAGGGGTATGTGCCAATAGGGGTCTGATGTTTCAATTTTGTTAATTTAGAGTTCAAAGTTACAAAAGTTGTGTAGATAAGGGTTTTTTGTCGATTCCGTTAACAGAACCCAGTTAAATGGCACGTGCAAGGCACATGTCACTTAACTGGAGTTTATTTTAAAATTGAGCTTGGGTATTTTGTCATATCATGAGGGTTAGTTAGGGTTAAATTCCTGTAACTAAATTGAAAAAAATAATTTTTTTTAGTAAATAATTTTTTTAATATTTAAAATATTATTTTCATCAAAAATTCACTCTGAATATTTCTTTCTAATTAAATCTATAAGTCCTTTAATCATAAAAATAAAAAATTGATTCCTTTTAAAAAATAATTAATCCTATAATTTGCTCCAAGGTACAAGATATTACAAGAACTCAATTAATTTTGGTTGAGCAGATTGTGCCCTCAATTCATGTTCAGCTTCTTGTTTTGAACCATTACATCGATTACTCCAAACCCAAATGAAGAATTATGAACAACGAAGTCAGAATGTGCAAAATCTGAACGGAATATTCAACCATTGCACACCGCCGGCATCTTCTACACACCACAAATTAATTGTTACCAGCCGGAACCCATGCCACAAATGAAAAGTCCCTCACTGTCTCCCTCTCTAATCACTCCCAATTCGTGAAATGTATGTGTGTTGTGTGTGATTTATATTTGTGTGTGTGTGTGTGTGTGTGTGTGTTTTTTTCGGAAAATAGGGATGATTCAATTAGCAATAGAAAGAGAGAGATTTGGGGAGGAGCTATTGTTGACGCCGTCCGCTGGAAGAGAGACAAGTCGGAGAGAGAAAGAGAAGTGGTTCGGCCTGAAATAGTATGGAATAAGAGATTTGGGGGGAGGCGATGCTCCCCGGGGATTGGTTGGAGGGCGGACTGAAGCAGAGCAAGCCGCCGGAGCGGGGTGAGCCGGTGAGTTCTGGTCGGCGGGTTTGAATGAAGAACATGTTCTTCAATTTTGCAGATCTCCATGGATTTAGTGGGTGAACTTAATAGTATCATTTTCCATGTGAAATGACAAAAAAACCCAAGAAAACTATTAAAATAACCCCAGTTAAGTGCACGTGCAAAACAAGTGTGACTTAACTGGATTTTGTTTGCATTTTAGTCCAAAAACCCCAAATTGACTAACGTTATAAACATTGAACCCTAAATTGATAAAATTGGAACATCAGACCCCGATTGGCACACCCCCCTTAAACTTTGGACCCTAAATTGTCATTTCCCCTTAGGAGATTGAAAGAATATAGTTTCTAAGAAAAAAATTGCCCTCTAGAGAGACCTATTACGAAATTGAGGCTTGTATAATTATTAGGGGTAAATAGAAAGTCACAAATATGTTACACAAAATTTGGTCTACAAAATGATGTGTCAAGATTTTATTGGTGTTTTTAATTAGAGTGTAACGGGTCCACTATCGATTTAACCAATAAAATATCGTCACCTCATTTTGTGAACTTCTTTTGTGCCCCTAGCATTACCCAATTATTAGATATGATGTGTACCAAGAAAGTAGCAAAACTTAAAGGTCTAAAATATGTTTTCTTATTGTCCAAAAAAAATGAAATTATATGTTTTGTTTGTTATTGATCATTAGAAAAAATGAAAATCTCGAGAAAAACTTCAACGTGCAATTGACGACATCAATTTGTCTCTAAAGCAGGGCCGGCTCAAGGAGGAGGGCAGGGTAGGCACCCGCCCTGGGCCTACGATGATAAGGGGGCCCCTAAATTATATAGTATGTGTATAAAGTAAGTTTATTTTTAATTTGAAGTTTAATATTATTTGTTAGCGGTGAAGTGTAGACTGTATAATTTATATAAATAAATGAGATAATTGGCATAATAAAATGATAAAATGGTGGTAAGGGGGCCCATTAATATTTAGATTTTTTACTTGACATGGTCATTGGTTGGTATGATATTATATGGTATAAACACATGTGAGATAAATGTAGAGCATATGTTTCCAATGAAACGTCTTACATTAGAAAAACAGTTTAATGAAAATGATGATGATGATGATGAGAAAATGTTCACCCGAGGAGTCTTTTAAACTTTTATTGTGGATATAGTAGTTACTTTATTAGCTAATAGTTTTGAGCAATTAAGGACATTCAGAAATATGTTTTGATATTTGTATAATTTAAAATAATCGAAGTCCTTGAAATATGATGAATTAAGAGAAAGTTGCACGGAGTTCACAACTTTTTCTTATGTGTCCAATGTTGATTTAGGCGATTTATTTTTTGAATTGAAAGTGTTACATATGACTTTTCAAAGTGCGTCAATATCAGTTCTTGAGATACTTGAATTGTCAAAGATGTTAATTGTTATACAAGCATTAGCTCTACTTCTTGAATTTTATTAACTATGCATATGTCATGACATCACCTGATTCTCCCCCCCCCCCCCCTCAAAGTTGAAATTATTGAAAACTTACTTAGATCATCAATATCTTAAGAAAGGCTAGACGATCTTGCTATACTGTGCAATGAGAATGATATATTAGAAAATATCGATGTTGATACCATTAATAGTGATTCTAAATCACGAAAAAATTGTAAGAATATGTTTTTATGATCAGTATGAGTTTGTTTTGTTCGTCAAAGCCATATTTGTTTTCTCAGTAGTTCTTGGTGATTAATTGATTAGATATGCATTGTATTTTTTTTACTGTTTTCATTTTGGTAGTCACGGATCTACTTGCATTACATTAGTTCTTATATAAGAATTGTAGTTTTTATTTTGACTTATTTGTGACGTTTGAATTCTGCAATACATCTTGATCCTAAAAAATATTTAAGTTCTAAAAACAAATATAGGAGCACTTCGAATCTCTTCGCCCCGGGCCCAAAAAAGGCTAGGGACGGCCTTGCTCTAAAGTAGGGACACTTCATAGGTGATTGTCTAATTTCTTGGTCACTTGCATAGTTGCGTAATTATGCATTTGCTAAGTGGTCCTGTAATCTTATTAGCCTATGTTTGGATCAACAATTAACTTTTTTTCTTTGTGTTTTTGTACATATTGGATGAAAAATAATTTAACGCAAAAGTTTCATATGAAAATGATACCACGTAAATAATACGACCATGAAACAAAGACGATGATTAACAAAATCAGACATTAAAATATAGTGTCACCGGTTACAATGAAAGATATTTTCTCATAGTAAATGTCGAGATTTTATTTTGGCCAACGTTAAAATAGTCTCTCTTTTTTTTTTTTTTTTTTTTATCAGAAAATAGATTTATGAAGCGTTGAGATATTATTTTCGGTCTACAGTTCGGGACTTGCTTATATTACTATTAACTTTTAGTTGCTTACGAACTGTGGGGAAGTCAAAAGAACTAGAATGATGACCCCTTAATTTTGGGGTCAAGGAGAATGATCTCCGGTTTGCTGTCTTCTGGTCCTGAATCACAACACAAACAAGAACACCGTTAAGATCAGAGCTTGGATTGAATCCGGCTTAGGCCCTCGAGTGTGGGAGTAAGATCTCTGAAGAAAACCTAAGGAAAAGACCTGTAAAAGCCTTGTGTATGTGATTAGGGTTGGAGCACGAACCTTACCCTTGGGGGCGTAAAGGAGTATTTATAGGTAAAGAGAGAGAACAAAGATATAAGATATGGGTATTAACCGTCTTTGTCCTTGCTTATGGCACGTGTCGCGGTCTGATTAGTTTAGTCAGTAAAGGACACTGAAAAGCGAGTTGTCGTTGGTGAGACATGGCACCATGACTCCCAGTTAAGGTCTGACAGGTACGGAGCATTAACGTCCATTTGGACGTATCCGCCAGCTGGATTGTACGGGTTGCGGGGAAATTACTTGGTCGATAAGAATCTGGCCACAGGACAGCGGGAGGCAGATCTCCCCGCTGCAGGCTGGTTCTTATTCTGAGCTGCTCTGATTCGGTCCGTTCCCTTGTGTTCAGTCTATATTAGCCCGATATCTCCGGTCCGGTCTGCCCGAGCTTAGACCCGGTCCATTTTGCTTGGGCTCATCAAAGAAGCTAGCAATATCCACATACAAAGTGTGTTGGGTTAATGCCTTTGAATTTGGGACGCTAAGTTAAAGGGTTAAACAACAGAAGATTTCGCAATTCCTTGGCAGAGCAGCACGAATGGTCCGGGCGAACCAAACCATATGACTCGGGCGGACCTAGGGGGTCCGGGCGCACCAGACTGAAGACCCGGGCAGTACAAAGCACGTCGGAAATTCTGCATGATAGAGAGGAGTAGATCCGGGCGGACCTTGGAAGGCACCCGACCGGACCAAGGCCAAGGGTCCGACCGGACCAAGGTCAATACCCGCCCGGACAAAGACCCTAGATTCCAAGTTCATGCAGATTTCAGCAGTTACGTAAAAAGGAAGGTTTTCAAGTCAGTTTCGTACTAGAATTCCAAGTTCCTATCATATTTTGAGATAGACTTTACCGGTATAAATAGAGGCCATTAGTCTAGATAAAAGTTAGTGATTTTGTCTCAGATAAATTATTAGAGTGCTCAGAATAGGTCTGTAATTCTACAGTTACACAGTTAGGAATTATTGTGATCAATAATTTATGTAGCAGTAATAGTGAGATCTTGTAATCGTTTCTCCAGATTGATAATAATATTCTCCCCCCTCCCCGTGGACGTAGCCAAGTTGGTGAACCACGTATATCTGTGTTCTTGTGATCGCTCGCTTTTCTTATCAAGTCTTGTTATTGCTCTAACATGTGGTATCAGAGATCTGGTTTTATCAGAGCTTTAGTTCGTGGTTGGAGGTTCAGGGATTCCGCTGCAGAGAACAAGAAGATGGGTCAAGGAGCAGATTTGATCGACAAGTTCAATGGGAATAATAGTTTTTTTCTCTGGAAGATCAAGATGAAGGCTTTGTTGATTGACAAAGATTTATGGGAACCGTTGGAGATTGCAATCTGGGATCGCAAGGATCCCAAGGGTAAGGAAACCACCACAGTAGATACCGCAGAATAGTCAGAGAAGGACAAACAAGAAACAGCGAAGGAGGCGGCGGCATTGAAGAAGTTGGATCAGAAGGCTCACGCCAAGATCGTCAGACAGTTGGATGATGAGATCCTAACTAATGTTGCAGGAACAGACTCCGGAAGCGATCTTTGGTTAATGTTGGAAGATATGTACATGACACGTTCATTGACCAACAAGTTATACCTAAAGAAGAAGCTGTATGATTATCGGATGACTGAAGGTACGCCCATAAATGATCATCTTGATAGATTTACTTCTGCATTACTTGAACTGCGTAATATAGTAGTAGTTGTGGAAGACGAGGATGCAGCCTTGCAACTTTTAGTATCTTTACCTATGTCTTATGAACATTATGTCGATTCGTGCATAAATCGTAAAGATGTTATCTCTCTAGAGGAAGTGAAAACTTCTCTCAAGACGAGAGAGTTACGCCGAAAGGCGAGGGGGAATGGGGCAGGTACCCAGTCATCAGGTTTGGTTGCTAGTAGTAACAACAGCAGGAGTTCTAGTGGGAGGAAGAACAATAAAGGTAATTCTTCACACAAGAAGGGTCCAAAGGCTGGGGATATCTGTAATTTCTGTAAGGAGAAGGGGCATTGGAAGTTTGACTGTCCCAGAAAGAAGCAAGGCAAGGCACCGGTCAGAGCAGAGGCCATGATGGCCAAGGATAGCAGTTCAGATGAGGATTATGCTCTAGCTACATCAGAATCAGCACGTGCATCTGACGCATGGCTTCTTGATTCAGGAGCATCATACCATATCAGTCCTAGGAGAGAATGGTTTACTGATTACAGGCAGATGGATGGCGGTGAAATAAGCATGGCCAACAGTGCAGTCTGCAAGGTAGTCGGTATCGGTTCGATCAAGGTCAGGACTCATGATGGTAAGTTCGTCACTTTGAACGAGGTTCGACATGTTCCGCTTATGACAAAGAATTTGATTTCTCTTAGTCAGTTGGACAGCAAAGGGTTCAGTTTCAAAGGTAAAGGTAGAGCAGTCAGTGTCTGTAACGGTTCAGAGGTGGTACTGAAAGGCCTTAAGCGAGGATCCTTGTATTTCCTCCAAGGAAGAACGCTTGCAGGGTCGGTTATGGTTGCATCATCAGAGGTGAATGAGGGAGATATGTCCAAGCTCGGGCACATGAGCACTCGAGGGATGCAGGAGCTGACCAAACGGGATCTTCTATGTGTCCATAAGGTCAAGGACCTTAAATTTTGTGAGCATTGTGTACTAGGGAAGATGAAGCGTAATAGTTTTCCCAAGGGTATAAATAACACAAAATGTGTTCTGGATTATCTTCACTCAGATTGTTGGGGACCTTCACGTCAGGAATCTCTAAGGGGGCACAGGTATTTCTTGTCTATTGTTGATGACTATTCAAGGAGGACTTGGGTGAAGCACAAGAATGAGGCTCTGAGAACTTTCAAGGACTGGAAGACAGTAGTGGAGAACCAGACAGAGAAGAAGATCAAGAAGCTCCGGACAGATAATGGTTTGGAGTTCTGCAGTACTGAGTTCGATTTGTTTTGCAGAGAGGTGGGGATTTCTAGGCATCACACCATCAGAGGCACGCCACAGCAGAATGGTGTAGCAGAATGGATGAATCAGACATTGCTTGAGAGAGCTAGGTGCATGATCTCTAATGCAGGGTTCTCTAAACGTTTATGGGCAGAGGCGGTTAGTACAGCATGTTACTTGATTAATCGTGGACCTTATGGCGGTATTAGTCTCAAAGTTCCCCATGAGGTATGGATCGGTAAACCTGTTGATTACTCTATTTGAAGGGCTTTTGGGTGTACTGCTTATTATCATGTGGATGATGGGAAGTTAGAACCTAGAGCTAGAAATGGAGTATTCATGGGGTATGGAGATGGTGTCAAAGGATACCGCATCTGGTCTTCATCAGAAAATAGGGTGATCATCAGTAGGAACGCCGTGTTTGATGAGAATTCTGTTATTAACCCTATTATGAGATCTACGATTGTTTCAAGTATTGGCGGTGTTGATAAACAGGTGGAGCAACAAGATACAGAAGAGTTAGTTGTACCACAGTCAGATGTTGATCAGGATCCACCAACAGAGACAGAGACTAAAGCACCAGAAAGTTCAAGTTCAGTTCCCGAAGATCATGGGTTAGCACAAGGAAGGTCTAGAATAGCTAATTTCGGGAAGCCTCCTGAGATGTATGGATTTGAAGACATGGTGTCTTATGTACTGCAGGTTGCTGAGGAAGTAGAGTCCGATCTTACGAAACCTTCTACTTTCAAGGAAGCAGTTACATGTTCAGAGTCAACTCAATGGTATGCGGCTATGGGTGATAAGATGGAGTCTCTTCACAAGAATCAGACTTGGGTATTGACTACAAGGCCATAAGGCAGGAAGATTGTGACTTGCAAGTGGATCTTCAAGAAGAAAGAAGGAATGTCACCGGCAGAGGGGGTCAAGTATAAAGCTCGCGTTGTTGCAAGGGGTTTCACACAGGGAGAAGGGGTGGACTATAATGAGATCTTCTCACCAGTGGTCAGACACACTTCGATCAGAGTGTTGCTAGCGATAGTGGCACAAAGGGATTTGGAGCTTGAGCAACTGGATGTCAAGACAGCTTTCTTGCATGGAGAGTTGGAAGAAGAGATATACATGACACAGCAGGAAGGAATTCAAGTTCCTGGGAAAGAAGATCAAGTTTTTAGGTTGAAGAAGTCCTTGTATGGACTTAAGCAGTCGCTAAGGCAGTGGTACAAGAAGTTTGACAGCTATATGACAGAGATCGAATACACGAGGAGTCCCTATGATTGTTGTGTGTATCATAACAAGTTGGTAGATGGGTTGAACATCTATTTGGTGATTTATGTTGATGATATGTTGATAGCAGCAGTCAAGAAGTCAGAGATTCAGAAACTGAAAGGTCTACTGGCCGCAGAGTTTGAGATGAAGGATTTGGGTAACGCAAAGAAAATTCTGGGTATAGAGATCTATAGAGACAGAGCCAAACGAAAACTGTGCTTATCCCAAAAAAGTTACATCAAGAAAGTTTTAGAAAGGTTTGGTATGTCGACAGCTAAAGCTATAGATACTCTGAGTGCAGCGAATGCGCAGTTGTCAGTTGCGTTTGGGCCCAAATCAGTTGAGGAGAAAGAGTATATGGCTCGAGTACCCTATGCTAGTGCAGTTGGTAGTTTGATGTATGGTATGGTGTGCACTAGGCTAGATCTTGCACAGGCAGTTAGTGTTGTTAGTCAGTTCATGGGTAATCCGGGTAAGGAACACTGGCAGGCTGTGAAGCGGATCTATAGGTACCTTCGGGGTACCAGTGACGTCGGTCTCATCTATGGAGGTGGAGCAGAATGTGCAGTAGAGGGGTTCTCAGATTCGGACTATTCAGGTGATGTTGATACAAGAAGATCGATGACCGGATATGTATTCACGCTTGGTGGGTCAGTTGTCAGTTGGAAGGCTACTTTGCAGGCTACAGTGACGCTGTCTACAACAGAATCAGAATACATGGCATTGACAGAGTCCGCTAAGGAAGGAATATGGTTGAAGGGATTGATCAGCGATCTTGGGATACATCATGATCGGGCTATTATTTATTGCGATAGTTTGAGCGCGATTTGTTTGGCCAAGGATCAAGTTCATCATGAGAGGACCAAGCACATTGATGTCAGATATCACTTTCTAAGGGATGAGAAACGGGTAAAGGTGAAGAAGGTAGGGACGGCGGACAACCCTGCAGATATGTTCACAAAACCCGTGACGGGAAGCAAGTTCCAACATTGTTTGGACTTGCTGAATGTTCGCAACTATTAGATAGCAGAAGAGGCGAGGGGGGAGAAAAGGTTTGTTGTCATGGAGATTCAAAGTCAAGGTGGAGATTGTTGGGTTAATGCCTTTGAATTTGGGACGCTAAGTTAAAGGGTTAAACAACAGAAGATTTCGCAATTCCTTGGCAGAGCAGCACGAAAGGTCCGGGCGGACCAAGCCATATGACCCGGGCGGACCTAGGGGGTCGGGCGCACCAGACTGAAGACTCGGGCAGTACAAAGCACGTCGGAAATTCTGCATGATAGAGAGGAGTAGATCCGAGCGGACCTTGGAAGGCACCCGGCCGGACCAAGGCCAAGGGTCCGACCGGACCAAAGTCAATACCCGCCCGGACCAAGACCCCAGATTCCAGGTTCGTGCAGATTTCAGCAGTTACGTAAAAGGGAAGGTTTTCAAGTCAGTTTCGTACTAGAATTACAAGTTCATATCAGACTTTGAGATAGACTTCACCGGTATAAATAGAGACCATTAGTCTAGATCAAAGTTAGTGATTTTGTCTCAGATAAATTATTAGAGTGCTCAGAATAGGTCTATAATTCTACAGTTACACAGTTAGGAATTATTGTGATCAATAATTCGTGTAGCAGTAATAGTGAGATCTTGTAATCGTTTCTCCAGATTGATAATAATATTCTCTCCCCTCCCCGTGGACGTAGCCAAGTTGGTGAACCACGTATATCTGTGTTCTTGTGATTGCTCGCTTTTCTTATCAAGTCTTGTTATTGCTCTAACAAAGTGTAAATTGTGGGAAAATGAAATTGTTTAGGCTGCAACAGTTCCACACATCCAACGTACCTTCCAAAATCATTGGAGACCTTTTGTCAATTTCCATGTTTGAAGGTTTAAAACTTATAGATAGCTCGGTTTTGCCGTGGTGGTCTATCTTGTTTATGAATCATAAATTCAACCTTATAAATCACAAAAACATTGAAATTTACTAAAAAAAAAAAATGTACTATCATGAACTAATCAAGAATCACTGAAAAATGCATGTAAATATAACAAAGATCAGCAGACAGACAAACAAACTGAAAAACGAAAATTAACAAATCACCTATATATAAATTACTCTGTAACTACATAAATTTCAAGTATTCAACTAATTAAGACTCACAGTATACCTATTTAATTCCTATACAAGAAACAATCTACACAAAGTTTTCAAAATGTAAAAATAAACAAATAAATAAAACAAGAGGTGAGCAAATATAATTATATATACTCTGTATTAAACAAAGCCGTCACAGGAGCAAGCGCCGGTGCCGCTGCGAACATCGCCGTGAGGCCGAGGTTTAGAGCTGAGGCAACAACAAACAAACCCAAGAATAAGGAGGAAACCGCCGGCCGCCGCCACTGACCTTGCCCAGCTGACATCATAGTTCCCCATCTATTGCTACCAAACAAATTACTAACCTCTATTGGTGACAAATTTTGCTGTAGCCCTCTTGATCAAGACTTTTCATGATTTGTGCCTTCAAAGTTCAATTTAACAGTTTTCCTTGTCATTTGTAGCTCTGTTCACGAAATCTAGAGAGAGAGAGAGAGAGAGAGTATATTCGTAGTATAATTTATGTGCTTCAAATGAGAAAGGGTAATATTTATAACTACCAACTTAAACTATTGAGCTTTTGTTATGTGTGTGTAATGCGTGTACAAGAGTAACAAGAGAATGTAATGAGCTACTAAATCATAATCATGGAATTATTTCAAGTGATAAATGAGTTTGGTTTTTTATGTTTTTTTATTTATTTCAAGTGATGATTGAGTAAACTTTCTACTTAAAAAAATAGTTTCACTTAAAAAATAAATAAAAAAACTACAATTTTCGTTGTCTGACAATTTTATTTTCCACATGTTATATATGAATACAAGCAAATTATTTTGAATATAAACAACTTTAAGGGTACTCATATTATCATTTATCATTTGTTAGATTTTTTATTGAGATAATTTTCAAACGTATAGACAAAATATAGGGTGAAGTGTGTTGGGGTATCAACCCAAGTCCCACATCGGCAATTGAATGAAGAATTTTCTATTATATAAAGGTGTCCACACACTCAATTAGTATGAGGCCTTTTGGGAGATGACCCAAAAACAAATCCGTGCTAGTGGAGTGGTGGGGGTGGTCGCGATCCCAACAAAGTGAATCCTTCTACTCCTTCCGGTCCAAAATAACTGTCACTTTTGAGCTAAATGTCTCTTTTATCCTTGCATTGAAACTTGTTCTCTTTTATTAATTATCTTAGTGTGAGACATTAATTTAAGAAAGTTGCACACTTAATAGGGGTAAAGTTGGAACTTTTGTCACTAAGTCATGACAATTATTACATTTTTTAAGAGTTGTGCAAATGCAAAAAAAACAAAAAAAGACAGTTATTTTGGACCGGAGGGATTAGCATCAAAGGGAGGTGAAGGAACACTTAAAAGGTGTAACCTGGCTAAATAAATAATAAATTGCCTTAATCATTAACCCAACCCTGAAGAAAATTATAAACACATGATCTAGAAACGCTATAGCGATCAGTTGCAATTAGATTATAGAGTGATTTCGGGTAGTTATCGGCTAAGCTTAAAATCACGATGGATGAGTATTTTGCGGGATCAATATTTAATCTCAACTGATCATTGTCAAAAGAAAATTTTATTAACTTAAAAATCTCAATCAATCGCAAGCTACAATTTCTATAAATAAGTACAATTTCTATAAATAAATGTACCCACTCCTTTTGAGAAAATGATGTACTCCCTCCGTCCCATTTGAAGCTTCACCATATTAGTGATGGCATAAAAATTAAGAAATGTGATGAGTGTAAGAAGGGTTGTGAACTTGTGAGAGAAAAGAAGTTAGTGGGTATGACAAGTGGGGCTTACAATTTAAATATGTGAGGGGAAAGTTAGTGGGTATGACAAGTGGGCCCCATAATTTAAGTACGTGAGAGGAAGAAGTGAGTTACGACAAGTGGGGCCTACATTTGTTACCATTTTAGGAAATAATGAAACTTTCAACGGGACACCCATTTGAGTAAAAGGTGAAGCTTCAAATTGGACGGTGGGATTATTTATTTATTGGTACCCTTTTTAGTGTGGGAGTGTGTGGGAGAGAGGGGAGGGGAGAATAGTGGTTCACAAGAGGCTGAGTTAGAAAAAGGCCAAGACAGCCAAGGGTCCAGGCTAACAGTAGTGGTGCACAAGAGGCTGAGGCAGAAAAAGGGCTTGTTTGCTTTTAACTCAATAGATTTTGCTTGAACCTCTTTCGTCCTTTTTAGTAGAAAACATAGTTATAATCAATGCAATAATAAGTATAGTTTTTATGAGTTTGGGGCAGGTGACATTGGATTGCGTGACTTTTATCTGATTGCTAGTCGTTGGATCAATTTTGAAATGTAACGTCATCTTTTTGCCTCGCACACCCACCAACAAACAAAGTGTTAGTTTGAAGAAGATTGAATTTCATCGGCACGCTTCATCCGACTGCATTGTAATTACACGCTAACCTGATCCGTGGTCTTTTTATTCCTTAAAATTTGTTCAAGTTTTTGAAAGGGAGATGGCCCTTCACAAAATTAATCCCCTATTTAAAAACTAGTCTAGTAGATGGTGTTGTACTACTGTTGACATGTTTCTATATCTTCAAATGATTTGGTGCGACATGCCGGATTCAGGCCATTGGTGCAACAGACTAGTCTTTTACATGGTTCAAATCTTTCAATACTCCGAATTACATTGCGTATCAGATTGTACATTATATGTAATTTCACAAACTAACATGAATAAGTTTTAAGAACTCGTAATCGTTGAGTTAGGCACGCAACTCAATAAATTAAAAAATCAAATCATGATTATGTGATCTGCATAAGAAAAAAGAGGTAGCCAAAGGGTGTCTTTTTAAGGTCGAATCCATTGATTGTGGAGCTGGGCCAACCAGACGTGTGCTGGTGTACAGGATTTAGACTTGGCTTGCGTGTATTTCTTTTTTCTGCTTTGTTTATTTATTCTTCAACTTTTTCTTTTTCATATTCCCGCACTAGCTTTATGAAAAATATTCCTAGTTAAATAACTAATTTAACTACAAAATCTTATTCTTCAATCCACATGGTATTTGCACAGATGCAGGGGTAGGGAAAAGGGTATAATTTAAAGTTCCTTTTATAATTAAAAGTTGCTTCCCATGCTCACACACTCATAATATTTGAACAGAAATTGGATTTGCTCCAGCAAGCTCCAACCTACCGTTTCGATTTTGTCACTTTGCTTTATTTTTTTGCTGATTGTGAGTAAGTCGAGACCTACAAATTTTAAATCGATATCAGCAACGTACACAAATTAAACAAAATCATGTGGTCAAATTAGGGCCGTAGGTTGAAGGGGAGGAGCAAATTTGTTGGAGCGAATCAGTATCCTGAGAAAACAAACGACTGCTACGCGGTCAAATATCACTGGTCCCGAATCAGTTAAACATAGTTCATAGTCGTGGACCAAATTCATCTTAAACACAGTTCACGCCCTTGTCACCTTTACACCTTTCATACCAATAGATCTTTTGCTTTTTCCCTTTTCTACTTCCAGCAAAGTTTAGAATAAAAGAAAGTTCAGATCGACAGAAAGGGCAAGATACCTTTCCTGCATAACCAAAACACTACTCCCTCCTCCCAGCGTCGTCAGCTCACTTGACTCTCCTCAAAATAACATACTTTTTATAATTTTATATTCACTCTACGTCTCTACCCCACCATTCACTCTTTATTCATTGTCTACCGCTCAATTTATTCAATCAACACTACTATTTACTCCACTCATTCTCTCTCTTCATTATATCCCACACATATATTACTTTTTCTTAATTCTTATGCCCACCTCTTAGGTGTCAAGTGAGGTGGGACGGAGGGAGTATTCCACAATCAAACCCACGCTTCACTTTCTGCACAACTTACTCACGAAATACGAAATAAGTGTTTGCATTCCTAAATAAGAAACGAGTCTTAATTCATTATTTTCTATGGTAGAAGCAATGTACAAACAATTGACTGACATTCCTTATGAAATTTGACAATTACTGGTACCCAGTATTTGTCAGAACAAATTTACTCGCAAATGTATCAACAACACTGAATTAACATATTAGGAAGTGAACAAAGTCGCAATTGTATTGGAAAGACTGAAGCTAGCAGAAACTACTATGACAAACAGATCCGGACGGACATCTACATAATTCTTAAGACTACACAACTTCATCCTAACATACTCTTCTGACACCGTTTTTTTTTTTTTTTTTTTTGGTTCCTTGGAGTAAAGAGTTCTTTTATATAAAGATAAATTGCTGCAAGTCACTATTGGAAATAAGAGAACTCCAAACAATTTACAACTGGCTAACTACGAGCGTAAGGCTTGCTACTTGAAAATTCAGTTGCCCGAGAAAGGGATATTAATTTGTAGCCACATCATTTGCCCTCAGCTAGTTGCTGAATCTCCGCAGCCATTGCTATGTCCCTGGAGAAAGACAGAGAGACATGGATCAGTACCCCTAATTAAACTGATATAAATACAATTTCCCTTTTTCCAGTTGTGCTATTAACAGATACTCCCTCCGCCCCACAACGATAGTCCCGTTTGACAATTCAAACATATTAACAATGTATTGTCATTTCCATTACCACCCTTAGTGAAAGTCCAATTATTACTCCCACAACACTCTCTCATGCAACAACCACGCATTAAACAATAGATTCATTACAAGGTTAAAGTTTGGAAGTTCAATCATTTTAACACACCAATTTTAGAAATCGAACTATCTTTTTGGGACAAACATAAATGGAAAGAGGGACTATCATTTTGGGATGGAGGGAGAATATAATACAAAAGAGAACAGAATACGGAGCCGTTTTGAATTTGCGGAAGTGTAGACCTGGAAAAGTGAACAAGCAGATCAAGTGGTCTAGTAATGAGGCGTACTACCCAATTCCTACCCAGGTTACTGTGGATTTACATCTCACAGCTCCTTCCACTATTTAATACACCTCCAACCAACATCATCTTATACAAATACATCACAGATCCTAAAGCAAGGAGGTATTGTAAAGAATACTCCCTCCGTCCCACCTCACTTGAGACCTAAGAGGTGGGCACAATAATTAAGTAAAAAGAATAAAATAAGTAAAATGTGTGGTACAAAATGAAGAAAGAGAATGAGTGGGGTTAATAGTAGGTTGGTTGAAAGAATTGTGTGGTGGAAAATGAAGAGAGAGAATGAGTGGGTGGGGTAGATTGAATATAAAATTATAAAAAATTACCATTTTGGGGAGTCTCAAGTGAAGTGGGACGGACCAAAATGGAAATAAGTCTCAAGTGAGGTGGGACGGAGGGAGTATACTATTTGACTAGTTACTTCAGAACTTTGACTTCTAGAAAGAGGAACAAGCAGCTACAGTGAATATCACATGGTTGCAGGATTCGCTTCCCATCGCATCGAATCGCGTATCGATTCACCGGTATCGAATCGCATATCGATTCGTGTTCCGATACCTTGTAAAATCTCTTTGAATTCACAATTAATGTCCTCTAAATTTCAAAAGCCATTGTTGCAATAAATAAATTTTGTACATTAACTAGTGATAGGTTTCCAAGGATGACTTAAAACAACTCTAGAAATCTGAAAAGTCGTCGTCATATCAAGTAGCTGCTAACCCTCAGTCCTCACTACAAATACATGTTTGCCAAAGACTATTCCCACAAACCAATCATTTCCAAAAATCAAATAATTGTAATACTCTCGCGAATCGTAATAATTGTAATACTCTACGTATCGGATTCCATGGGTTGAGCGAATCGCGAATTCGAATCGGACGAACTACGAATCTTGCAACCCTGGAATATCAGTTTTCTAAAAATCGCTAGGCGGCGGGGTAGCCCCTAGAGCACTTAGGCAGGGACTAGGCGGGGCCGAGACTTTACCCACAAATTATAAATATTTTTATATCACTACACTTATACTTAATTTTTTTAATGTTTTATTTTACTAATTACTCCCTTCGTCCCATTAGAAAATGCAAAATATTGACTAAAATTGTCAACTTAGTTATATTTCTTTGAGAAAATTACCATAGGGTCCCTCATCCTAAGCCTAACTACTACCTAGTCCAACCTAACATTTTCATCTACCATCTAGTCCAACCTAATATTCTTATTTACCACCTAGTCCAACCTAATATTCTTATTTACCACCTAGTCCATTAAAATTATTAAATCCCGAAACTACCCAGCTATAAATAAAACCCTACCCCCCCCTCCTCCTTCACACAGTCACACGCACGCACACTCTCTCTCTAACCTTCCCCGGCGACCCTCCCTTCCTTCTCCGGCGACCACCCCTTCCCTCTCTGGCGACCACCCCTCCCTCCCTAGCATCCTGCTCTCATCCGATAACCTTCCCCGGCCCTCTTCTCACCTCCGGCCATCTCCATCTCCATTCTTCCGGCGACCATGTTTTCCCCGTCACCTACCCGTGGCGATCTCTCTCCCTCTCCAAATCCGGCGTCGTCTCCCTCCCCAACCTCTTCCTTTCTCACAGCCGGCGCCTGTACCCTAACCCCGGTGAATCTACAGATCCGGCGACCCCTCCCCTCCTCACCTCCGGTGACCCTACCTCCGGCTATCCTGCAGATCTACCTCTTCTCCGTCACCGGCCACCTCCTACGGCGATGCTCTCTTCCGACGACGACCCAACAGATCCAGTCAACCCCGACATAACACTCTCTGTTCCGGCTTCTCAACCCGGCGAAGATTTTCTGTCTCCGGGCGGATTTACTATGGGCTTTAGCGAATTTCCGGCAACCTTCTCAGTTTCCGATCCCCATCCTCCGGCGACCTCCCTTCCACCGGCCTCCCTTCCCCCGGCGACCCCTCCGATCACCATTACCGTCCCAATCTCCGGTTGTCTTCTTCATCTCCGAGCGCCTCAATCCGGTAAGATCTGTCCAGATCCGGCGACCCTACCTCCGTCAGTTACAGATCTAGATCCAGAGCATTTCTGTCTGTGAAGACTTTTTTGTGATATTCTTGTCATTGACTTGCCTGCTTGGTTCGAGTTAATTTGTGTTTGTGTTGACTTTGTTTGACCTTTATTGGGGATTATCAAATTTGTGTATTAACTGCATTTGGGTTTCTATAATGGTTAAATTGAACTATATACTCGAATACATTTGGTTTTTTTTCTTCCTATATTTGAGTTGTTCTTGTAATAATGCCGTATTTGAATGAGGTGGAGCTTGCTTGTATTTTTGTTAGTTTGTGTTAGATGATCGATACTGAAATAAATGCTTTGCTAACCAAAATAGAAGCTACAAAGATTAACACTTTGTGTGAAGAAAGAAAAATAGCTACCCTTAAGAGTAGTGAAGAAAGAAAATTGAACTGGTTTTTGAAAAAAAAAGGAACTTGTTCTTGGAATTTGTTCCGGGAACAACTGTGAACTTGTTGTTAGAACATCTGTGAACTTGTTCTTGGAACAAGTGTGAACTTGTTCTTGTAACAAGTGCGAACTTACAATTGCGAACTTGTTTTTGGAACAAGTGCGAACTTGTTATTGGAACAATTGCGAACTTACAACTGCGAACTTACAATTGCGAACTTACAAGTGCGAACTTACAATTGCGAACTTACAATTGCGAACTTACAACTGTGAACTTGTTTGAACAAGTGCGAACTTGTTCTTGGAACAAGTGTGAACTTACAATTACGAACTTGTTTTTGGAACAAGTGCGAACTTGTTATTGAAACAATTGCGAATTTACAATTGCGAACTTACATTTGCGAACTTACAATTGTAAACTTACAACTGTGAACTTACTGATTAGTTCACAGTTGTTTGGTCGCCGGATTCGATCGTGTTTTTAGTAGTTTTGTTGACAACTGTGAACTTACTAATTAGTTCACAGTTGTTTGGTCGCCGGAAAACGGTAGCCGGAAAATGGTGGCCGGAGGTGGCCGTCGGGAAACGGTGGCCGGAGGTGGCCGCCGGAAAACGGTGGTCGGAAAATTTGGGCCGGAGGTGGGCGCCGGAAAATGGTTGACGGAGACGGTGGCCGGAAATGGTCGACGGAAAATGTCGCCGGAAAATATTGCCGGAAAAGCGGCAGGAAAATGGTGGCCGGAGGGGGCCGCCGGAAAATGGTCGCCGGACGTGGTCGCCGGAAAATGGTCGCCGGAGGTGGCTGTCGGTAAACGGCGGCCGGAGGTGGCCGCCGGAAAACGGTGGTCGGAAATTTGTGGCCGGAAGTGACCGCCGGAAAATGGTCGCCGGAGACGGTGGCCGGAAATGGTCGCCGGAAAATATTGCCGGAAAAGTGGTCGGAAAAAGGTGCCGGAGGTGGTGGTCGGCCGGAGGTGGTGGCCGGTCGGTCAAAGTTGTTGACCGGTGAGAAGGTGAAAGGTTGAGGAGGGAGGGGTAATCATGTAATTTCCAGTCATTTAGTAAGGGCATTCATGCCCTTTTAATATCCCTTGGACTAGGTGGTAGTTTAGATTCTAATGAGGGACTAAATGGGAGTTGCCCCTATTTCTTTTAAATAGAACAGAGGGAGTGTTATTTTGGGACGGAAAGATAATATCAGTCACAATTTAAACCAAACAAACACAAGACACAACACAACACACGCCACAAAAAAAAAAAATCCCCGCCCATTTGCATCCATTTACACACCCAGCCCATTACCCAACAACCTAAAAACCAGTAAACCCTAATCCTATTCCCTCTCTCTCATTCAGTCATTAGAGATCTTCAGCGCCATCGTCTCTCATTCTACGTTTTTTTTTCTTTCTCGTTTCTCTCTTCTTTTTCTAGTGTTCTCTCCGTCTCTCTATTTCTCTCGCTTTCTCGTCTTTCTCTTTTCTCCTATTCCACATGCCGCCACTGCCACCCTTCACTTCTCCGCCACGGTGCCACCAATAACTCCATTTCCGCCGCCTCCCATCCACCGCCGCCTAGGCTCGCCTGAGTCCGCCTAGGTCCGCTAGTCGACGCCAATAACGACTAGCCCGACTGACTGCCTGGACCGCCGAGCTCCGAATGTGGCCGATTTGCAGGAAATCGCGGCGGGAGGATGCCGCCTAGCGCCTAGGCCGATTTTTAGAACACTGGTGAATACTCCCTCCATTTCATGTCACTTAAGACTTATTTCCTTTTATCTTCCGTTCCATGTGACTTGAGACTGCCCAAAATGGTAAAGAATCTTTACTATTCTTCCCACTCATTCTCTCTCCTACTTTACTTTTACACTCACAACACCAATCAACTTACTATTCCTCCCAATCATTCGCTCTCCTATTTAATTTTTCATACTCACAAACACATCCTCCCACTATTTCTCTCTCTTACTTTTCCTTAATTTGTGTGGCAAAATTTTTGGTCTCAAGTCACATGAAACGGAGGGAGTATACATAGGATCGATGGACCTAGTGAAGATTGGCAGGAGAAGGTATAGATCGGTTGGGCTCTACCCAAAAATACTCACTGCCAATCCCGAGCTCAGTAATTCAAATCTGCAAAGAAGAGGATCATTTATAAGACCAAGACCCGTAACTTGTTTTCTGTTGACAGTGTTTAGCTAACCTTATCATGGTCTAAAAAATGAGAAATTGTTTTCCAAAAAGTCACTGGCTGCAAACAAGCGGGGTCTAAGAAATTTAAGTTTGTAGAAAATTGGCAACATTAAGGTTCTTATACCCAAAGGTCCGACCATAAAAGATGGCTGTTAACACAGAAAAGTAAGATCAAACAGGTGATTAGAAAAGTATAAACAAGCTAGATGTGTAGGCCAAGGTCTCAAATGCAGTTAGCATTTTAATCAAAATACACCATAAGTGATGCATAATTAACTTCAGGTAATACCAGACTTTGCGAACAGGATCCATTTTCCCCCTTGGTCAGACTTAGACTTTATCCCCCCCCCCCCCCCACGAACCTGACATGAGTTGCATCGCATGGACCCTTATTATGATCAACCTTCTCCACTATAAATACCAATCACTAGAACCAAAATAAATGAGCAACAATATATACAACACAACCTTAGTCTCAAAAAGATTTGGGCTCGGCTAACATGAATTGTCATATGTACTCCCTCCGTCCCAAACTCATTGCTACTAAAAGTGAGTGCACAGGGATTAAGAAAATATGTTGGAAAAGTAAGTATTGTGAGCGGGTAGGAGAGAGAAAATAAGTTAGTGGATAGTTGTTGTGAGTGGGTAGGAGAGAGAAAATTGAACATTTTGGGTAAGTAGCAATAAGTATGGGACGCCAAAAACAGAAAAAGTAGCGATAAGTTTGGGACGGAGGGAGTAATTGTCAATGAAAAGAACTGGAAAAATATGTGAAAGCTAAGGCGAAAATTAAAAGAAGAAATAGGTGGGAAGGAAATTTGGGGGAAAAAAAAAAGAAGATAAAAATCAAACCCCGGCACCAGCATGAATTTTCGTCCTCCACCCCGTTTTCTACAACACAATATTTCCTCCTATCCTAAGTAGACCCATATCGCTTTCAATCACCCTTATCCATGCTTTTTTAGGCCTTCCCCTACCCCTATACCTCACCACCTTATCACTTCTCCACTCTTGAGTGCATCTATTGGTCTTCTGGTCACATGACCAAACCACATGAGCGATTAACCCTCATCTTATCTTCAATGGGTGCTACTCCTACTTTTCCCTTATCACCACATTCATCTTATGAACGTGACACGATTTCACTGCCAACACTCAGTTCCATATGGCAGTGCAGGCCTAATTGTTGTGCGGTAGAATTTTCCCTTTAGTCTATCAAGCAAGAAGCTATGTATGAGCTTAATTAAAATGTGATTTTCAGGACAAATTAACAATTAAACTACTTCAAGCTTCAAAGTTGGACAACTAAGCATTCTATAACAATGAAACTTTGTATCCATGAAGACTCAATGACATGTTCAGGCTTTCAAAATAAAATTCTAGAAGTATCACACAAGACCTAAGCAAACTAAAGGTCACACCACATATTGTTTACTAGGATGAGTTAAATAGTACTCTGACTTCTAACAGAGACATTAGCGTTCAGTAACATGGATGAAAATAATGTCGAATAATCTAATTCATAGCAATATATTCAAACATTGTACAAGAAACATGCAGTTAAAGATGAGAGATAAGAAATTTGCAGATCTTGCAAGAAAGAAAGGTTAATACAACAAACTAATGAGCAATCAAGGTAATTAGTACTGACAGGCATTTGCAGCAGCTACAGCTCACTATAATTACGCCAAACTGCACGGAATTCCTCACGGAATGTATTTAGCCGAGCTTTCAGATTAGGTGTTCTAAAGCTTGCGTGGATGATTGTGGCTGTGAGATGTGAGGGGGGAGAGAAAGAGAGAGAGAGTTAGAAACAAAAAAAAAAACCCTCCTTATAATAAGGGGTCAAAAACTTTAATCTATAATCCCTACGTGCCCAAATGATGTTCCCACTTTTTCTGTAGTTACTACGAATGAACGTCGAGCATAATTTTAGGTTAACTCAATTATCCTAATGAAAATCTAAAATTTGTGTTGACAATATTGTTGAGTTGTATCAATAACAAGTTTTAGATTTTCGTTAGGGCAATAAAATTAACCAAAAATTATTGCTCAAAGTTCATTCATAATAACGAAAAAAAAAGTGGGAACATCATTTTCGGACGGGGGGAGTATATTGGAGGAGTTATGATATACCAAGAAGTCCAATAGTGAAAGCCCATAGGAGAGTCAAGAGGCCACACGAAACAAACCAAAGAAAGAAGCTTACTGCATAGGAAAAAAAATATGAACATAAATTCCGTTAGTACTGAAACATTGTCAAGCTTGTCGTGTGTGTTTGAGAAAGAGAGAACTGTAAAGTACCATACCAGCAGAGAATATCAAGACAAACACCCAACGAGGTTGTCCACATATGTAGATCGCTCTTTTAGACGAAGGACGCCCACGAATAACGGGCCTGAGAATTTTAGATATCTCGTAAGCAGCAGTTAAAATAAATCTGCATGTAAATCAAGAGGCAAATATGGCTTACGTGAGTGGAGGCCTCATTTTTGCTGCTAAATGTGGAGAAAACTGTCTCACAGTCCTTGAAACCTTTTCACTGAAAGTTCCTGCAAAACTGTAGCACAAGCACTTAGCAAAAAGGAAGATGAAACTTGATGTAGCGGAAGCAAGATAGAATTAACTACTGTTGTTTCGCTCGAGAAAACCAGTAATTAATCTTCAATCCTCGTTGAATCGCTCGAGATTACCGGGAATTGGACGAAAGGAAAGAAATTCAACTTTCGAATTAAAAAGAAATTAACTACTGTACTTCGCTCGAGAAATTCAGCAATTAATCGACAATTTTCGCTCGAGAAAATTGAAAAGATACACGCTCTAATTTTTATTTCATAAAAAAACAACCAATTTTCGGAATACAATATAACCCTATTTTTATATGACTTCTAAGACTTGGAAAGCAAGTCAACTACTTCCTAAAATACCCCTAATCTATATGGTAACATATTACAACTCAAAAACATCAAAATATATCATAAATCTACTTCTAAACATGATATTATCACCCACCTAAATATAAATCCGAAAATAATAATAAATTAACAAATAATTAACATAAAACTCATATTTATAATCGATCTCCATCATTCTCCCCCGCTTGAAGAAAATTCGTCCTCGAATTTTGAGTAATGCAGTAAATATGTCTTCAAAATTAACTCTATGCCCGCGGCGAACTTTAAACTTTATTGCCTTCATCGCAATATCCATCCAATCACTCCATTGAGTTGATACGAAGTGATTGATAATTAATTTCTGAACAATCCATGAAACTGAAGAACGGACAATATAGACATGAAACGGATCTTCATATGAATGAGAAAAATCGAAAGCTTCAGAATTCCATATCAAGTCATCTTGTGGGACTTCAAGGCTAGTTGTTTTCGGACCAATCGACTGTGATGTCATTAACTGGCAAATCTCGCAATTACATTTGTCAAAAAAAAACAGGAGGTTTTGACCAATCAACAAAAATCTCATCACTCGAAGATTCAGAAAAAGACCACAAAAAATCAACCAATTTTTTTTTGGAATAAATAAAAATAAAAATTGATAACAAAATACCTCAACCTAGAAAAAATTCACTGGTTTCGGCTCTAAATACCAAATGATGTAGCGGAAGCAAGATAGAATTAACTACTGTTGTTTCGCTCGAGAAAACCAGTAATTAATCTTCAATCCTCGTTGAATCGCTCGAGATTACCGGGAATTGGACGAAAGGAAAGAAATTCAACTTTCGAATTAAAAAGAAATTAACTACTGTACTTCGCTCGAGAAATTCAGCAATTAATCGACAATTTTCGCTCGAGAAAATTGAAAAGAGACACGCTCTAATTTTTATTTCATAAAAAAACAACCAATTTTCGGAATACAATATAACCCTATTTTTATATGACTTCTAAGACTTGGAAAGCAAGTCAACTACTTCCTAAAATACCCCTAATCTATATGGTAACCTAGTACAACTCAAAAACATCAAAATATATCATAAATCTACTTCTAAACATGATATTATCACCCACCTAAATATAAATCCGAAAATAATAATAAATTAACAAATAATTAACATAAAACTCATATTTATAATCGATCTCCATCAAAACTGAAGAGGAAAGATTTTTACAATCAATTCAAAATGCAAAACAGAGAGCATTGAACTACAGCTGACACTGCGATAAGAAATAAAAGGCGAAAGAACTTTGATGTAGTCTTTCATTTTGGTTTCAAATGCGACGACCCCAATCAAGTCAAAATTCACCACCCAACTATCCTTGGAATGGACAATAGAATAAATTGCATTCTTCTTAACATAATCCTAGTAGCTAATAATAAGAAAGTATGAGAGGGTTAAAAGTAAGTAAAAGGAAGGGAAGAAAAAAAACATGAGGGTAGATCAAGAGTTGGCAATTTTTTAACAGCCAATTTTTTAACAGATGTGTACTTTCAAGCTCAGATTGTTTCAAGTTCGAAGGACTTGTACATCAAATACAGCAGCGCTATGGCAACGCGTGAAGTTACCAATAAACACTACCAGTTTAACTGTTTCTTTCCACTTATTAATTTACTAGTCTTTACGAAATATCTGAAGTTGTTATAGATATTACCTGTATTAATGATGACTGTTTTCATTACCTAAAACATAAGAAATGTATCAAAATTTATGATTTGGTATTACCGTTGGTGGACATCTCAATATAGGAAGTAAACTACATTTTTTGTAATGGAGTATCTCTGAATACTTGGGTGGGGACATACTGTGATTTCCCTCATCCCAGATCGGAAAGGTGTGGACTTTGATTGTGATATATAAGCTTCCACCAATGACCCACCTACTGGGTATCAATAACATCCATAGATTTTGGGGTGGGCCTGTGGGAAGCCAAGTGGACCCAATTTGTTTGTGCTTAGTGGGCTAGTGTGGGGGGCTTATGTGGCAGGTCGGGCCTCCATGTTTGGGTCGTTACAGATCGTATCAGAGCGGAACCTCGATTGTAAGGCTTGAGAGCTCTCCTGGGGTACATCTGGGTATTGTTTGGGCCTTGACAGGGACGGCAAGGATTTGAGTGGGGGAGATTGTGATATTCCTCATGCCACTTCGGAAAGATCTGGACTTTGATTGTTATATATAAGCTCCCACTCATTACCTACTGGGCACCAATAACATCTATGGACTTTTGGGTGGGTCTATGGGAAGCCAAGTGGATCCAAATTGTTTGTGCTTAGTGGGCTAGTGTGTGGGGCTTATGTGGCGGGTCGGGCCACTAAGCTCGGGTCATTACATATAAGGTTTGTTATCAGACACGAGATTGAGCAAAAATGAGATTCATATATATGGCACGTGTGCACGATGCTACTGGCACTTCTTAATGGGTAAGTTAATGAGATGGCCATGCGATTGATTCCACCTAGATTTAACTCGTACACAAGTTTTATACCTATCAGTACAATTTCCCATTCAAGGGGTTGCTTGAGAAGATAACAGGCTATAAATACCTTTCAGCATGGGAGACGGAAGTGAAACCATAATACCATGTATAGTACACATGAGAACCTAATCTTGGTGCACAAATTACTTACTCTTGATATCCTAGATCATTTTCTTATAAAAAGTGTGACCTTTTTTGTGATTTAATAATGTCCTGAAACTACCATACACCGGGATGGAAAACCTTCTCAAGAGTTCCTTTTACAAAAACAGTAAAACCACAACTACCCATAAGCACTGTGTAGAACACATATAAAAAGATAAACATGAAGCGTCTTGGAATTTTTTTTGGTACTTCAATATCAGGAATGGTTAATGGGTCACTCCTCAATAACACTTTATCCATTCGTCTCTTTATTGTAACTAGCTTGCACAAATTCCATCCACATCATCTATAGAAAAAATGTACATACGCCTTAACAAACCTCCATGTTCAATGGTGAAGAAACATGGTCAAAGCAATCTGTATGCACGGTTGGAAAAGAGATAGCACATTATGCTTTGGATAAAGCTTTTCCATTACCAAGTGACTTTCTTTACATGCCTTCGTCCCTTTATAAAACTACTATAAAACCGACCATATCAATTCAATCGATAAGGACCCAAAAACCGCGAACAACCATTGGACTGAGAGATGGTTACACACGAATATAGACTTGGGGAAATCTAAATCTCCAGACGCAAGGGTAACAATTCTGTTATGTTGTTCAATTGATAAAATTGCACATGACCATAAAAGCATTCTCAAGTACTATGGAACGGCTTTATGTTCATATAACTTTCTTATAAGCATATGCAGAAAGTAATGAATAAGGTTTGAGTAGCCAATCATAGCAAATTAACCACCACACAAAGAAGTCCGAGGATCAGTATATACCTGTCGTTTAAGAAAGCTATTGTCAGGGCCGTCATAAACGCAGCAATTATAGCTAGTGGGCTCCTAAGAAACCCCAATCCTGCGATACATAATGCACTATATTATGTCAATAACAACAAAGAAACATAAAATTGGAAACAATATATTTTCTAGAGTAATGCGAGCGGCTCAAAAGTATGTCAAACTTGAAACCGCTTAGTCTTGACCACTTGATGAGCTTGATGCAGTAATCGAGTCAAATTTGGTATACATTTTTGAAGGCCCAAGCATGGAATCTTCTACAAGCTTACCGAGGATGAAAATGATCAGGAGGAAATAATTTGTCCGGTAGCTGCAAGTGAATAAATATCCAAAGGAGTTGTCAGATACAGGATTTAATGGTACATAAAAGAAAGTCGAACAAATCATCTTTTGACTGCTGGAATCACAAATATATTCATACAGACCAGCACACGTGAGATTCCCGATAGCACAAACCTTAATGAAATACATATGATACAACGACAATGGTTTACTTCGTTTCCCTTCAATAATTTCCTCCACAAAACAAACAAGTCCTAAAAATTGCAATCCAAGTCCACTACAAGTGATTAAATCTTCAAGCAATAAATTACTCAAAAGGTCATTGTACTATTCACTACCTCGCTGCCAAGTGCACAAATGTGAACATATAAACCAGTAAAACCAAAGCTACATACTAGTAAATAAATAAAAAATTGATAAATATAGAACTTACATCCTCATTTCCAAATTATTTCCCTAATCACTTAAAAAAATGAACCAAACTGGTGACTTAATCAGCAGGACAAAGAAACCTACAAAAAGGAGTCTTTGCTGGCTTTAGCATCTCCGGCATAACAAACAACAAATATCTAGGGTTTCTACAAATTTCATCAAACAGCAATTACAGATTAAACGTCAATAATTCCGAAATTCAATCGATAAGATGAGACACTAGTAAAAATAACATGCAAAAAAAGGATCAAATGAAAGTAGATAGAGATTGGAGGGGGTGACGATTACTAGTAGAGATTGCACTTGAGGCGGCTGTTCCATTTGGCGTAGGAGCGAGGGACAGTGAATCGAGAGAAGAATTCAGGAAGAGGACGAGGCGGCGATGACCAATCGACTTCCCGGAGAGCTTCGATCAGATCTTCCGTCGTCACCGTTCCCCAATCCATTGATTGAAAAATACAGTAATCGGTATGAGAAATTGGTTGAAAATTCTGCAACGAGAATTTGGGATTTTTGATTTGATTTGTGTGTAGTGCAATGATATTGTTGTGACCGTGGATGGGATGTACACGAAACTTTGGGTATACAAAGGCAAGTCAAGAAAGTAAGAGGTCAAAATGTAAAATACGAAGAATAAGATGTCAAAAATCAAAATCATGAAGGTAAGTGGACAAAAATGCGATTTTTATTTTGCTAAGGAACAAAAAAATGAAAAGGGCATAAAAAAGGGTGTGAAATGTGAAATGGACTCATCATGGATTTGAGACTAATGGAGCCGGTAGTGTGTTGGACTCTCAATAATAATATGAATTTATTAACCGCTCAAAATTAATCTTTTCAAGTACTCCCTCCGTTCCAGAGTAGGGGTTTTACCCTCAAATCTCACGCTTATTAAGAAAAGTGCTTAAAGATGAAACAATTGCAAGTGGGTAGAAATAAGGAGAGAGAGTGTGTAAAATTACATTCTACTCCTATAGGCCAAGACACACAAGAAGAGGTTTTTCTGTAAATATATCAACTTTATAATGGCATATGTATAAAAGACACTATTCAAATTTTGCCATTTTAGAATAGGACTCTTACTCTGGTACTGACTAAAAAGGAAAATAGGACTCTTACTCTTGGACGGAGGGAGTACTAATTTTTGTTGGTGGAAAAGTGTGATTTAGGCTCCGTTTGTTTAGCGTAAAATAACTTCCGGAAAATGTTTTCCCCATTTTCCGGTGTTTGTTACGCACCGGAAAATGAGAAAAATATTTTTCGAAAAATGGTTTTCCCTCTTTCTAAGTAAAATGACTTACGGATTTTTACTAAGTAAATCATTTTCCGAAAAATGTTAACTCTCACACTCACACCCAACTCTCCATAAAACCTCACCCTACCCACTACACCTCTAACACCACCCTCTTCATCCATCCTATCCACCACTCCCAACTACCCCAGCACCCACCCCACCCTATCCCAGCACCCCACCCCACACAAAAAAAAAAAAAAAAAAAAAAAAATGAACATCTCCACCACCCCCAACTACCCCAGCACCCCATCAAAAAAAAAAAAAAAAAACTTCTTTTTCACTCATATTAAAAAAAAAAATTGAACATCTCCACCACCCCCACCACCCACCCTACCCAAAAAAAAAAAAAAAAAAAAAAACTTATTTTCACTCATATTATTAAAAAAAAAAAATTAAAAATGAACACCTCCACCTCCACCCCCGCCACCCCACCCCAACCCTACCCCCACCCCTACCCCACCCACCCCTCACCCTACCCACCCCCGCCATTTTTTTTACTCTTATTAAACTTATTTTCTAACAACTCCCACATTCGCGCTCCCAACCCCCACCACCTACCCCCACCCCACTCACCCCCCCCCCAAAAAAAAAAAAAAAAAAAAAAATTACTCATATTAAAATTATTTTTGAACACCTCCCCCACCCCCACCTACCCCACCCACCCCCCCCCCCCCAACAACCACCCATCCCACCCCAACCCAAAATCTCCACCCACATTCAATTTTTTTCTCATAATAATTCTTTTCCTCATATTAAATTATTATTATTTTCATATGAAAATATTTTCCGGAAAACATTTTCCTTAGATTTACCAAACAACCAAAAACATGTTTATGTCATTTTCTGGATAACATTTTTCGGAAAACATTTTACGGGAAATCATTTTCCGGAAATTGTTTTACGCGAAACAAACGGAGCCTAAGTAACCAATGTTGTTGAGCATATAAACCTAATGCTGATGCTAGATCTCTTTTGTTACATTTCTTCCACAACATAGTAAGTAGGAGTAGTAACAATTTTTCTTCTCCCAATTGAAAATATATACTCCTAATTCTGAGTAAGCGTCGTACTTTCTATTTTAATACGTTTCAAATTAAGATTCCTTTTCTAAAAATGGCAAATAATAAGAAAGGATGAATAGTATTTTGGACATTTGTCCTTCTAATGCTTTTATAATTAAAAAAAAAACTACTACATATGTCCCTAAATGAGTGTCCAAATTTCATTTTAAGGGACAAATTGTTGTACAATTTGGTGGCAAAATATTTGTATATAATCTTGTAATCCTCTTTACAAACATTTAGTTTTTGCAAGTATAAAGAGACCGGTGAAAAAAAAATCGAAAAAAAAACATTTAGGGACAAAGTTATGATCAAAATGGACACTCATTTTGGGACAAAAATTTCCTGAAAATGGACACGCATTTAGGGATAGAGGTAGTAACATTTATGAACCTACTTTTTGCCTACTTATATTATGAATAGGATTTTGGAAAATTATATCCTCAACCCAGTTATAATGTTTACATATTTTTTATTATTTTCTTGATAAGCGTGTGCAATTAAGGTGGGACTCTTGCTTTATCATAAAGGGATAGCTGCTTTTCTTTGAAAACTTTTCCAATCATTTAACCATCTAGCACTAGATCATCTTATTTGTTGAGTGTGACTCTCAATTTGGACTCGATCAGAGTGGTCTTGCAATCGAAGAAGAAGACGGAGGACTGTAGCAGTGAGCGACCGCCCAAATGAGGTTAGGCGACCGCCCAGTTTGGCGAGGATTGTACCAGGTTTGTTCCAGTTGACTTGGGCGACCGCCCATGTTGTTTTAGGCGGCCGCACAGTGTGTCGGGACTGGGCTTCCTGATTCAAAAAGGAAACCGATTTTGGACGGGTTTTGGACTCATATTTCTTTTTGGGTTGGGTCTATATTTCGTGTATAAATATAGACAAGCCTTCAGACCTATTCTTGTGACCTAGAGTGACTTGTAAGCCTTGTAGAGAGAGAGATTGATAGAAAAGCTAAGTTATTCACTATTGTGAGAGATTGTGTGAAAGGTTTTCACCTTGTTTCTCCTTGTACTCTTCTTGATTATAGTGAATTGATTCTCTGTTGACTGTGGACGTAGCCAAGTTGGTGAACCACGTAAAATCTCTTGTGTTCATCTATTTTTTCAATTTTGTTCCGTTCTTGCTATTTTGTTATTTTGTGCTTTCATCTTTATCAATAAAGCAATTGTGTTTGGGACCTTAAAATCCTTACATTATTACATTGCAAAGGAGGGTCATTAATTAATCCAACATATGGTTTACATTTTGTACATAATTGACAATTATTTTAGGAGATGATTTCTTTTTAATTAATCAAAAACTCTCTTTATGATGGATGGATGGATGGATGGATGGATGTGGAGTACTCTCTTTGTCCTGAAGTATGTCCTATATTACTTGAGGTCCTATTTACTTTGAAATGTCTCTGAACAAATGCCCTTTCCCTTCATGAACAAATTTCTTATGCAAATTGGCCAAACTAGTCTTCTAACTAACTAAGCGTGTACTAGATTACTTTGAGACGTCTCTGACCAAATGTCCTGTTTCATATTCATTTGAGGATGAGATGGTATAATGCTTCCACATGTAAAAAAAGAACTCGTCGTCGTTTTCAATTAATACTCCTTTTGTCCCAAAATACTTATTGTTGAAGGAGCTAAAATTTCTCCCAAAATACTTGTTGGAGTAGCTATAATTTGTCCCAAAATACTTCTTGTTTTGCCAATATCTAGGAGTCTTTACCCTCGTTTTACCAGTTATACCCTCATTCATTCATGATTATGAAGCTATCATAGTAAAACTATTTAATCACCAAGGTACTTGAAATATTCAAAGTGTAATTTTTTTTATTTGATATGTATTGATTTCCTTGCTTAATATGTGTAAGAACAATTAAATTACAAGTGTTTTTGGGACGGAGGGAGTAAATAATTTGGGCTACTTCCTTAATTGTTAGTTGGTTTTGATGGTTTAATCTTGGGGTTTATTCTTTAAACTCTTTATATTTTTCAACGATTTTGCCTTTATTCCCAGATTAACTTTTTTCGAATGAATTCTTGTTGTAATATTGTTAATGTGAAGGGAACTAAGAGAGAGAATGTCATATACTACTAATGTGGAAGAGGTTGGAAGGATAGATCAAGTGCTACGGTGAAGAAGTAAGTTCAAAGTATTAACGTACCTTAGGTTCCCATCGCAGCATTTGGTCAACATGCACATCCTGCTTTAGGAAACTTAGGTACGTTAATACAAAATTTTAAATTCACGGGGGACTAAAAAAAGTGGAAGAAACTAGATTTGAAGACCAATTCCAAGGCTCGGCGATGCAAAATTATTTACTTTGAGATAATCAGGGATATGAGGAGTGCAGAGCAAAACGGCAGATTGCTGTATGTACTGTGGTTACATTCAGAAAACAGCATCGATTGAACAAAGTCCAACAAGTGCAAATATACGTGTTGTTAGGAATGTTAACAACATACTCCCCCGTCTAAAATAGTTAGTCCCTCTTTTTCACTGTTAGTTTGGATGTATTTTGAGCAATAAGTTATGTTACTTTTAATTATCTTAATGAGAATCTAAAACTTATTGATTGATACACGATTGTAAATACAATCAATAATAAGTTTTAAATTTTTTAGGATAATTAAAAGTAGTATTCATTCAAACTAACGAAATAACTGAGACTTGTTGGAAAAATAAGTGTATTTTGTATTATGCGAAGGAAATATGATTTATTTCCGTGAAAAATAATTTGTCGAATGACAAAATTGTTTGTGGGTTTGTGTTCTACTCCATGAGAACATTGAGATAATGTATTCATTTGTCCAATTTGGTGTTGGGATGAATGAGATACAAAGGCTTGAAGTTGGTGGGTTGAAATGGGGATATTGTGTTTTATCCCACATTGGAAAGAAATGTGAAAGGAAGCTAATATAAAGGTTTGGGCACTTTAGTAATGTTCAAGCTTGTATGGCATAGAGGCTCTCTCTCCCGCACAGGGGGGTGCAAATCATGGACCCAAATTGGCTTGGGACCATCGAACTCATGTGTGCACGCGACCTGTGGACACGAATTTAGCACCAATTTGGCTTGTCCATGCTAGCTCACCTTTTGCAATTAATTTTTGTTTTTCAATCAAAAGTTTTTGTCAAAAATCAGATTCATCCCATCATATGAACTGGAATGCCAAGTGAAGGGTTTTGCCTTATCTTATCAGAATTAATTAAAGGATTAATCTTATCCTTTTGTTAATTAATTTTGGCTTATGTACAAGATCTTGAACTTGTATAAATAGAGCTGCAAACCAGTTGAAGAAGCAAGCAATTCAGGAGAGAAACATAACACAGAAAGAAACACATTTTCCAACAATATCCACAGCATCTTGTTTGTTGCATTTTTGTTCATTCCTCATTTGGCCTCCTGCATTGGCATCAGTGGTGATATTGTCCATGCACAACCTCAATTCGCCGGAGTCTCTTAGTGCAGGGAAGCATCCGGTTCGTGCGAGTTATCCTGGGAGACTAGCGTCCGACGACAACCTCAAGCACTCACGGTGAGGGGGCGAATAAGTCTTATGGACAGTGTGTTCAACACACGGCTCGGCACAAAACATTCAGTCTAGTTTCTGTTTATTCATTCTCAAATTTATTTATTTATCATTTATTCTGTAATTCGAGTTTTTTTTTTGTAGAATTTTCCTAACAATCTTAAGACTTATTTCTTCTGCAAGAGGGAACGGATTACAGAACAACATACTAATTTAATTTGTGAGAAAGGATTGCAGATTAAGATATTCTTGTGGCGTGGTGGCTATTGGAGAGAATATTGGAAAGGGACGGAAAAACGGTGGAAAAGAAGCAGATTTTCAGCACTGTTTTTCATGACCAGCTGTGGTAAAATGGATTTCTTGCTTCGTTAACTGTTAGATCGTTCTGATTTTTTTTTTGTACATGTTCATTACTCATAGAAGAAAAATCTGAACGGTGGCGATTTGATTCTGATATCCAGAGAAGGATATTAAAAAAAATCGCAGAATAGCATATTTTTTTTGTAACGGTTTACTTTAATTTGATGTTCATGACATCAACTATGAAACAATGGTAGCTATGCCTCATGAAGTGGTTATACATCTCTTATGGTTCGTATGAATCATATTGAAGATATTAGAATGTTCGTTGGAACTAAGAACGTTAAAAGATTAAGTCTTTAACGTTACATTGACAAAGATAATAAGGCTTCTTGAAAGAAGTTGTTAAAACCTATTATGGTCAACGGTGACAAAGGTTACAAAAGATTAACATAATAAGGCTTCTTGAAAGAAGTTGTTAAAGCCTATTATTGTTAATAGTGACAAAAAATCATAAAGATAAAACCAATAGGACTTCTTGAAAGAAGTTGTTAAATCCTATTGTTATTGATGATGGAAAATGACACAAATATTTAGATGAAGGGCTTCTAAAGAATTTGTGCATTTTGTGAATGAGAAATTAATTTTCTCTAATTCTGAGGTACTCCAAGATGAGACCTTTAAAGTTTGGAATAAGTTGACCTCTAATTAAAATTTTATTAAGAAATCATGAGGTTTATAATAGTTGTTACAAGAAATAAATTGTGTGAATTCTCCTATTGAATTAACAATTTATTTTGTAGAAAATTCTCTAAATGAGGAAGAGAGTTATAGTTGTAACAACAAAGTAATAATTTGATTTTAAATTAAAGCCAAAGTATTGGGAACGACTCCTTTTGTGGAGACAAATTTTAAGGAATGTGGTTGTTCCTTATACTTGACTCACGTTAGTGAGAAGTTAGAAAATTTTGTTGGCCTCGAGCTATGTGTTGACAACAAAAGATGTTTTATTTGACCACCTTGAATTTAATGAGTTTCTTAATGAAGATCCTACAAAGTTTGGTGGAAATGAGATGGATGTTTTAAGCCATGAATGCGGTTGAAGCATGTGGATTTCTTTTGCCTTTATCATGGAAGCATGGGAAATTTATTTGCAAGAACTATGTTCTTAATGAGCTATCTGATTCTCTTTATAGTGTTTAGAGAGAAAAGGAATGGCAAAAGAATTGTGGGAGTCTTTCGACTATAACAATAAAATTGAGAATGCGGGTACAATGATTAATTGTAGCCGTTTCCTTGTTTTAAATATTAGACTCCATAGACCGTAAAAAGAAAAATGGAATAGTTGAAATTGTCTTTCATGAAATCCATGCCGAATGGATGGTGTTAAGTGACATGTTGAGATGCTTGCTATTCATCTTCGTGTTGGAAAGAGAATAGAGTTTCAGAGAAGAAGTTTTTAACACTTCTTATAGCAAAAGCAAATTTGGTAGAGCATACCAAAATGCTTATGGCAAAGACAAAGTATGCCAAATTTACTTGAAAAGTCAAAATTTGTCTGAAAAGTCGAATTTGTGCGAAAGACAAGCTTGTTTGAAGCGTCAAACTTGTTTGAAAAGTCAAGCTTGTTTGAAAATTCAAGCTTATTTGAAAAGCCAAAATTAAGTCATGCATTGACAACAGTGGGTGTCATTAAGGATAATCTTCATGATTTGAATAAATGAAATAAAAATTGTATCAACATATGGGTTGATTTAGTGATCAATAATGAGAATAAGTCTCTTCAGTTGGATCACATTCACTTATTCAAAAAGAGATTCAACAAGATGTGAAATATGTGTTGAACTATATCATCACAAGTATAGTGATAGATTGTTCAAACACATGATCATGATAACAATGTTATTGTTATATGTAATAAGCATTGTCTCATTGAATGGAGAAGTTGGAAACCAACTTTAAAATGAGATACTGAGGATGAAACACTAATGCTTATAGTGTGTATATAACATGTGTTTGTACACAATATCCACCTTGTAAGCTAATATCAATTGGTGTTGATGAAAGAACTAATAGCACTATTGTTATATTTAGGACTAACCCAAAATGTGGGGAGTGAGTCTACTTTGGAAAATTAAATACCTATTGAATAGGTTACCCCAAGAAAACAATGTAAATTCCATATGAAGTATGAAAACGTAAGCCTACGTACACTTGTGAATATGGGGGTGGTTCACAAAGTAGAAAGTCCAACATCAACAAAATGGATATTTGCATACAAAATGGTGGAGTATGTAAGTAATGAGTTTTCATTGGGTTGTCATATATTATTCATTGACATTGAATATATATTGAAATCATGTACTGATGTCAAGTTCATGGAAAATGAACAAATGATACTTTGAGTGAAATAGATCAAAGTGACACTTTGAGTGAAATGGATTGAAGTGATACTTTGAATGAAATAGATCAAAGTAAAGTGTGCAAGTTGGTAAAGTCATTAGAAACAAGCACAAAATAATGACATCAAAGCTTGATTTTATCATGAAAGAAAGTGGATTAATCAAAAATGACATGAATGAAAATGTCATAGTGTTGATTAAATCTATCGAATATATGTTGAACTTGAAAGAAGTTTGCTAATTTGACTGTTGGATTTAAAACTTCAAGAAGAACTACTGAATTTGCATTAAGCAAGTTATGATATAGTTCTTAAAAGTTTTGAAAAGGTCAAGAGATATGGGTAGCAGATGTTATCCTTGAAGTGAAAATTTCTAAAAAATCTAATGAATAATTCTTGAGAAATTAGCAAGGAAAATTTTGCAATGGCTCGAACCTAATATTCATGAGTCAACATTTATTGAAAAATGAAGCTGATGATGTTTTTTCAAGTTGAACACTTGAGAATTATTGGAAGTCTAGTGAATTGGTACACTAGTAATCCTAAATGTATAATGAGAGTACTAAGGTACTTGAGATACAACCGAGATCAAGGATTACTATACACTAGACATCTATCGATATCTGAAGGATATAGTAATGCTACATGGACAAATATCCAAGACTCAAGGGCTACAAGTGGATTTGTATACACATTAGCAGGTGCAACTATATCATGGAAATCTTCTAAACAGATGGTTATAGCCAGATCCACGATGGAATCTGAGTTTATAGCTTTGGACAAATGTGGGGAAGAAGCGGAATGGCTACGCCATTTCTTAGAAGATATTCCAAGATGGACAAAGCAAGTGCCACCAATCTGTATACATTGTGACAGTCAATCTGCAATTGGTAAGGCACAAAGCAATATGTATAATGGTAAGTCTTGACATGAAATTCGAAGACATAAAACCATTAGAAGTCAAGTCAAATGATAAAACGGATCCGTTAACCAAATGGTTAAATAGAGAGGTAGTTGCGAGATCGACAAGGGGAATGGGTTTAAAGCCTCTTGAGAAGTTAACCATGGCGGAAAACCCAACCTAGCTGACTGGAGATCCCAAGATCTAGGTTCAAAAGGGACCACCTAACCGTTAAAAGACTTGTAGCGTCACTGTGGGGATTAACCCCATACCCATTCCTAAAAGTGACATCCCGAGATGAATAAGGTTAAGCCTATGGCTTTTAATGATTCTTATGGAGTAAATCGGGTTACTTAGAAGAATCACCTATGTGAGAGAGAAGTGGGGCCGCTTCGAGGAGAATTGTGTGAGGCTCAATTCTTAAGACCCTCTCACAGAACCAGGCATTGTGTTCCATGACCACAAATGGACACATCTATGAGAATTGAATTGTGTTAGGGAGATACATGTGTAACTTATATGACTGCTACACAAAAAACTGACAGTTCAAGGACATCGCGTCTACTGATTAGCGAGTAGAATAAGTATACGTCTACAAGGGAAGGTTCAAAGGGCAATCCCATACCTATCCTATGCAGGTTTTTAACTGTTGGACTTTATCACCAAATTCCTCATAATTTCCTTCTTGTGGGGAATTGTTGGAAAAATAAGTGTATTTTGTATTATGTGGAGGAAATATGATTTATTTCCGTGAAAAATAATTTGTCGAATGAAAAAAATGTTTGTGGGTTTGTGTTCTACTCCATGAGAACATTGAGATAATGTATTCATTTGTCCAATTTGGTGTTGGGATGAATGAGATACAAAGGCTTGAAGTTGGTGGGTTGAAATGGGGGATATTGTGTTTTATCCCACATTGGAAAGAAATGTGAAAGGAAGCTGGTATAAAGGCTTGGGCACTTTAGTAGTGTTCAAGCTTGTATGGCATAGAGGCTCTCTCTCCCGCGCAGGGGTGGGTGCAAATCATGGACCCAAATTGGCTTGGGACCATCGAACTCATGTGTGCACGCGACATGCGGACACGAATGTAGCACCAATTTGGCTTGTCCGTGCTAGCTAACCTTTTGCAATTAATTTTTGTTTTTCAATCAAAAGTTTTTGTTAAAAATCAGATTCATACCATCATATCAACTGGAATGCCAAGTGAAGGGTTTTGCCTTATCTTATCAGAATTAATTAAATGATTAATCTTATCCTTTTGTTAATTAATTTTGGCTTATGTACAAGATCTTGAACTTGTATAAATAGAGCTGCAAACCAGTTGAAGAAGCAAGCAATTTAGGAGAGAAACATAACACAAAAAGAAACACATTTTCCAGCAATATCCACAGCATCTTGTTTGTTGCATTTTTGTTCATTCCTCCTTTGGCCTCCTGCATTGGCATCAGTGGTGATATTGTCCAGGCACAACCTCAATTCGCCGGAGTCTCTTAGTGCAGGGAAGCATCTGGTTCGTGCGAGTTATCCTGGGAGACTAGCGTCCGACGACAACCTCAACCACTCACGGTGAGGGGGCGAATAAGTCTTAAGGACAGTGTGTTCAACACACGGCTCGGCACAAAACATTCAGTCTAGTTTCTGTTTATTCATTCTCAAATTTATTTATTTATCATTTTTTCTGTAATTCGAGTTCTTTTTTCTAGAATTTTCCTAACAAAACTTTTAGAGGAAGTATAAAATAGGGTTAATGACAGATTAGGGCCTGAACTCTAGGGGGTGCGTCTAAAAGGGGCCTGAGTTTTTTTTTTCGCTAGATCAGGGCTCAATATCATAATTTTTCGGCGGTTAAGGGCTTTTTGACGGAAATCGTTAGAAAAGTCATTTAAGTGCCATGTGCATGGCACGTGATCTGCTAAATGGATGGATTTGTAATGAAAATTTATCAAAGAGGGTCAAACTGTAAATTTTAAAATTTGAAGGTTAAATCCAAAACAAAACGAAACCCTACCCCTCCTCTCCCCCTTTAACGCATCTTCTTCCTCTCTCTCATTCATTCCAACGCATTTTCTTCCTCTCCTTTCTCCGGCAAAATTTTCCCCTCCTCTCCTCCGGCGTCCCCTCCCCTTACTCCGGCGATGATCTGTGGTGTTCGCTTTCTCACCGGAATGTCGCCGGCGAACAACGGCGGTGAAAGGGGACTGTCGGCTAGCGGCAAATCTGAAGGCCAGTTCCGGCCTCCTCACACCACCAACTCATTATAATGAATCCGAGTTTCTTAATTTTGATGTGAAAATCGAATTTGTGTTCAAGCAAAATGAAAACCCCCAAATCGAATTTGATGTGAAAATCGAATCTGGGTTCTTGATTTTGATGTGGGAATCGAATTTGGATGTTGTTGGCTGTGGTGGTGGTCTTGATTCGGTGTTCAAATCCCAGTACTCGTTTCTTGGATTGTTATAAAACAAAAGCGAAAACTGATTCTTGTCTGAATATTATTCATAATTCATTCAATTGTGTGAAACTGTAAAGAATTGGGGGGAAATGGCTGTAATTGTAGATGGGGTTTATTCAAATGGGTTTGTTCAGAATTCAAATGGGTTGTCAGAAGAGAAAGTTGATGAGTTACGCCGCTTATTGGGGAAATCGGAGAATGATCCTTTGAGAATCGTCGGCGTCGGCGTCGGAGCTTGGGGTAGTGTGTTTTTAGCTACTTTACAAGATGCGTATGGTCATTTACGAGAGAAGGTACAAATCAGGATATGGCGGAGGGCCGGAAGATCGGTCGATAGAGCGACGGTGGAGCATCTCTTTGAGGTGATCAATTCGAGGGAAAATGTTCTTAGGAGGTTGATTAGAAGGTGTGCCTATTTGAAATATGTGGAAGCAAGATTAGGGGATAGGGTTTTACATGCTGATGAAATTTTGAAAGATGGGTTTTGCTTGAATATGATTGATACCCCTCTTTGTCCTTTGAAAGTGGTGACTAATTTGCAGGAGGCTGTTTGGGATGTGATATTGTGTATAATATTATTAAGTATCTATAATACTCCCTCCGTCCCATCCGAAATAGGATTTATGGTCCCAACACGGGATTAAGGAATAATAATCTTTTATTACTAAAAGTTCTTTGAAAAGTAGGTGTTGTGAGTATGAAGGAGAGAGAAAGTGGGTGGGGAATAATAAATGAAAAGTTGTTATGAGTATGACAAGTTGGTCCTACTAATAAAAAAGTAATAAAAGTTTTCCATTTTGGGATGTCCTATTTCGAGTGGGACACCCAAAATGGCAAAACGTCCTATTTCGAGTGGGACGGAGGGAGTATGTTCATAGAATAAAATTTAAATTTATTTATAATTTTCTTTATTTTAAATTTATTATTTAGAAATTAATCTAAATCCTTTTATATTTAATATAGCTATTAGATTAATTTGTTTAATAATTTTGATTTTTTTAATAAATTTATTTTATATATGATAACTACTTATTTTATTATATACTTGATTATTTAGAAAAAAGATAATTTTTTAAGAAAAAATATTTATTTCATTTTTAAACCTTTTGAGTTTCAAAAATTTCACTAAAACCCTTACTAACTAATATCGTTACAAATTCATCCATTTAGTCGATCACGTGCCCGCACATGGCACTTAACTGACTTTTCTAACGATTTTCGTCAAAAAGCCCTTAACTGCCGAAAAATTATGATATTGAGCCTTGATCTAGCGGGAAAAAAAACCCAGGCCCCTTTTAGACGCACCCCTTGGAGTTCAGGCCCTAATCTGTCATTAACCCTATAAAATAACATTAAAATCTGGTTTTCATATATTTATCTTACTGAATACTCTCTCCGTCCCAGCTTACTTAACACTTACTTCCATTTTGGTCCGTCACAGCTCACTTGACACTTCTCAAATTAACTTACTTTTTTATAATTGTATATTCACTCTACTCTACTCTCTCTCTCTTCGTTTTCTACCACTCAATCTTTTCAATCAACACTACTATTTACTCCACTCATTATCTCTCTTCATTTTCTACCACACATTTTCTATATTTTATTCTTTTTTCTTAGTTATTGTGCCCACCTTTTGGGTGTCAAGTGAGGTGGGACAGAGGGAGTATGGATTTAGGTCGCGTTCGATAGCATTAAGCACTTGATGCTTGATGCTTAATACGTTGTAGGGAAATTTAAAGATAGAGAGCGTTTGATAACAATGAGCGCTAGGAGTCGAATGTTGAGTGAGGCTCTTATTGGTTAAGCAACGATTTTGACGCTCAATCATTAAGAGCATGTTGGACATATTTAAGCTCAATGGAGGAACCAAACCAAATACACTACCTCCAAATCACCTTACAATGTATTAAGCATCAAGCACCAAGTGCTTAATGCTATCATACATAACCTTATAACCTTAGACGAGTCTTAATATGATGGCTAACTTGATTAGTATGAGCCAATTGTATTGTTCTTGTCAAAATTATGGTGGATGTCGGTATTCGGATACTCTGATTGGATCAACTTTCTGCCTGAAACCAATGAACACACGACTTGCCGTGATAATCTCCGGCTAAGACCCTCCGGTGTGAAATTAGTATTCGAATTATGGGAGAAAACAATACTAAAGCCACAAAGGTATCAAGTGAGTGTACCCGTAAATAGAGATCGTTCTCCTATTTATACCATAGATAGATGAATCCGGATATGAGAGAGATATAGAAAATCTCTACAATATAGGAGAAGATACACACAACCTCCGAGAATTAGGGAGCAAGTCCTTAAACATATGGAAATGATCTCTATCGCTTAGAGAGTCCTTATTTAACTTAGTCATAGACGGCAATAATTATAAGGCAGGAAGGAGTCTTTCCCTGTCCTCTGTGCGGACTCGCTCCTTGGGACGAGCTTATTCCTAGCTCGCTCTTAGGGACAAACTTACTAGCAGGCCTGTAGTAAGGTAATCTTGGATTGGGTTCATAGTACTTATGGGCCCCCCCTAAGATGGGTCATATCGGGTTGGACTCAGTCCAAAGGTTTATTCCGTTTTATGTATGATGATTATTTGAAGATAAAATTTATTGATATGCATGTAAAGTCTTCCATGGCACTAACATTTTTGTTATAAAAAAAATGAGGCGACAGCTTTTAACTTGCTGGTAGACAAGAAACATCTTATTTCTGCAAATTTCTTTTCATTTATTTCTTCTTAGCTTTTGGCATTTTTTTTCTTTCACATCTTTGCATTGACGATTTTATATGACGATTTATGTTAACCAACTGATCTTAATCATTTTTGGGACTAAAGCTTTGATGTAGTAGTTGGTTTTTTTTCCTTTCTTTCTTTTTTTTTTCTTTTTTTTTTGGTTGTTGGTATAAAGGTTATTTGTTATTGGTGTTGGGTTTTTTTTTCTTTGGTACAAAGATAATTTGTCTCAATTTCAAGAAAACAGTAAAACTTGATGCGGTAAGAGTTATCTTAAAACTTAGAAGGCATTGTTTATTGGGTTGTCAGCCCAACAATAGTTTGTACTATCTAGTATAGGCGGCTTATTACAAGTCTGAGTACAGTCCATAGTGTCTACACAACTCAACACATATCTGTCCACGGACAGAACTTAGTGTGTTGAGAATCAGGCTCTTGATGTTGGTGTATATGCCATAGGCATATTATTGGCACGTTTTTGACAATGTTTGTTATCATATAAAGTGATGTTTTAGATTTTTATTTGTTATTTCATGTTTTGTTATAATAATCTCCGTCCCTAGTACTTATGAAGAACTAGTATAAGTTTAATTCGATGATCATGTGATGATCATGTGTATGAGATACAAGTTAAACTTATGGGTGTGTGTTGGGGAACACATACTGGACATGACCCAACTATGAGGTTTATGTCATGGTCATGATGTCATAATTAAACCTCTAAATAGTTATATCATTGAATCCTTAGACCTGAGATTATTACGATCTTCCACATAGTAGAGATCATGTTTGACATATTCAAATGTTACTCTTAACCAAGTAATTATAAATGATATGATTGGCATGATCAAAGCTATGTAGAGAAGTGTAATAAGTCAAGATGGAATTTGTCCCTCTTCGTGAGAGGTGTCAATCTTGGACCCCTCGATGAATAGTATTGATGAAATGCATGGCCGTGCTCAAATGGATTGATATGATCAATGCCATTTGTATTATCAACTATTTGGAATCGAGAAAAGTATTGGACGTTGTAAGTTGACCATTGACCATGTCTTACGCTCAATGACATCGTGAATAAGGAGATTATGCTATTATCTATAATATGATTCATGAGCTTTGACAAAGTTATATTAATTGGGTAGTCATGATGGCTTGCTAGAGTCCGCTCATAATTTATGTTAGCAAATGGTTTTAATCACATTGCCAACTTAATATAATCCTATGGGGTCACACACAAAAGAACGAATTGCAAAAAGGGATAAATGGAATTTCGTAAAAGTCTTAAAATTGGATTTTAAGACAAAAATGAAAAACAAACCAGAGGGGTGATCTAGCCGGACATCTATGAGGACCCGGTCGGACCCCAAGTGGATCCGGGCGGACTAATGTCCTAACCCGGTCGGACCACAAAGGAATCCGTGCGGACCACTGACCTGACCCGGTCGGACCTGGTCTGTTCTGGATTTCTGAATTTCTGACTCCGAGTTTTGACGGGAATTAGACTTTGGAACCTAAACTAGTTGGATTTTAAAAGTATAAATACCCCTCTCAAAACCTTAGGTCATAAGTGATTATTGTAATCAATATTGTAAGCCTCCAAGAGAAAAAAAACTAGTCTTCTTCTTCCTTAATAACAAGAACCCTAGTTTTCATATAGCTACTTTGGATCTAGCAGTCCGTATCAAGAAGTGTTCTTGATATTCGTTCGTGTGTGGATACACATAGAGCGCGTTGATCTCAACTCCTTCAAGTTCTTGGTTCATCAATTCAAGGTGTGTTCATGCGATCGTGATTCAAGAGCACGAAGAACAACGATTCAAGATCCGAAAATTTTAAAGCATCATCACGGTTAGTATTCTAAATTCATCTCCGTATTAATTTAATCATCTTGAACGGATCTAGGCTTTTGGGTTTATACCGCTGCGCATTATAGTGCAAAACCCAACACTTGATGTCAATTGAAAGATATGTAGCTAGGACTGTTTCTGAAAATGATCACTTGTGTGTGCACTTGTGCTCAAGGATGTGTATCACAAGTGACAACACAGCTCAATACACATCTGTCGAATGTCAGTAAAAATGTAAAAACGCAGCGGATAAATAAAAACAAGAATTAGAACACTTCAGCAAGACTATGCTTGCTGGAAAACTTTCATTAATCAAAGATCTTGCAGAATACAAGATACTAAATGAATACAATGAAAGAAATAAAAACAATTAAAAGACTAAATGAGTTCTAGACTTCTAGAACTAATCAAACACTAAACAACCTTGAAAACTAAAATGATCAATTCACAAAAGCTTCAAGGCCAAAGATGATCAGCAATATATTGTTCTTAGAACTTATTGCAAAAGAACCTTGAAGACTTTTGGAGAATAATTTGAAATATCTTCAAGGACAAAATGACTCTAGAAAAATATGGTTTTTGTCTTTGTTGATCACTCAAAATTGTTGTAATCCGTGTGAAATGGCTAGGCTCTTTCTTCTCTTTATATAGCCGCTCTATTGCTTGATCAACAAGAATCCAACATTACCTAAAACACAAAAGATAACTACCAAAGATAAACATTAGTAGGTTAGTCAACCAAATCAAATAAAAATAATTATCCTAAAATAAACCATACCTCTTTTCGCATCTGTAAATATGAAATTCAGACTTATGTGACAAACGAAGGCCCTAAAAGAGTCACTAATGTTCCTATGAGAAATAATACAATATCCTAAAATAACTTAAACTAAATATTGACATAATATTCACCAGAATTACTAAAATCCAACTTCAATTAAAAGTGTATTTTCATACTCTTTCAAACTTCAACTGTAGCGACCCCAAATGCGGGCTCTATTTTAGTCATAATTTTTGTAATTTTGCATATTATGTGTTGCACAAATTCCTTGCTTAGCATTAAGAACTTGTTGGTTATGTGTTAGATTTCTCTTTTAGCAATGGGTTTAGCATCATTAGAATACCATTTGAATGAGTAAGAACCTTAGTGTAATTTAAACTTCAAGGGTTGTTGTGTCTTTAGGCAAACTTAGGGGTCTTTTGTGATTCTTTAGAGGGAGTTAGTGTTTAGGGAAAAATCCCAGCTCAAGCACTCACTTCATTTTTCCCATTTCACCCAATTTTAAGTTTGGTAAGAGTTCTAGTGAGAGAGAGGGAGTTCTTCATCAATTTCACCAATTCCTTCCTCAATCCTAGGTGATTTCAAGAGATTTGAGCATCAAAGTGTCCTTGAAGTGGAGAGAAGCATTTGAATCTGAGTAGAATCCACTTTCTTCATTATGTAGCTTGAATTCAAGTAAGTTATCTTCCCCTTTTTCCCTTTAGGATTGTACATGCAATTTCATGGACATTTTGGTGGTGCATGTTGTTTTGTGTATTAAAAACCACTTAGTAGTATTGTGTTGTGTTGTAGAGTAAAGAATTGTGTTGAGGGATTGTCTTTGTATTGCTGGGTTCATAGTGTTGCTTGTTATGGTTGTACTATGGCTTTAGGTTGTAGGTACCATGTTCAAACCCAGGAAGTCTGCAAGAATGTCTGATTCGCGCTGGGGGCGCGCGCACCCTTTTTAAGGAGGTGCGTGCACCCTCTTGTGTCCCTTAGTACCAAAACCTTCTGATGGAAGGAGGCGCACGCACCCTTTTTAAGGAGGCGCGCGCACCCTTCTTATTCCAAATTGGCCAAATCAACTGATGCTTGGAGGCGCTCGCACCCTTTTGGGGGAGCGCGCACACCCATACCCCTGCTTCTGGCCCAAAACCTTCTGATCTAAGGGGGCGCACGCACCCTTCTGGAGGAGGCGCGCGCACCCTCACTTCTTCTGGAAATTCTTCTTTTCTTCTTCATCCTTGTTTAGTTCTTGGCCGCAAAGTATTCCTAATTCCCATTAGTTCTCCCTTCATCGTTATAACTGGAATTTCTCCGTTACTCCATAGTATGTCCTTGGTCCTCATAGATAATCGATTTGGAACTGAACTCACCATAATATTAAGGATCGATATCAATATAGAGAGACCGTATTAAATTGTAGATGTGTAACTCTCTTGGTCATTGATGTGTTTTGTTCTTGTGATGAAATTGTGGAATTTCCTACTTTAGAATCCTTTGGTTATGGATGTTTATTGTACAATGTTGTTGAGCTAATTATGAGCAAAGTTTATCATCTTTATGGTGTATTTGGTAAGGTTCCCTATTTTGGAACTTACACTGTGTGCATTAGTTTAGAAATGGTCCAGCTGGTCTTACTTGGTTGAGTCGGGCAGTGGAGGGTGATTATAATGGCACACGAGCCAAGTACATTATAACGTCTCCACTGGTAACCCTGATTTTCCCCTTCCAGTTGGCCATTGGTTGGGATGAGCTAGCTCCCTTTGGTGAGCATTATAGCTACTTGTTTTGGGGTGTGACTTTGTGTCACTTACTCCTTGTTATTGGTTGGTTGTTGATGGTTCTGGAACCCCTACTACGAATGTTGATGCGGTTTGTTGAAGCTTCAGAGATGATATCCTTACGAGAACCTTGGCTCAGTATCCTTTGTAACGTGTTTAATTACCGCTGTGTCATTATGTGCTAATTGTTAAATATCTATTATGTTGTTATGTTTTATAACATGTCATCTAGTTGCATATGGTAACTTACTGAGATTTATTTCTCACCCCGTTCATTTTTCCTTTGTTTTTCTTAGATGGCCGAGCCAGGGAATAGGACACATTGAGCACCGGAAAGGATGACGGTTAAGAAGTTATTTTGGGGCAGGTAGTCCGGTTTACATTATGTAAATGTAATACCAATGGGATAGTTTTTGAGACTTGGCTTTCATGTTTCTAGTGTTGTGTATAGTTCGGGCGTGTAACTAAACTTATGTTCTAAGTTGTTTAAAGTTTCAAACCTTAGTAGTTGGTTTATAAATCGTATTTTATTATACCTTTATCGGTGTTAAGGATTGTTTAAAAGTTGTGTTAAGTAATTGATTTTTAGATTCGTCGTCCACTCGCGATCCAGTCGTGGGGCCAAGTAGGTCCACGTGTCGGGGTTGTGACATCAACTCCCCCATGTCTGATCTATAACTATAAAAGGATTAAATTTATGTTATAATTATTTATTTATTATAAATATATTACTCCCTCCATCTCAGAGTAAGTGTCAACTCTTTTATTTGCACGGATATTAAGAAATTATAGAAGTGATGTAAGTATTGTGAGTATAAAAAACGAGGTAGGAGAAAAAAGGTGGGGGTGAGAAATAGTAGGTTGTATGTGCCATGGCCTAAACCAAGGCACAGACCATCATACCACAAAAGTACCAACCAATAATTCGTAAAGTACAAGATAACAAAACATACCAAATCAAAGTTAATCAACGGTTCAGCTCCATGGTCCATACTAGAGTTTCACGGTTCAGCTCGATTCGGTTAAACAGTTCAGCTCCACGGCTCGGTTTTGCGGTTCGGTTCGCGGTTCAGCTTGATATGGCTTGGTTCGGTTCGGTTTGGTTGGGCTTGGAAGTGCCATACCGTAAGCCGAACCGAACCGTATGGTTTATCACTTTTCGAAACCGAGTTGAACCACATATGTTTAAAAACCGAGCAAAACCACACGCCTTGGTTCGGTTTCAAACCGCGGTTTGAGCCGAACCATCTCTACCCTATTCTACACTCACAACACATCATATTTTTCTTAATTTTTGAACTCAAAAGTTTTTAAACTTTAAATTGGGACGGAGGGAGTAGTGGAGAAGTATAGCCCAGACCCAGAACTTAATTGTCCATACAACAATTGGGCCACAATCTAGTGCACAAAAGTTATCATACTCTTTGCTCAGAAAAAAAAAAAAAAAAAAGGAAAGGAAAGCTATCATACTCTATTGAAAAAAAATGTAATCAGTCTCATTTTCGGTTCACTTTTTAAGAAAGTCAATAGAAATACTCTCCTTATTTTAAAATGAATGTTTCAAAAAAAAAATCTTAATTACTAAAATATAAAATTAAAAAATAAAATAAATTTTATCTGATATTTAGATTTCAAATTTATTTTCAACAAGTAATAAGTATTTACATATAATTACCAACTTCATATAAATATTTTAAAAGAAAATTATATACAAAGACCCACTTTATAAATCACACACCCATTTAGCAAACATCATTCATGTCAAAATTTTAATCAGAAAATTACAAGAAAAGTCAAAAAAATCCTTCAAAGAAACTAAAAGAAAAAAAAATGGAAATAAAAAGTGCTAGTGATAAGGATGGATCGATTTTGCTTAGAATGCACTCCAAATTGGATTATAAAGGACCACCCACCCTAAAACACAGTACTTAATTATCTGGGGGGGGGGGGGACTTGAATCTTGATAGTTCATAAAAGAGCCTAAAATGATGAATAACATGTAAGTTCTCTTGGGTAATTGGTATGAGTGGGTGTATAAAGGGGTTTTTTAAGTGGAGGTTTTGGGTAAGATTTATTTAGGGTAAGTGGAGAATATGTTTCAGTTGTATAAGAAAGTTTACCTTGTTTTTAAAATTCGGTAATGGATTAAAGATTTATTTAATATATAAATTAGGCAATTGATCAATACAACATGATAAATATTTTTTTTTGTCTGATAGTTTTTTTGACAAGTTGGTAACATACTCCCTCTGTCCCAGAAAGATAGTCTCATTTTGACTTTTTATGGTCAACAAAAATAAAATTTGAAATTGATAAATCATTAAGTGATTTATCAATAAAAAAATTTTAGAATTTATTGTGATCATTAAATTAACACTAATGTTTGGTCAAAGTTTATTTTTGTTGACCATAAAAAATCAAAATAAGACTATCTTTCTGGGACAGAGGGGGTATCATTCATTTCAAGACAATCCCCATCATTTTACAAACCCCTATATATATTTAGTACATATCTATAACCCTACTTATTACAAGTTTTTATATAGTTTCTCCACTATTGAACCTATTCAGCGAATTATACGCTTGGTAGTTGGTACCAAACTTTCTAAAAATACGATGAACATATATAATCCTTTAGTTCTCAGTGCAATAATACGCTATTTTATATTGACAAAAACTTAGGTGAGAATATGAAAACCCGTCTCATGGTAGAGACAGGGTTTTTTACCCGCCCGACCCGACCCACGAACCGGCTCCATGACCCATGGGGTGACCCTGCCATGTGGCAGCCTCTCATAGGCCAAAAAAAAAATTGTTTTTTTTTATTTTTATATTATTATTTTTGGTTTTTTTTTTCGGTTTATCAAAAGTAATAGTTACTATAACTAAATGTAACAAACGTATTACTTATATGTAACAGTTTGTATACATAAAAGTAATACATATATACAGAAAAGTAACAGTTTTTTTTCTATGTTTTTTTCGTTTGCCAAAAGTAATACTTATTACAACTAAAATGTAACGAACGTGTTACTTATATGTAACAATGTTTATACATAATTGTAACACATACTCCTATGTATAGAAAAAGTGATTATTCAACCATTTACATTTTTAGAGCTAAAAACACTTGATTAGTATTACATGTAAAAGTATTACATTATCTATAAAATATGTTATAATTTCTTTTATTAAAGTGTTACATTTACTTGTACAAACAATTACATTCATGTATATGAGTTGTTACTTTTCAAATGTTATTTTCTTTCAAAAAATTAAATCAAAATATACAATATTTTACATTTTTGCAAAAGCACTATTACATTTCAGTATAAATGATAATTACATTTAAATATTGTTTGAGTTACACGTAATTATAGTTAGTATTACATTTAAAAAATGGGTAAAACGAGCTTTTGTTTTTGTAAAACAGGTGTTACGTTTACTTATGAACAATGTTACTTTATATGTATACAGTCATTACATTAAGTTATGGTAACTATTACTTTTGGTAAACGACGGAAAAGCTGAAAAAAATATATATATAAAAAAAATGGCCAATGGGGTTGCCACGTGGCGGGTTATGCCCCATGGGTCATGGGTCAACCCGTCTCTTCTATGAGACGGATCTAGGTGTTCTCATGGGAGACTAGCTCTTTTATATTTTGTCCTTCTTCTAAAGGCTTCTGCTAGTAAGCCTAGTATAGACATGTCCAAACGGTTCCGGTTCCCGGTTCTATCCGCCGGTTCCGGTTCCACCGGTTCCATCTCACCATCTAATAATTATGTAATACTCCCTCCGTCCCAAAATATTTGTAGTTTAAAATGTAATACTCCCGCCATTTCAAAATACTTGTAGTTTAAGGAGTTGAAGTTTGTCCCAAAATATTTGTAGTTTTGCTATTATCTATACATTTTTGACATTGTTTATCAAATATACCCTTATTTATGATAGTGTTGTCATTGTAAAAGTATTAAATTGTCTTGATACTTGAAATGTTCCAAGAGTAATATAGTCCATTACACATGTATTAATTTTTTTTCTTAATTTGTGTGAAATTCCTAGAACTACAAGTATTTTGGGACGAATGGAGTATGTATATCAGTATATATATTAGCTAGCAGGCAACCTACCATAATGATCAAACATCTTTAAAGTCTTCTGATGCAGAGAACCGTTCGGTTTTCGGTTCCGGTTCCCGGTTCCGGAACCGCCGGTTCCTCGGTTCTGAATATGTTGGATTCGTATTCGAACCGTTTCAATCCGGTTCCCGGTTCCGTTCGGTTCCAGGTTCCGGCGGTTCCCGGTTCCGGTTCTACCCGCCGGTTCCGTCGGTTCCCGATTCTATTTGGACATGTCTAGCCTAGTATCTTAATCTTTTTTTTATTATTATTTTTGGATATATATTTTTTATGGTTAGTATTTTTATAATTGATATATATTACTTATTAGTATTATATTTTGAAGGATATATTGTTTTAACAATGGATATATATACTGTATATCATTTAAACCACTACATTTGACATATATTAATAAGTTATATTTACTTTATGAATTTAATTTTCTTTTAACTTCTACAACTTTTCCTATAAAACCTTCAAATATATTTTTATAAATATAACGTCAAAAAGTAGATGCTGTTAATTATAGAAATCGTGCATATGAATGCTTAAGATGGATTGAATTAAGGAAAATGAGTTTTTTTTTTCTTTTTAATGAAGAGAAAAAAAAGTTGAGGAACTTGCAAAAAGTAAGAATTTGTTTATTTTTCTTTTCACTTTTTCCTTAAATATATTAGAACTAGTCATAAAAAAAAAAAAAAAAATCTTTGGAAGACCATTTACAATGGGTTGTTTAATCCATTGTTGAAATGCCATTCACACAACATATTTTGTTTAATCCATGCAATGGGTTGTTTAATAAATGAGTGTGAATTATTTGGTTGAATTTGTTCAACAATGTGAATGAAGAAATTGTCGGCTCATTACTCCACGTGGCGAGCTCCAATTTGTCAAACATGGCGCGTGGGATGAACTCTTCAGCCAAGGTGTTTGGCCCGTTTTTTTTTTTGTTTTCCTTGGAAGGCGCCAAGTGTCGGCGCATGATTGGCTGACACTATTTTTTACTTTTATCCCATTTATTTGAGCTCAATTATCTCACAGAAAATGTTTTTTTTTTGTTTTTTCTTACACCAAAATTCCTAGTTTTTTTTCTCTTTAAATTGACGTAAGTTTCATTGTATTCCGACACAAAAAAAAAAACCATCTTTTTCTTGAAATGGATCACAATAATAACTATTTCAACACTAATCATAAAAATAAAAAATAAACTTTAAGTGGTGGAGTATAGGATGATGAGTGGGCAAAGTGTTGAATGGGGGATTAAACAAACCATTGTAGTGTGTTTTGTTGAATGGTTGTTGAATGGATGAGTTGGAAGAGAGAGAAGCTGATGTGGAGTGATAAAGTGGGTGTTGAATGGTTTTTTTTGTTTAAACCATTGTGCATGGCCGAAGAGCTGCATAACACGTGGTGCGAGTAGTCAAAGGGTAGTCTGACTGAGCCTACAAAATGTTTGGGGTTTGGACGGCTATAAATTTCACCAAGTTTGAAGTCTTTTTTCTCCTTTCCAAATTAAGGTATAACATTTTTTTATTTCATTTCTTCTTTGATGTATGCAATCTCTATTAATTGAGACATGACCAAATGATCATTTTATTACATTGAAGTTGGTTAAATACTATCGCCTTACATCTCAAACTCCCCTTTTCGTTTCCTCTTTTCTTTTGAGATATACTCCATCCGTCACACCTCACTTGATACCTAAGAAGTGGGCACAATAACTAATGGAAAAATAAAATAAAGAAAATGTGTGATAGAAAATGAAGAGGGAGAATTAGTGTAGTAAATAGTAGTGTTGATTGAATTAATTGACTGATGGAAAATGAAGAGGGAGAATGAGTAGTGTGGTATATTCAATATAAAATTATTAAAAGTTTGCTATTTTGAGGAGGTCTCAAGTGAGCGGGGCCGGACCAAAATAAAAATAAGTCTCAAGTGAGCTGGGACGGATGGAATAATTGTTAGCTTAAAGAAAATAAAAGAAGGATTTTTAGATTAGAACACCTAAAATATCAAGACCGGTCATAAGGTCGGGCAGGGCGGGTGCCTAACACCTTCTCGTTTCGTAATCTAAACTCTGACCCGTTTTCTTCTGAATCTCTGGTTTCCCCGAAAATAATGTAGACAATAGGTATTTCTTATGTCCCTTTAAAAACATAGGTGACGACTCTAAAACAATAAAGTCAATTAGACATCTTAGAAAAATCCGTTACATAGACTAGTTTGAGTTTTTCTGTGGTATCTACAGTAACATCTCTTTAATATTGAAAATTCAAGACTAATTGGTAGAGAACGTTGATCTATCTTGATCGAACATCTCCAAATAGCTTGTCATTAAATCCAAATTTTACTACCTCTAAAAAAAATAACATATAAAATAAGAAAATTTAGATATGAGAATGTCAAAATCAAATCACAAATTGACAAAAAAAATAAAAAACTAAAATCCAGATCTAAGAATGTCGAAAAATTAACATCTAAAGTCTGTGCCGAGATTGAGAGAAAGAAAGGGGCAAGAGGGGCGGAGATAGAGGGAAACTGAGGGTGAGAAGGGGGAGCGACTCAGCTTCAGTTGAGAGAGAAAGATATGGAGAGCTAGATTTGGGTAGAGCAAGAGTCAGCGCGGTGGGAATGATTCAAGGTATGGGGAGTGGGATGGAAGACGGAGGGTAAGAGAAAGTTTTTTTTTTTTTTTTACTTTTATGGTCAATAGATTAACAAAATTAAATTATTGTTCTCACTATTCCTTTGATTGTTCTTAAACGTATTGTGAATTTGTTTATATTGTGTTTTAATTTGTTTTGAAATTGCCTTAAAACCTTTTAGTATCCATTTTTTAAGCCAAGCCCTCCATTAACATTGTTGTGCGCCCTTTTTCTTTGCGCCTCTTTTTACTTATCGAATTTTCGATGTGCATTTCACTATTTCTATTAGTGCATTTCATAACGCTTATTGACTTGGTGAGATTTTGCCATTGTTTCGCAAAATAGTTGAAAAATATTATAAAACAACTATTCACCACTCTCCAGCTTATTTTCATACTCTTGTTACCGTTATAAAGCCATCAATCATCATTTCCCCTGAAAATCATGTGCGAGGCACGTGGCATGTTTAATAACGGGAGTTAGGATTTTAAACAATTTTTCGTTGGATATTGTAATAAAAAGTCAACATGGGGAAGGGGTATACAAAAAATGAAATGCAGGGAGCCGCATTGCAACTGTTGATTAAGTTTTGTTAACAAATATGCAATTTGCCCTTAATTTTACTCAAATAATAAGGAATCTCAAAAAACCCTTATTAATTATGTTGGGTATGCCCACTTATATCTCAGTATTCAATGTATATGAATGATTAGATTTAATTGATCCTTCACCTAAGTTTTATTTCATGGACTTTAGACCCACATGTAAGAAGTATTTATACTTCATTTTTTAGGAAGTCCATTGTAATAGAATAGGCTTAGGAGTAGGGCAAGAATGTCAAGATTGAAGAAAATCACAATGCTGAGTTTGAGCCACGCGCCACGCGCCTCTTCAACATTACACTACGCGCCATTTAGCGCGCGCATATTTCTATGCGCCTAGCAATGTCTATGCGCCTGTGCATGCGCAATGCGCTCCAAAGGCTCAACGCGCCCCTTTGAAGCATTTCAACACTTGGTGATTTATTGAAGACATGAAGACTTGAAGAAATTCAAACTACGCCAATGATCCAACGGTGGTTAAATAACATGTATGCACCCGTATCTAAGGACACCTGTCTATAACGGTCATATTTGTGTTATGTTTCTAGCGGCTATAAAAGGACACGTGCTCCACTCAACGAGCTCTAGGACATCTGTCTTTTAACCTTATCCACAAGGGATTTCCAACGCCTAGTTTTTTGGAGCTCTACTATAAATACCCCATAACTCAGTATTCAATGTATAGGAATGATTAGATTTAATTGATCCATCACCTAAGTTTTATTTCATGGACTTTAGACCACATGTAAGAAGTATTTATACTTCATTTTTTAGGAAGTCCATTGTAATAGAATAGGCTTAGGAGTAGGGCAAGAATGTCAAGATTGAAGAAAATCACAATGCTGAGTTTGAGCCACGCGTCATGCGCCTCTTCAACATTGCACTACGCGCCATTTAGCGCGCGCATATTTTTATGCGCCTAGCAATGTCTATGTGCATGTGCATGCGCTATACGCCCCAAAGGCTCAACGTGCCCCTTTGAAGAATTTTAACACTTGGTGATTTATTGAAAACATGAAGACTTGAAGAAATTCAAACTACGCCAATGATCCAACGGTGGTTAAATAACACGTATGCACCCGCATCTAAGGACACCTGTCCATAACGGTCATATTTGTGTTATGTATCTAGCGGCTTTAAAAGGACACGTGCTCCACTCAACGAGCTCTAGCACATCTGTCCTTTAACCTTATCCACAAGGGATTTCCAACGCCTAGTTTTTGGAGCTCTACTATAAATACCCCATAACTTCAAATGTTTTGAAGTTGCTAAAAATCTCTGAATTTCTCTCTCAAGCATTTGTTGAAGATTTGAAGATTTCCCTTTGATTTCCCAGAATTCTCAAGAACATCTTCATACATTCATCCTTAGCCCAGATCCTCAAGAAAAAACACTTTAGTTTTATTGTGCTCTCAATCTTATAGATCTAAAGAGCCTTGAATCTAAAATCACACACGCACCTCTTTGAGTTTGATCACTTAGATCTCACTCAACGAGAAACACTGGTTTTGTCTAGGATTTGTTCTTTCATAGATATAGATCGTTGAGTTAGTTCATACTCAATCGTTGTAATTTGTAACACTCACTCATATTATAAGATCTTCATTAGAAATCCAAGACTAACCATCTTGGTAGAGGACGTAGATCATTTCCCGATCGAAGCTCTCCAAATAGCGCGTATTTACTTATTGTCATTTACTTTCAAGTTTATATCTTAACTCACTATTTGCTTGTTTAATCATTGTAGATTGATTGGATTGAATTGTGTTATGTTTGTTATATCATTTGCCTTAGTTCCCTCTTTCACTCACTTTGAGCAAAAATACTTAGAGTGTGTGTGCGCCCCCTTTATCATACTTTGTGCCTATTTACATTACTAAATTCCGATGTGCATTTCACTCACTCACTTAGGCGCATTTCATAATGCTTATTTGATAAAGTGTGCATTTGCAATTGAGTTTATCAAGGGTACGAAAAGAATTTTAAAACAGCTATTCACCCCCCTCTAGCTATTTTTATACCTTTGTTTCCTCCTTTGGGACCAACAAATTAGAATTCAATTTCATATTACTTCTTAATTTTAGAATTAGATTTAAGAACACTTATGAATAAGATACGATCCAGTGCCAAAATGGACAAAAACATGAGATCAAAGTGTTAGGATGTTATTGTGTAAGTACTATTGTCTTGGTATACATTATATAGTTATTACTTCAAAGCATCACGCTACTAAGGGGATAGTAAATCCGATAGTATTTTACTAAGGGAGGTCAAGGCCACAAGCTACCGATCCTGATGCAATAATGGTTCAACGGAACTTCTTTATCATTCAAGTGAGGGATTGTTGGAAATGGGTTTGTGAAGTTAGGTTTGACCTAATTTTGACACAAATTCCAAGTGGGTTTCGTTTATTAGAAAAGGGAAATAATAAAGTTACAAGAGATGGCTACAAAATGTGGTCTACAAAATGAGGTGTCATAATTGTATTTGTGTTTTTAAGTGGAGTGTGTTGGATCCAATATCGATGTGGCCAATGAAATATCGACACCGGATCTTGTATCCTTCATTTTGTAAACTTCTTTTGTAAGCCTAGCATTGCCCATTAGAAAATGAAATAAGTTACAAAATTTTAATCTACATTGTGAGTAGATTATGAAAATGCATTTACTTTCTCAAAACTATTTTCAGGTAAATGAGAAATTAATGTTCAAAGTGTGTAACTTAGTAATGATATTTGAAGAGATATGAGTATGAAAAGTTATTTATCCCATATTGTTTAGAAAAGGAAATAGATGAGTGTATTTAAAATAGCTCATCTAAAGAGGTACCAATCAAGTGTGGGCTTCCTAACAAGCTAAGTGGTCCAATAGACCAACCATTCAACCAAGTGGGCAATTGGGTTAGTTTTGGACTAACTCAAGATTGACACACGGCCCGCGAATGACGGAATGAGCGGTTTAAGACGCATTTTACACGTACGCATCAGTCAATGGGAGCTGTGGAGCCTTAAAGTTTTGTCCAACTCACCTAGGTGGTTGGTTCATCTCGTGGGTCGAACCGGTGCAGTTCGGGTGAAGGTGGTGCGGCTCGGATTGGTTCATGGTTGGAGCGGTCAGGCCGCGCGTCAGAATTTGGTGCGCGGATAGGTTCGGTGTATCTGGTCCGTGCCTTGACGAGCGGTACTGTGAGAGCCCGCGCTCGAATGCCGAACCGCGAAATGACCGTCCCGCGAGGGCGGTTCGGGTCCGTTTCGTTCTGATGCGCTTTTGGAAATGCGCTTGGTTCTCACACAATGGTTTCTTCTCGATGGAATCAAAACAGTCAAGAGTCGCCACCTCATTTTATTTTAGGAAAATAGAGATAAAACCTTTATTTTAGAGAAAGTGGGTTCGGGGGCTAATTTACGAGAAAGAGAAGGGGTTAGGCACTCTCCTCGCCCGTGATGGTCTCTAGTATGCATGCCACGTAGATTCAATTTTATGCCTTTTATGCCTTGATTTTATGCCCTAACAAAAATGGTGATTTATATAAGAGGAAGTCTTCCTATTCTAGGAATGTTTGCTTTAATTCACAAATGAGAGTCGGTTTGGGTGGACTCCCATTCGGTTTTGAAAATGGTTTAGTATTCATGTACAGTAAAGGAAATCACAAAAGGGGGTGGGGGATTAATATTTACAATGGTGAACAAAAAAGGGAAACAAATCCCATAAAAAAAGAATGTCCAAACTCCGTCCCCAAGCATTTTAGGGACTGCTGTGCTCTTCTTCTTTGCGTACCTGCTCTTATGCTTGCACAATCTAGAAAGTGAATGTTAGGAAAAGTCCCTAACACATCAAGTATCAACCATTAATTTTCCTCTGATTTTAGGAGCATGTTATGGTGTCCAAATAAGGCATGCAAGATAGAACTTTCAACAGCCAGATCTGACAGACATTCATACATCCATGAAAGACTCACTTTTTGCACCATGAATACGGGGGAATCATGGGGAACACTAAACATGAAAGTTGTTCCTGTTGGAATAGAGGACCAACCGGGACTAGACTTCGGAGCAAAAAGGAAGAAAAACGTCGGAGGGACTGTTGTTCTGGGCGGCCGCCCAAGGTGATGGTGGGCGACCGCCCACTTAATCAGACAGTTCAATCCGGAGAGCAGTTTTATGGGCGACCGCCCAGGACCAAAGTGGGCGACCGCCCACTTGTCGGGAGAGGCAAAAACTGGTTCGGATTTTAGGCCAATTTTCGGGTTCCTTTGTCCATCTAGGGTTAGGTTTGTATTCCTGGGCACATATTTAAGTAAAGTTCCGCCCCTAAACTTATTGTAACTCAGATCTAACATATTATAGTGCAAGATCCTGGCTTGGTAGTGCCCCCAGACGTAGTCAAACATATTGACGAACTGGGTAAACAATTTCTGTGTTTTTTTTCTTGCTTTGATTTCTTGTGCTTTGTTTGTGTGCTTTTATTGTTCTTGTGATTTGCTTGGGTAGTGGAGGGCCAAATCCACAACAACTGGTATCAAGAGCTCTGGTTCGAGATCAGGGTTAATCGTAAGATTGGTTTATCAAGCGATTGGGTGTTGTCAAGCAATCAAGAATGGGCAAGGACAAACAAGCGGTGGAGAAATTTGATGGTTCTGACTACGGTTTTTGGAGGATGCAAATAGAGGATCTTTTGTACAACAAAGATCTCTATAAGCCTCTAAAGGGTGTCAAACCGGAAGGAGAAAAGCAAGAAGATTGGGATCTCATGGATCGGAAGGCCCTAGGGGTGGTTAGATCTACTTTGTCAAAGTGGATCGCGAAGACTACCAAGAAGGCGAAAACCACCAAAGAGCTATTGGATTATCTTACTGAGAGATTTGAAACTCCATCTGCTGCAAACAAGGTTGATTTGATACGCAAGATGGGTAGTCTCAAGATGCAAGAGGGAGGATCCTTGGCTAAACACATCGATGAGTTTATGGATGTTATAGACTCACTGACTGCGTTGGATATTACGTTTGATGATGAGGTTCATGCGTGCTTATTGCTAGCGTCTTTACCAGGAAGTTGGAGCGGGACGGTGACAGCGATCAATGCTTCAGCGGGTAAGAACAAGTTGAAGTATGATGATGTTAAGATTTCTTGTTGGGCGAGGAAAATCGTTTGAAGAAGTTGGGGACATCGTCTACTTCGGGATCGGCCTTAGCTACTACTAGCAGGGGAAGGCCGGGTACTAGCAATAAGGGGAGAACTGAATCAAGGGAAAACGTAGTGGGTGGTAAGGGCAAGGCCGTGGAGATCAGAGATAAACCAAGGGTTGCGAAAGGATCGGTGCAGTGTTATCATTGCAAGGAGTTAGGACACTACAAGAAGGATTGTCCCAATCGTGGGGGCAATTCGGTGAATGTGACAGTCGAAGGTGATGATGTACTGGTTCTGAGTGTTAGTAGTGCACTAGAATCATGGGTGCTGGATTCGGGGGCATCATTCCACTCTTGCGGGCATGCAGAAGAGATGGAGAACTATACTTCCGGTGATTTCGGTAAGGTCTATCTGGCGGATGGCGAGCCTTTGGAAATCAAGGGGAAGGGGGATGTCAGAATAGGAGCATCGGACGGGAAGGTCTTACATCTGAACGGGGTCAGGCACATTTCGGGTTTGAAAAAGAACCTATTATCAGTTGGGCAGTTGGACGAAGAAGGTTACAAGGTAACATTCGGCTGCAGGAACTGGGTTATTACCAAGGAGGATTCTGAGATCGCTCGGGGTAATAAGGAGGGGACACTGTATTTGGCGAATAACACCAAGGATAGTATCGCGGTGGCGTCAGCCAAGGGTGATACTGATTTGTGGCACTGTCGATTGGGTCACATGAGTGAGAAGGGGATGAAGATACTTTGTTCAAAGGGACTACTACCGGGTTTGAAGACAGTCGACGTGGGATCTGCGAAGATTGTGTGTTTGGCAAACAGGCGAGAAGTAATTTCTCGAGGACAGGTAGGGCTTTGAGGGAAGCAAAGTTAGAACTGGTTCACACGGATTTGTGGGGACCATCTCCGGTAACTTCTCTGGGTGGTGCGTCATATTACATGACCTTCATTGATGATTCAACAAGGAAGGTCTGGGTTTATTTCTTGAAACACAAAGATGAGGCATTCGAGGTGTTTAAGAAATGGAGGGCCTTGGTGGAGAATCAGACGGGACTTAAGCTTAAGTGCTTGAGGTCAGATAACGGAGGGGAGTATGAGCTCGGGGAGTTCAAGGAATATTGTGCAGCGAATGGCATTCGCATGGAGAAGACTCCAAAGGGCACACCACAACACAACGGGGTTGCAGAGAGGATGAACAGGACATTGAACGAGCGGGCTAGAAGTATGAGGTTGAAGTGTGGACTTCCGAAGACGTTTTGGGCATATGCAGTTGACACGGCGGCTTTCTTGATCAATAGGGGACCATCGGTACCATTGGGGAATGGAATTCCAGAGGAAGCATGGAGTGGCAAGCAGGTAAATCTGTCTTTTCTTCGCATATTTGGCTGCGTTTCATATGTTCATATTGATTCTGCTGATAGAACTAAGTTAGATGCAAAATCTGTAAAATGTACGTTTATTGGGTATGGTGGGGATGACTTCGGGTATAAGTTTTGGGATGACCAAAACCATAAAATTATTCGTAGTCGAGATGTGGTATTCAATGAACAGGTATTGTACAAAGACAGAAAGGGGGCATCAGATGATATTAGTTCGGAACCGGATGTTGTAGAGGTGGATATTCCAGACTCAGGTGGGAGCAGGACGGTTCATGATGACCATGGTCAGGGGGTCACTGAAGATGAACCACATACTCCGGAACCGGATATTCCGCTGCGTAGATCCAGCAGGTTGCGTGGATCACCTGACAGGTATACTCCTTCAAATTACTATTTGTTGTTGACAGATAGTGGGGAACCAGAATGTTATGCGGAGGCTGTTCGTAGTTCACTTTGTAATAAGTGGAAAGCTGCGATGGATGATGAGATGGACTCATTGAAAGCCAACAAAACTTGGGAGTTGATTAGACTGCCTAAGGGGAAGAAGGCATTGCATAACAAGTGGGTTTACCGGATCAAGGAGGAGGCAAACGGCAGTAAACGTTACAAGGCAAGGTTGGTTGTAAAGGGCTTTCAGCAAAAGTACGGTATTGACTACACCGAGGTATTCACTCCTGTTGTGAAGATGACCACTATCAGAATGGTTCTGGGGCTAGTAGTGGCGAATAACTTGTTGCTGGAACAAATGGATGTAAAGACGGCCTTCCTTCATGGGGATTTGGAGGAAGAAATTTACATGAGACAACCAGAGGGATATTTGTCTAAGGGTAATGAGGAACTGGTTTGCAGGTTGACTAAGAGCTTGTATGGCCTTAAACAAGCTCCTAGGCAGTGGTACAGGAAGTTTGATGGATTCATGCATGACATTAAATTTGTCAGATGTGAGGCGGATCATTGTTGCTACTTCAAGAACACGGACAATGGGTATATAATCTTGCTGTTATATGTGGATGACATGCTAATAGCGGGCTCTAGCAGTAGAGAGGTAAACAGATTGAAGGCTCAGTTGTCAAAACGGTTCGAGATGAAGGATTTGGGGGAGGCCAGAAAAATCTTGGGCATGCGGATTGACCGGAATAGGGAGTTGGGTAAGTTGGTTCTTTCACAAGCAGAATACATTGAGAAAGTCTTGACAAGGTTTTGCATGGAAGAGGCGAAGCCAACAGGGACACCATTGGGTATGCATTTCAAGCTATCCGAGAAGGACTCACCTAAGGGCAAGGAGGAGCGTGACCAGATGGAGAAGACTCCATATGCTTCGGCAGTGGGAGTCTAATGTATGCAATGGTGTGTACAAGGCCGGATATTGCACATGCGGTGGGAGTAGTCAGCCGGTACATGGGCAATCCAGGGAAGCAACATTGGGAAGCGGTTAAATGGATCCTGCGTTACTTAAAGGGTACTGCTGGTAAGGCTCTATGTTTCTCAAGCAAGGAGGTCGTGTTAGCGGGTTATGTGGATGCGGATTTGGCATCAAGCGATCTTGATAAGAGGAGAAGTACTACGGGTTATGTTTTCACATTGGGTGGTACGGCTATCTCCTGGGCTTCTAAATTGCAGAAGATCGTGGCTCAGTCGACTGCGGAAGCAGAATATGTGGCAGTGACAGAGGCAAGCAAAGAGATGGTATGGTTGCAGAACTTCTTGGGTGAACTTGGGAAGACGCGAAGTGGTAATGCTCTCTACAGTGACAGTCAGAGTGCAATACATTTGGCTAGGAATCCAGCGTTTCATTCTAGGACGAAGCACATTGAGCTGAGGTTTCACTACATCAGGCATCTCTTGGAGAGGAAGATCTTAAGGCTGGAGAAGATTTTGGGATCGGAGAACCCGGCTGACATGTTGACCAAGGTGGTAACCTTGAAAAGTTGAAGCTATGCATAGCTTCAATTGGGCTTGGAGAATAAGAGAGGAGGAAGGCACTACCATGATCGAGGTGAGCACTAGGACGACACCAAAGATGAGTTGAAGAACGGATACGGGGCTTGTATGCGCGGTTGATCTCTAGGTGGGAGATTGTTGGAATAGAGGACCAACCGGGACTAGACTTCGGAGCAAAAAGGAAGAAAAACGTCGGAGGGACTGTTGTTCTGGGCGGCCGCCCAAGGTGATGGTGGGCGACCGCCCACTTAATCAGACAGTTCAATCCGGAGAGCAGTTTTATGGGCGACCGCCCAGGACCAAAGTGGGCGACCGCCCACTTGTCGGGAGAGGCAAAAACTGGTTCGGATTTTAGGCCAATTTTCGGGTTCCTTTGTCCATCTAGGGTTAGGTTTGTATTCCTGGGCACATATTTAAGTAAAGTTCCGCCCCTAAACTTATTGTAACTCAGATCTAACATATTATAGTGCAAGATCCTGGCTTGGTAGTGCCCCCAGACGTAGTCAAACATATTGACGAACTGGGTAAACAATTTCTGTGTTTTTTTCTTGCTTTGATTTCTTGTGCTTTGTTTGTGTGCTTTTATTGTTCTTGTGATTTGCTTGGGTAGTGGAGGGCCAAATCCACAACAGTTCCTAACATCTCAAAGTTTATATATGGAAAGTTTCAAGGCCATTGAGAAAGTTTAAGTCACACAAAACACCTCTGACATTTTGGTATCAGAACAGGAAGTATGCTAATCTGAGAACAGAGAGTTGAAACAAAAAATGGAAAAAACCTCTTCCACTCAGGGTAAAAATAAGATATTTACATGATAGTATTACTATGTTTGTTTAGAACAAAATCCTTTTTGTGGTCTAAGACCAAAACTCAAGTTTGCTATGCACAAAGAGAGCAACAAGACAGAAAGATGCAGATGGACAGTCTGCTGAACATTTACAAAAGGGATGAAACACCCATGAAAACTCACTCAAATGAAATAATGTGAACATGAAACTTTGGATACACATAGATATATACATGAACAACACAAAACAACAGCCATTTGAGCATTTAATCATGGTATATCATCATTTAGAGAGAAGAACAACAAGAGTATTAACATTACATCTTTTGGATATCAAATGGGGGTCTAGCCTAACAAGTGGCTAGACCCTTTTCAAAATCACATGAGGATCTACATTTTACATGGATGAACTTTACAAGAACAAGAGATTACCTAGATGTTCTTCCTTTGCTCCCAAGGGAAGACTTTTTTGGTTGCTTTTCTTAAGGTATTTGCCTTAGATTGAAAGAGTGTTTGAGTGAGTTGTTTTGGTTTGTTTTTTGTGAATGTTTATGGTGGTGCTATGGTGGTGTGGTGGTGGTTTATTGACTGAGATTTGGGAGTATTTTTGTTGCTTGAGAGAGAGAAAAAAGGGCTGAATATGGAGTGGAGTGAGTTGGAGAGTTGTGTATGAAGTGTGTGTGTTCTTCTATGTAAAATGGATGATGAGGGTGGTGATATGGATGAGGGAGGTGGGAAATGACCTTAGGCCACCCTTGCTAGGCTTAGGAGTCAGTTTAGGGGGTGGCTACCCCGTCCATTTGCAGCTGGGAATGATCAAAATTAAGACTCTTGTGGCCAAGTTGCTGAAGAACAAACTGCTGTCTGAACCTCCCAAACCAGCCGTACGGCTCATACCTCCTTCCCTTCTTCCCAAAGTGCCACTTGTCGCATTCTGATTGGCTCCTTCTTTATTAATTTGGCCAGCCAACTTGGGCCACTTGTCTGACTCTTTTAGGCGTGAATGATCACAATTTTGCTCCGGTATTGGTTCCGCAACAGTCCAAGTTTTGTCCGAATGCGCGCATAACGGTGTCTCGGTTGTCCGCGGTCCCAACATGGAAGTTGCTTAAAATAATCTTGTGGTCACGTACGTCTATCAGAAATATGTTAATGAGCAAGGGATAACAATAATATATTTTTAATGCACAAAATGAATAATAACGAGCAGTTCTAAGGGTGCGGGCCCCGCTTCGGGTCCCGCAGCTCAAAAATTGAAGTACATGTCTGTTTACTCGTTTTTTCGCTCTGATCATGAATTTGAAGTCCGTTAATCCATTCGATGCACCGATAAGGCATACGGAACTCCCGCATAGCCAAATCGAGGGCTTAGGTCAATTTTAGGGTTTAGACCGAAAAAAGGGGTTTGATAAGGGGTGCGAGATCGGGGTATCTACAGGTACATCTCGTATCGGTTCGGTTACGGGCGAAGCACCCGTTCGCATAGGGTTAGGGTAGTTTGATGAATCTGATCCTTCTATCAAGTGCGATCGGACGACCTAGATTCACCCGATCAGAATTGTGACTATTCGCAAAAAGGTCACCAGAACTCTTTGAATTCTATATAAAGTCCCCCTATTTTCCTTTACAATTCACACCAAGCATTCTAGTGTCCAAAACTCAGTTAAAGAGCATATTGAAGCATTCTCTCCTTCCTTCCAAAGTTCAGAAGTTCTAAACACCCTTGTTCGCGGATTTTCTTATTTGAAGTGCTTCTATCAGAATTTATAAAATTGTTTTATCTTAAAGAAGATTGCCAAGCAACCGTAAGCACTTGAGCGGGACAAAATCTTCTTGCGGAAATTGTGCCATAACAAGACCCGACTTCCGTCCCATTTTCAATTTGAATTTAATTTCCACATTTTCAAAAAAATCTTTTTATCGTTATTATCCCTAACAATTACTGCATTACAATTTTAACCATTCCCAAAAAAAAATAAAAAAAATGGCTTCATCACTTAGGGATGGCCAAAACCGGTTCCGGTTCGGAACCGCCGGTTCCGGTTCGTCAAAAGGGTGACCCTTAACCGGCCCGCACTTACCCCGGTTCCGGTTCCGGTTTGGCACAATACGGTTCCGGTTCGGTCCGGTTCCGGTCCACTCCTTTAAAATTATTGAAAAACAAGGGATTTTCGGTACGGTTCCGGTTCCGGTCCGGTTCGGCATATATGTGACCCTGAACCGGCCCGCGTGCCTTGCGGTTCCGGTTCGTCCGGTTCCGGTTTCCTCCCCGGTTTGCTCCGGTTCCGGGCTTTTCCGGTCCGGTTTTCCGGTTCCGGTCCGGTTCCGGTCCGGTTTGGCCATCCCTATCATCACTGATGATTGCATAGTTTTTTTTTTTTTTTTTTTTTTTTTTATCTGTTGAACATGTCCTATATTATGTCATGGCTCATCATGGCTGGTACAAGATGAGAAGACAACTCTGAACACGCGTCCCATTTAATCAATTTTATTTCGTTATCAAGTTTGCATATGCCAATCCACTCACATTTTTTAGTTGATACTCTCTCTAACCAAAATTTTTGGCACACAAATTAAAAAAAAGTAAGAGAGAGAAATAGTGAGAGGAGGTGTTTGTGAGTATAAAAAGTTAAATATGAGAGAGAATGAGTGTGAGGAATAGTAAGTTGATTGATGTTGTGAGTGTAAAAGTAAATTAAGAGAGAGAATGAGTGGAAGGAATAGTAAATATTCTTTACCATTTTGGACAGTCTCAAGTCACATGGAACGGGCTAAAAAGGAAATAAGTCTCAAGTAACATGAAATGAAGGGAGTATATGTTAAAATAAATGTTGCTTTAAATTGATGAAATAAATTTAATGTCATTTTATCATTATATTTGCTTGTAAAATAAGTATACTTTTTAGATTATTTGTCAAATTAACTACTGCACTTATTATAAACGGAAGGAATATTATTAAAGGGAACGGCTATTGCCACTACATCTTTTGCTTTTCCACTACATCATTAATATGATTTGATTTTTTTTTTGACTAAATTGCCCTTCAAATACCTCCCAACTATTTATGGCTTTTTCCTACTTTTGGTAAAGTTGTTTTATTCTCCTAACTATTTATGGGGTTTCCCTATTTCTTTTTTTTTTTTTTTTTGTAAGATTGGTTTTTTCTTCCAGACATCATGGAAAATAAATGTATAGTAATAATTTTAAGAAAATAAATTATAAAATTGATAAGAATGACTGTAAGTAACGAAAGTTATCTTCATCTTCCTTAATTTGCTCCTCCAACCCACCCAGCCTCGCCTTCCATCTCTCCGCTTGGTCGCCGCCCCTTCCCCATCTTCCCTCACTTCAGCTGCCGCATCTTAACCTTCGCCATCTCTTTCAAAGAAGTAATCTCAATTTCCTCAGTCGACAGCTTTTGATGAATACGCTACTGATTACAAGTTTTGAAGCTCAATTCAGAGTTATGGAAAATGCGAAGCTCAATTTGAAGCTCAATTTCCTCAGTCGACAGCTTCAATGGTGATGACTGTGACGGAATCGCAGCCGGTGACGACGAAATTGTCGGTATTAATGGAGGTTGAGTTTGTGAAATTGTCGGCCTGTTGTTGTTGCTGCTGCTGCCGGAGAATGCGAAGGTGGATCAATTTTCATGGAATGGTTTTTCTATCGATGGTTTTTCTTGTTGGCCTGTTGTTGTTCCATCGTCTCCTTGAGCAGCATAGTGTTCAGAGACTTCAAAATGGAAAATTCGTTGTTGAATTTAATTACTGGGTTGATTAATTGTTTTGTCTTGTTGATGTGCTTGATCATTTTCATGGAATGGTTTTTCTATCGATTTTCTATGAAAGGATGTGATTTTCATTACTGGTTTTTCTATGAAAGGATGTGTGTGTTGATACAATTTCCCACATTGAGAGGTAAAGAAAGGGGGAGAGTAAGGAGATGCATACAAATAGTCAATCTATGGTTCGGTTCCATGGTTTAGACCGCGGTTCGGTCTCGCGGTTTTGACCGTGGTTCGGTCTCGCGGTTCAGACCTCGGTTTGGTTTAGAACGGTTTGGTTCGGTTCGGTTTGGTCGGTTCGGAGGGGCCAAACCGCAGACCGAACCGAACCAAGTGGTTTGTCAAATTTCGAAACCGAACTGAACCATTAATGATAAAAAACCGAACCAAACCGCGTGGTTTGGTTTGGTTCGGTTTCGAACCGCGGTTCAGAACGAACCGCAGACACCCCTATATATTAGTATGCAATAAACTGCAAATATCAATTACTTATACTCATTTATATTTCTACCTTAATGTTTGGTCCTTATTGATGGAAATAAAGATTAGAAAAAACGGTGAATAATTTTTGGGATTTTAAACTAAGAATTATTCATCATAAGTATAAAACTTTAGTTGAAAAATTATAAATAAATATTTTTAATCTTGTGAAAACTATTTTTTAATTAAAATTTCAATGTTAAAGCCCTAAAAAACTTTTTTTCCTAGTGTTAAAAAAAATAACTTGTACCACGTAATTATCATGATATGCTTCAAATACAAAACTAATTGGTGAACCTGCAACTATTTTAGAGAACTAATTTAATTTTGAACAATATGTTGTCAAGTTCACAACTTTGATAAGTGTTCTTAAATAAATCAAATAGTTTCAAGTCTTTTTTCAAAAAATAAAATAGTATCAAAATATGGATCATATGCAATTTTTTTTTTTTTTTTTTTTTTGGAAAATAAAAAATAAAGTGCAAGTATAAAATAAACTAAAATCAGTTGAAAAGAAAAATATAAGGTAATTTACTAATGAAATTAATTATTTATTGTACAAGATATAAGTATTTCAAGGAATGTTTTAAATTTTTATTAGTAAATGTGATTGATATGTCAAAAATATGTAGTGGCATAATCTATCACTAAATAAAAGCTGAAGTGCAAAGCACTTCAGCACACCCACTTTTTCCCTCCAAAACTTGAACCAAGACAGAAAATTGGGCAGATTCATTAGCCTGTGATCTCTCTTACAAAGTACACCACTATGAGCTACAAGTATCCCCTAAATACCCCTGTATTTATTATTATTCTAACAAAACGGAATTGAACAAAGCATTAATAGCGTATAGAGCACCGTAAAAGCATGCTTATCTATTTAATAACCATTAAGGACTGTAAATTAAACAACTTTTTGGGCCCTTATTATTGCAATTTTTAAATAAAAAATCATGGCCATAAGTGTACAAATTTTGAAATACTAAGTACACTGAATTAATATTCAAAGTTCACTGAATTAATATTCAAAAATTAAGTCCAGTTTTTTACAAACTTAGAATAAATTATCCCTAAATTATAAAAAGTCATGTTTTTCAAAGTGTTCCTAATCACTTTATTGGGGGTTATGTATTTTCTCTAATATAATTTGATGGGGTTTGGGGGGGGGGGGGGGAGGGGTAGGAATCATCTTTTTTTTTTGTTGTTGTTCCTTGAAGAATTCAAATGCCTTCAATTGAATCCCACAACTAGGGGTGGCAAATTGGGTATTTTGGGTTTATCCATTAAAGTTAAAAATCCATTGGATATCCGGTTATTTTAACTTTAATGGGTACACCCAAAACACCCAATTTGCCACCCCTACCCACAACTATGTTATTCCTGGTATTTTTTTTGCTACATCATTATGCAGTAGTATGACAATCCTTATTGCTGGATACATGGTTTGCAAGTCCTATACCAACAAAACTCATACATGACCATTCAAGCATTATATTCCCTGGAATAGCACTACCTTTTCAAACACCCACACAAAAATGGCCTCTTATCAACTGGACCATTGCTCACATCAGAGAAGTGGGAGGATGAAGTATCTTCAATTTTTTATTTTTTTCAAAATTTGTAAGTTTTCTTATTAATGTTAGGGGAAATAGCACTTTAGTGCCATAAAGTTTACATGAAGTTGCAATGTAAGACCTAAAGTTTCATTTGTTGCAATTTAGTGCATTATGTTCACAGTTTGTTGCAATCTGGTGCAAAAATGGATGATAGTCGATGAAAGCTAACGAAATAAATGGAAAGTGTAACGAGTGTCTTTTATTTTTACATATTCAGCCCCTATAGTTTAGTCCTTTACAAGAGTGTATTGTAACTACAAATATTAATAGGAAAAAGGCAATATTAAGTAATACCATATAAATGAGTTCGAAAAAAGTTAAAATAATATGTAAGAAAAAACATAGATAAAATATATGAATGAATTCGAAAAAATTTAAAGCAATATGTTCGAAAAAATAGAGAAACTGTAAGGAAGTAAGGAAATTATTTTAATAAATTATACATATCCTTTAAAATATTGTATTGTAAAAATTAATACCCTTAATAATCTAATACAAATATTATGTTTTTTAACATACAAACACTCTTAGAAAAAAAAACATCAAAGAGATGGTTTTGTTAATAAATATATTTAAAGAGATGGATGTTACAACGATTTTTTTTTTTTATTTGAGAAAGTAAAAATTAGTATGAAAAAATATTTTCTCAATAAATATTAAACTTATTTTTTTTTCACCAGATAATGCTTTATTTATTAATATTTATTGCTATAATATTTTTTCACAAAACGATTAAACTTCAGGGGATGAATAAGCAAATTGAAAAAGACACTCATTACACTTTTCATCTATTTCGTTAGTTTTTGTCAAGTGTCATCCATTTTTGCACCGGATTGCAATAAATTGTGAACATAATGTACTAAATTGCAACAAATAAAACTTTAAGTCCCACATTGCAACTTCATGTAAACTTTATGGCACTAAAGTGCTATTTCCCCTTAATGTTATTATATTTTTGTTGAATGCCTTTTATTTTTTAAATCAAATTCTAAATTAACCTTTATAGTTCTATAGTTATAATCTTTTGATTTAGTTCTTGCAATTTGTCAAAGTTTTTTGACCGTGCGTTTAACGCACGGGTGTTGCACTAGTTTACTATGAAATGCTTCATAAATTCCTTATATAACAAAGGATAATTTTGTCTATTCACAAAATAAGAAAGGATAGTTGTGTCTAGTTACATAACTTTGTAGTGGAAAAGCAAAATATGTAGTGGCAATAGCCCTTCCCAATTATTAAATTGATGATTAATACAATTTCTTAGTTTATTGAGGGCTCATATTTGTACATTGAATCCTCCTTGATACGATCACTTTCCTTCACATTATAAAATGGTGGAGCGTTAGTCATCGTTAAAACCCTAATTTTTTTAGCCCATAAACAATGAATTGGCCTTTTGATGTTATTATAGTAGCACAGTTAATATTGATCCTGTTTATAATTGGATTTTAGGGTTTTCATTTTCTTTAATTAAAACAAATAATTAAAGCTTTAATTATTTGTTTTTTTTATGGAAAAATATACGTAAGCTAGGTTTCTTCCAAAACTAAGATATCTTAGATAATAACTTGTCTTCATGAGATTATGACTTGTACAATTGTTTATTTAATTTTATTTATTTTTGTTTTTTGTCAATGTATTATATGCGTTTATAAGTGGACCATATGCTAAGAGCCGTCGGTTCAAACCGTTTTACTAATTTCTTAATGGGCTATAGAGTATTTCTCAAAAAAATAAAAAAATAATAAAAATGGGACTTTTAGATGAGGACTTTGATCTTAATATATATTCTCATATATTTCACCGTCTCATAATCATAACAATTTGAATATTTTTTTATTTAAGAATTGAGGAGAGAGTATATATTTTTACAAATAATTTGAGTGAAAAAGTAATTATGAGTATGATGATTTGAAGGTAAGACCCAACTCTTAAATATGTAAGTATGACAATGAGGTACTGTGACATTGGACATTTTAAGAAAATAAGACTTGCTAGTGAGGGCAACTCAAAAAAAATAAAAAATAAAAAATGGTGCAATCTGTTATGTTACGGGATAGAGAAATTATATAATTCACTAAACTATTTAAAAAAACTAAATTATTTTTTTCAAAAATAATTTGACTATTTAAAAAAAAATCACTAATTTTTTAGGCAAAATATTTTATTAATTTTTTTTTTTGAAAAATCATTACACTAAAATATTCTATCCTAAAAAGAAGAATTCCTATAATAACATATCGCCCCCTCTCTTCGGTAAACTCACACCATCCACCCTCCCACTCCTCAGGATATATTTATATACACAGCCCCTTATTTCCACAGCCCCATTAAATTACCAAAGTACCCCTATATATATATTTTTTTATTTTTTTTTTTCAATTTCACTCTCCCTCACGTTCGCTCCCTAACCCCCTCTCTCTCTCTCGGTTTGAAACGACGAAAGAAACGAACAGTCTCTCTAACGTCTCTCTCACCGTCGTCGCTTACCGTCGCCGTCGTCTTTCTCTCGCTCGCTCTGTTCTTCTCTCTCACCTCTCTCTCTCACAGTAAAAAAAAAAAAAAAAACTTTCGAAATTGAAATGGTGAAACTTAAAATACCCAAGACCGCCGCCGCCACAACCGTCGCCCACATCGCCGCCGGGACTAGCTCGTCTACAGCGCCTGTGAAAAAGGTAAGCAATTTTTAACCTTATTTTACATTTCTATATTCCCAATTAAACATAATTTGAAAAATGTAAAATTGAAATTGGTGTGTCTCGTGTAACACCACTCGAGATGCATCTCGGGTGTGTTTACACGAGACAAGTCTCGTATAAACCCACTCGAGATGCATCTCGAGTGGTGTTACACGAGATGTGATCCTTCTGAATATCAGCATTGTGAATTATCAGTCAGCATTGTGTTCATTTATTTAATCTACTGTAGCTGTCGCTAATGTATTGTCTCTTATTTGTGTTTTTTGTAGGCACGTGATCCTATGACCGTTTCAGCTAGAAAGAGGAAGGCTGAAGAGCGTTTGGAGAGAGGAGAAAACTGGAGCAAGGCTCGGAATATGACGCTGTGTGTACCGCAAGTGAATGTTTAGTGCGTCCAAATGACATTGTGGCAATGCTAAAGATGCAGGATGAGAAGAACGTGAGCACTCCGATGCACGTCCGGAATGCCGTGTCAAAATGTAGAGAAGGGGAACGACAAGGGAGGAACCCGCTACAACAATTCCTTAAGTTACTCAGTGATAATGAATATACTAGCTACACGAGGGAAGACGCTGAGACTGGCATGATCGAAGACATATTCTTCTCTCACCCATTAGCAATGAAGATTCTGAACTGTTTTCCATATGTTGTACAGGGTGACTGCACTCACAACACCAACTGCTACGGACTGTACTACTTGCAGTTTGTAGGTTTTACTTCCACCGGGCATAATTTCACAATAGCGTCTGCGTTCCTCAGGCATCAGAGTACGGGTGATTACGAATGGGCATTGAACAATTTGCACAGTCTGTTTACACCTCCCCGGTTGCCTACAGTTTTTGTCACTGATCGTGAGTTGGGTTTCATCAGCGCTCTCCGTACAGTTTTTCCCCACACCGCACACTTCTTGTGTCGGAGGCATATCGAAATGAATGTTAGAAGGAAAGGGTTGGAGCATACAGGTAGCGAGGACTTCGCAGAATCATTCATGAGGACGTTCAATTATGCAATCTCAGCCCCTAACCCCGACGAATGGGACTTACGTTGGGCAGAGCTTCGTGACCGTTTCAGATCTTATCCTGCACTATTGGATTACCTCCGCGAGACATGGCTTAATTTGTACTCTCAGAATATTCTGTCCATGCACACGGATGTGTTAACACACTTCGGGACCCATACCACAAACAGGACTGAGGGTGAGCATAACAGGTTGAAGAAGGCATTGGGGAGTGCTTCTTCTACTTTTGACACACTGTTTAAAAAGGCTCATAAAATCATAGATATCCAGCTAAAAACTATCAAACAGGGTATGAATAGATCAAGGACCAGATATCCAATTGATTTGAGGACCCGCAATCTATATCGCAACATATTCACTAGAGTGTCAACGGTAGCCTTTCGCATTATCAGACAAGAGCATGATAGAATTCAGAAAATCAAGCAGCGTCATAATGGGGGTTATGTAATCACTGAGGCTGCCTGCGGGTGTTACTACAGGCGGACACATGGACTTCCATGTAGTCATGAGATTGCACAGATAGAGGAGTGTCAGGGACGGATTGAGCTGTCCACGATTCATGAGTTTTGGAAGAAGTTGGACATTGAAGTAGACAACCCTTCATCTAAGGAGCCTGAACCGGTAAGGAGACAGTTATTCAAAACGATGGAGCCGGATCATATTTCAAAGCCGAATGAACCCCGGGCCGGAAGTTCCAGAGAACTGTCAGATTGGGAGCATACTAACAAAATTTTTCAAGTCCCCGCTACACCATCCTCGACTGGCAAAGGGTATATATCTTCATTCAATTATGTCTCAAATTTTTTGATGTTGTATTGTTGCTGTTGTGCTGTTGTGTTGCTGCTACTGTTTAACTGCTGCTGATGTGTCTCGTGTAAGTCCATACGAGACATATCTCGTGTTGTATTACACGAGACTTGTCACGTGTAAAACCACATGAGATATGTCTCGTGTGGACTTACACGAGACACATCAGCAGCAGCATCAATTTTTTTAACACTTTCAAACAACAGTATGAATGCTTCTCACTCTTTTTCTTTGCCCTATTTCAGGTCTAGATGTGCATTCATTGCATCAACCCAAGCGAGTTTGGAGTCCACCCGCAAACGGAAATCACCTTCAGGACCCACACCATCTACCCCTGCTAGTACTCCTACGTCTCATCCACCAGTAGCTCCTTCCGGTCGTGGGAGAGGACGGGGTCGAGGCCGAGGTCGAGGTCGAGGACGAGGACGGGATCAGGGTCAGGGTCGTGGAGAGGGAAATGGACAGCCCAATTATACTAGTTTATACAGCTCCCCGTATGTAGAGTCTTTTCCGCCTTTCATTACCCCGCGTATTGGAGGCATCATAGATGTGGCATCAGATGGACATTGTGGCTATAGAGCCGTAGCAGCACAGATATACGGAGATGAGGAGAAGTGGGCTGAAGTGCGCACAGAATGTTACAATGAGGTGCTTGCTCGCCAAGACCTTTACGAAAGAGTTCTACCTTGGATATCGGTAAGAGAACTCTTACGTAAGATTGCTTGCTATAGCCGGACGGCGCCCAGTGATTATTGGATGGAACTCCCAGATCTTGGGCACATCATTGCCACGAGGTATAATGTGGCGTTCATTTCTTACTCGACTAGCGGTGGTATGTTATGCCTTCCAGTGACTGCACCAGTACAACCACCGGTGAACACAGTTGTGGTGGGACAAGTCAATGGAAAACCATTTTATAGCGGTATGAAACTTAATTGTCTCATCTATATTAGTTATATTTAGTTGTCTTACTTATATTCATTATATTTCATTGTCTTGTATTTAACTGTTATTACTTTTGCAGCTGGGCATGTTAGGCAATGATTACCCAATACCACCACCACCAAACCTTTATCGGAACCGATGTGATCCAACCGCAAGCCAACTACTCCTCCCATACCAAGATAGGATAGCAGAGTTCAGTCAACTCTATGAGGAGGATACCGATGCAAGAAGACAAAGAAGATTACATATAGGATAGTATATGTGTAATGGTTTTTGATTTATCCAGTTTGTATGAATGTTTGAATTATATGCTTATCCTTGTTAACACTTTCATTTCGTATACAATTAGGCGATAGTATATGTGTAATGGTCTATTGATGTTTTGTGGAGATGTCCTATTTGAGAATCAAATTTCATTCCAAGTTATGTTTATTGTTGCTTTTGCTGTTGCGGTTGTGGAAAAGCAGGCTCAGATGCCTATGTCGTGTATACGTATACGATATGATAGCTTACATCTCGTGTATACATACACGAGATATCATCTCGTGTGTACTCACACGAGATTTATCTCGTGTATATGTACACGAGATGTAAGCTCTCATCTCGTGTAAGTATACACGAGACGTGCAAGGGCAGCGATGGAATTAAATGGGCTGTGTATTTACCGTGCTGTGTATATAGTTTTTGCCCACTCCTCATAAGCATTAAAAACAGATATATAATTCCATTTAAGGATAGGTGACGTCTGTTTACTGAAGAGGGGGGGGGGGAGTATAATTTAGGAATTTTAATTTTATGGTAGATTAACTTAGTGCAATATTTTTCTTAAAAAATAAAATAAATTAGTGAATATTTTTTCCCAAAAAAAACTTATTTGGTGAATATTATTTTCAGAAAAAGTTTTCAAAAAATTATTGAAATATCTTGTTTCAAAAAATATTAATTTAGTGAAGAATAACATTTATTCTTTTAAGCTTTAACATATTTATTTCACCTCTTAAAGAGTAACATTAATTTTAGTTAAGTCCACATGTGTTGATTTACTGAAAAATCTAACATTTCCGTCAAAACACCTTAATTGCTAGTATTTGTCATCTTTAAACCCTGATTTGCGAGTTTTAGAATATCAGGCCCTTTTTACGAATTAATCCAAACTTTAGACCCTTATTTCCATTTGCGCATTTTTAATTTAAAAGTACTATCATTATTAGACTTACCCAATTTGTACAAAAAAACCTATGAATAATTATTGTCTAAATAGGCTGAAAATATCAAACTAGCTCAAATACAAATATTGACCTTACAAAATCAAGCATGCTCAGTCATGCCCTAAATAAAGGTATATCTAATCTCACCCGTGAAGATAAAAAAAAAATACTCTAAACCGAATTTTACTAAATAATTTTCTTTCATAATTGTATGAACAAATTTTTCTTCCGTAATCAGTATTGAGTAGTTGCGCAACGCAAAACACTAATATTATTAGGTCAACTATAAATAAAAAGAAAATATAAAAAAATATGTAATCGTCATCGACTACACAATGCACAGTATATGTATAAACACATCATCATCTTAAGAGGGGTTCTGAATAATAAGTTGTCGATTAGGTTGGACAAAACATTGTTGTTCGCCTCCCACTCCAAATCCTAATTATAAATCTAGATAATATCAGATGGAGTGCAGGTATAAATATAAATAAAATTTAAAGTACTATACTGTACTATAGGCATACAATATATAGAAAAATGATTTTTTTTTATATATATTGGATGCATGTCTTAATTATTATGAATAAATAGATTTTTTTTTCCTACGCCATCCACCTAGCCCCGTTTTGCGTCCTCGAACAAATTTTATCCCAAAACCTTGGTTGATTTTCAAGGATCTAGCTCAAAATATGATTTTATAAAAAATTTAACGATATCAGCCGACATCCCTAGTACGAGGTAAAATATAAGAATTTGAACGTGGGATGGGTCTTTGTTGTTAGAATTTCATTATACTAGGATGAATCCCGTGCTCCGCACGGGGTATTTTTAAATTTATTTACTTTAAAAAAAAATTCATTACTTTATTTTATCATAATATATTTATTTTGTTACCACTTACTTTTCCCGTCCCACATCACTTGATACCTAAGAGGTGGACAAAATAATTAAAGAAAAATAAATAAAGAAAATGTGTGGTAGAAAATAAAGAGAGAGAATGAGTGGGGTTAATAGTAGGTTAGTTGAAAAAATCGTGTGGTGAAAAATGAAGAGAGAGAATGAGTGGGTGAGACAGATTGAATATAAAATTATAAAAAGATTACCATTTTTGGAAGTCTCAAGTGAAGTGAAACGATTAAGTGAGGTGGAACAGAGGGAGTATATTTACTATTTTACTTATTTTAAAGCATGATGAGTTTGCCTCTTCATGATGATCTAACTATAATTTCGTATCATACTATTTTCATTTCAAATTAATTAAATTTAAATAAGAGAATTTTGGTAATCACAAAACTTTTTTTGTCCAATGTTCCATCTTCTAAGACTTATTATATGCAACCATCAGGCTTTAGCCTGGTGACCAGAGCTCATGGCTTCCAACCTGGAGGTCATGGGTTCGATCCCCCCCCCTCCCCCCAGAAGTTAGAGAGAAGTTTTTCTCTCCCTAGGATTTGTCTCCTATGCGCTTCTGCTGATGATTATGTATTGAGTTCAACTATGAATTAAATTTGATTTTTTTTTTTTAAAAAAAAGACTTATTATATGCATATATATTTATTAAATGTTTTAACTTTTAATTTAGTTAATTCATAATTAAGAGACTTTTGATAAGCAAAATATTAATTTACCTACTCATTCATCTCCCTTTAAGATTTATAACAATAAAAAAATATTTAATTCATAATGAATCTATCTTTTAATTTTGTATGACTTTTCGTATTCAGTTCATTTAAATTAAGTTACACTTCTAATGTTTCATCTTTTTAGACTTATTATATTCATATATATTTATTAGATGTTTTAATTTTAAATTTAATTTAATTTATATGTAAAGACTTTTGATAATCCAAATATTAAGTCATCTTATAATTCATGCCCTTTAAAGACTTGTTGCATAAATAAAGTAGAATTAATTCATAGTGGATCTAACATTTGATTTTAAAAGACTTATCATATTCAATTAATCATTAAAATTAGTTTGCATCTTTTAGGACTTATTATATGAGCATATATTTATTGCATGTTTTAATTTAATTTAATTTGATTCATAAATAAAAGACTTTTGATGATCCAAAGTCAACCACTCATTCATCTTCCTTTAAGATTTATAACATAAAAATAAAAAACAAAAAAAAAAAAAAACTCTTTTTCCTAAAAAGCTATCATTATGGATGCTTTAATTCAAATGATAATTAATAACTTTAAATAAACATTATCAATTTTATCCAAATCCAAACTTTCATATTCCATAACTCATGACTATTATATATATATATATATATATATATATATATATATATATATATATATATATATATATATATATATATATATATATATATATATGTATGTATAATGTACACGAATAAGGACTATTAATTCATATGTCGTCTATATTTTAATAATTATTATTCTTTATTTAATCAACAACATATTTACGTATATTTTCTGATAAATTCTTTATCGGTTTGATATAGAAGAAAGACTTGTGCTCCAGACTCGTGTTTTAGGTTTATTTTTATATTTTATTTTTTTTAAAAAAAAATAGGCATATTAATAGTATGAGTGTCAAATTTTAAACTTTACTTTTCATTTTACTATTATAAAAACATTCAACTTAATTAGTACTACATACATGATATAAATTACATGAATGACCGCTTTAACGAAGACACAATATTGACCTTAAGAATAAATCATATTATTCAACATTAAAAACATGAAAAAAAATTGTAATAAAAGAAAAGCGGAATGTCTAATACTTGTTACCTTGATTGTACTCATTAGAATAAAGAAGCAAGAAAATTAATAGTATTGTTGTAGATAATGAATGAGGGTAAGCATAATGAATAGACACATTCTAATGTTGAAAACATTGAAAGGTTAAAATAAAGTGAATTGAATGATTCATTAAGAAATATGAGTATTGGAAAGTCATTGAAATTGAATTGATTTGTTAATAATTGTGTAAAATAAATATTTTAATTAGCCGCATTTAAAATTTTTGAGCAAAATTAATTCTAAGTAATACTTGAATCTTCTACATTTTTTGTCTCTTTAACTTTTACTAACCATACTTCATAAACAATTTGGATTAAATTATAACACTTCATTAATTTAACTTTTAAACAAATTAATTTTTGTACTCATGAATTTTAATCATCCTCTGAGTTTTAAGTTATTAATATCATTGAGTTTATAATGTATTCAGACAATATTGACCTTAAGAATAAATCATATTATTCAACATTAAAAACATGAAAAAAAAGTGTAATAAAAGAAAAGCGGAATGTCTAATACTTGTTACCTTGATTGTACTCATTAGAATAAAGAAGCAAGAAAATTAATAGTATTGTTGTAGATAATGAATGAGGGTAAGCATAATGAATAGACACATTCTAATGTTGAAAACATTGAAAGGTTAAAATAAAGTGAATTGAATGATTCATTAAGAAATATGAGTATTGGAAAGTCATTGAAATTGAAATGATTTGTTAATAATTGTGTAAAATAAATATTTTAATTAGCCGCATTTAAAATTTTTGAGCAAAATTAATTCTAAGTAATACTTGAATCTTCTACATTTTTTGTCTTTTTAACTTTTACTAACCATACTGCATAAACAATTTGGATTAAATTATAACACTTCATTAATTTATCTTTTAAACAAATTAATTTTTGTACTCATGAATTTTAATCATCCTATGAGTTTTAAGTTATTAATATCATTGAGTTTATAATGTATTCAGACAATATTGACCTTAAGAATAAATCATATTATTCAACATTAAAAACATGAAAAAAAAAAAAAGTAATAAAAGAAAAGCGGAATGTCTAATACTTGTTACCTTGATTGTACTCATTAGAATAAAGAAGCAAGAAAATTAATAGTATTGTTGTAGATAATGAATGAGGGTAAGCATAATGAATAGACACATTCTAATGTTGAAAACATTGAAAGGTTAAAATAAAGTGAATTGAATGATTCATTAAGAAATATGAGTATTGGAAAGTCATTGAAATTGAAATGATTTGTTAATAATTGTGTAAAATAAATATTTTAATTAGCCGCATTTAAAATTTTTGAGCAAAATTAATTCTAAGTAATACTTGAATCTTCTACATTTTTTGTCTTTTTAACTTTTACTAACCATACTGCATAAACAATTTGGATTAAATTATAACACTTCATTAATTTATCTTTTAAACAAATTAATTTTTGTACTCATGAATTTTAATCATCCTCTGAGTTTTAAGTTATTAATATCATTGAGTTTATAATGTATTCAGACTATTATAAAAATTACATCTAGTAAAGACATTTGCACTATTACCGGTAGCAAAGATATCTCATATTTGGAAATTTTACTTTTACAATTAATTTTCTATGATTTTGTATATATGGAATTATTTAAATGGATAAAATGCAATATCATGTAGAAGCATGAAACAAATTGAGTAAGTTTAATAGGGAACCTCAATATGCAATTAATTTTATGTTTTTGTTCAAAAGATTGAGGCATTGAGTAACATAAGTTCATAAATATGATAAAATTGGGTGTATAATATAAATTTTGTAAACCTATCTCAATTGAATTCACAATTTCACATATACTAAAACACAAATTACACAAAACTTATACAAAAATTATTCATTTTTATTGTGAATATTCATACAAACTTGATCACCATTAGTAGAATCATAACTACATTTTTTTTCTATAAATTTCTTTTTGGATGGGTCTATTACCCATTTGCTATCACCTCACTCTATAAATGTATTTTCACTTTCGCTTATGATTAAAAATAAAAATGGGCATTTATTTTATAAAAAAAATAATATAATTAATTAAAAAATTAAACTACCATAAAAAAATTTAAAAAGCTCAATTATCTTGCTACTTCTAAAATATTTGTTGCCTACCATATACCCAAGAAGTTTAAGCTTCGAATTTTTTTAATCTCCTTCTCCTCCTGCAATTCATAAAAAGGTTCTTGAATTATAGACGATCTTCAAATTAAAGTTTAGATAAAAAAAAAAAATTAAAAAAATAATACATTAAATATTAACTGATTTACTTGTGCGCAAATCATTTTTTTAACTAATGCAAATATTTTAAGAAACATAAAAATAAGTATTACCTGCATCACTGACGATGAGATACGTATCATCTCAACTTGAAGTCTGCCATTATTCAATAACTTATCAGATAATATACAAATCTTTAAAAATATCAACTATAATAGATCCAACCAATATTATATATCAATAACGAAAAATATAAAAAAAATCAAATCAGATCAAATGCATTGACATATATAAAAAAAATCAACAATTCATCCAAAGAACTAAGGCCAAGATAATAATCAAATCCATGATGTTATAACAAAAAAATGAAAACAAAAGCAAAAGTAAAGTAATTTATTATAATTTCAGAAATCAAAAATCAAAATCATAATTGAAACAGGACTTATCGAGCACGTCGACACCATGACAAAACATTTCTTACAGGTAAAGAAGCATAAGCGGCACGATAAGAGATATTATTTATACTTTTAGAAGAAATGAGCCATGGTGGTAGATGAGACGAATCGAGTGAGTGATACATAATGTTCAAAATTTGTTGTCGAATTTCAATTAAAAAAAATGAACATAAGTGCTTTTGATGTGGTACATAATGTTTAAAATTTGTTGAGATTTTTTTTTAGAAGGAGAGAGAAGTGATTACCTTAATCCAATTGAGAATAAGTTGTTTGACAAATCTAAACTTTTATGATATTCAGCTTATGCATCTGCAAAACAATGTTAGAAATGATGTAACCAAGTTTTAGAAAACATCATGATAGTGCTATTACACTGCAAAACAATGTTAGAAATGATGTAACCAAGTTTTAGAAAACATCATGATAGTGCTATTACACGGATAAAGAAACAACTAAATAAACCATCTTTGGATTCTTAATAGATGAACAATTTTTAAGAGATAACATATTACTACCTCCGTTTCAAAATAATTTTCCAACTTTTTTTGTTGTTACTACGAACATTTGGAGTAATAATTTTATGTTAGTTTAATTATACTAATAAAAATTTAAAACTTGTAATTGATTCATGATCAATAATATTATCAATAACAAATTATAAAATTTCATTAATTAAGATAATAAAATCAAACTAAAATTAGTCTTTTAAGTTAGTTTGGCTATTGAGAAAGAAGTGCAAAAGTTATTATCGGATGGAGGAATATTGTTTTATAACTAATTTGCTTTTGTTGTGAGTGGATAAGAGAGAAAAAAATAAATATTTTTTAAATAAATATCAATAAATATCAATATGAAATGCATAAAATAAAAATAAATTCAAACTAAACTTGGGACTACCAAGTTCAATAGTAATTCAAGTTTGTAACCTTGTGTAGAAAAGGAAGGGTGGGACCCAGATCCCACTTCCACCAAAGAGAATCATTGAATCCATTTGTGGACAAAACTGGAATCCGACAAAGAGCAAGAAAGGTCACCCACTCAGTCACTCACTCGAGTTTGCAACTGGGCCCACCCACCCTCGCACACAAACACACAGTAATTTTATAATCCGTCTGAGAGTAAGTATATTTCCGCATTTCCTTTGTAGTCTGTCTCAGAGTATATGTCCATTTCTTATAATAAAAAAAAATATTTACTATTTTTCCCGCTCATTCTCTTTTTTATTTACTTTTATACTCACGACACCAATCAATTTACTGTTCCCTCCCACTCATCCTCTCACATACTTTACTTTTATACTCACAAGTACAACACTTACATCACTCCACTACTCCCTCCGTCCCATAACTATGTGCACAAAATAATTTTTGCACGAGAATTAAGGAATGAATAGTAGTTGGTAGTTGTTGTGAGTGTGAAAAATGATGAGAGAGAAAGTTTGGGTGTTAGCAAATGTCATGTTTAAAGGGGGTGTTAAAGATAATCATGAATTTATCTAGAATATTCTAGTGTTCATGTAGCTCGGGTATTAGAGAGTCACATTCATAATTATCTATAGTTCATGCATTAGTAGTTCAAGCATCAACAGTTAATTAGGGGGGATGAATTAATGTATTAGAAATCCTATAAATAGCTTTGTATTATTCAGTTTGTAGCAGAGCCAAAAAGTACAGATTAATAAAAGAAGCTTTCTCCAACATATCTCTCCTTGTCTAATATATATCATCCTCATAAGTCCATTGTTTGATCCCAACAGAATGGTCCTACTAAACGAAGGAAAATATGGAGTTGTATCTGTTGGTCTAATACCTCGGACTTAGATGAGTAGTTGAAAACAATGTGTTACAAGTCAGAATGGTCCCCCGGTTTTGGCTCTTTTCGTTGTGATTCCAACGGTTTTACCCCCAGCTTTTGTGTTTGCTTTTCCCCCGGCATAATTCTTTGATTTTTGAGGTTGAGATTCGCCTTCTTCACTACCTTCTCCTTCCTCCTCGCCATCCTCCTCATCGTCAATCACGATGGTTCTCTTTTTTGCGCCCACAACTCCACTTGCATTGCCTTTAGAATTAGCCTGGCCAAGGATTCTGGATTTTTTGAGTGAAGGAATCCCACCATTGGCCTCGGCATTAAACAATTCTTCCAAGGCAAGATTTAGTTGGAGACCTTCGGCAACCAAAGTTTGCCTAAATTGAAGGATTTGGATTTTTTTTTTTTTTTTTTTTTGAACTTGCTGGGGAGTAAAAGGAGAAATAGATGCTTTTTAGTTTTATGGGCTCTTGAGGTTTCAATTTGATTTTTGAGGTCAGCTCTCTCCTGGCCTTTTGAGAGGGAGTAAAAGAGTTACCACTAGGGGTTCTCTCACCCAATCGGCCAAGAACAGACTCAGGAGCAACTTGTTTCGACGGACTAGCGCCCGTGACCAAAGTCTCTTTTCCAGCTATCTTAAAAAACCAGTTTAAACAGACAAAATAGAGAAAGGAAAAACAAGTTGGAATCCGTAAAGAAAAATGGAAAGAAACGAACAGAGATTTCGAATCTAGGCTTGGATTGCCCAAGAAAGACTTTAAATGGGATCAAAATGGAAAACGTACGAAAATAAGAAGATTGCGCAAGGAAAATTTCGTTTCCGGGCAATGGAACCACTGATGACGCCCTGACTTTTTGGGTCAAGAAGAATGATCTCTGAATTTGATGTCTCCTGATCCTGAATCACAACACAAACAAGAACACCTTTAGGACCGGGCCGGGTTTGAATCTGGCTTACCCCTCGGGTGTGAGAGTAAGATATCTGAGGAAAACCTAAGGAAAGGCTTGTGAAAGCATTTTGTGTGTGATTAGGGTTAGAGCATGTGCATTGCCTTGGGGGCGTAAAGGGGTAATTATAAGTGAAAGAGAGAGAATGAAAGACTAAGATCTGAGCATTAACCGTCTTTGTCCTTGCTATGCCACTTGTCGCGAGCTCATTGGCTTTGTCAGAAAAGGACACTGAAAAGTGGGATGTTGTTGGTGAGATATGGCACCATGACTCCCAGTGGTGGTCCGACAGGTACAATGTGTTAATGTCCATTTGGACGTATGTGCCAGCTGGACTGTACTTGGTACGGATAGATAACTTGGACGGTAAAAATCTGATCAAAGAATAGCGGGAGGCAAATCTCCCCGCTGCGGGCTCATTATCTCGAGCTGGTTCCACCTAGGGTTTCCATTTCGCTGCAGCCGGTTCGGTTCTCTTTATACTCTGTGGTCTGGATTAGCCCGTGTTGGGATTGGAGTTCTAAACTACGAGGAAGAAAAGGGGAGAAGGAGTCTAAGTCATGGGGAGTTGGTAGAGGTCAAGAGGAGTTCAAGGAGGAGGAAACAAGCTGCTATGGAGGGCTGAGGGGGATCACCGAGCAAGACAAAACGGGGAGGGACAATCTGGTGGACCGTGCGCTCGCCCGCTCTGGGACCGGGCGCTCGCCCGCCTGACGGGACAGACCCAGTTTTTGTCATTGTTTCCTATTTTGATGCAATCTCTTCCAAACGACTTAGGGCTTCCTTGTACACCTATATAAGCATAAATTCGTCCATACTATTATGTGTTTGATAGGATAAAGTTAGGATATCAAAGGGAACCACAAAATAGTGTCTAGGAGGGGGCCGGGGGCCTAAGAGAGCCATGAGGGGCGATCCTACAACCCGGCCATGACCGTGTTGTTTGTGTGTTCTTGGGGAGGTGAGATAATAATATATTAGTGAGAGAGATTGTTCTTGGAGAGAGGCCACGCTAGATCTATGTGAGTGCATGTGCAAAGTTGTAATATATTATTATAGTGATATCCTGGCTTGGTGCCCCCAGATGTAGTCCTGTGTTGATGAACTGGGTTATCAAACATCGGTGTTACTTGTTCTTTCATATTATTATCATGTGTTAATTAGTTTCTCCATATTGATGACAGCTAGTATGGGCTAGTGGATGCGGAGATCCCCCAAATTCCCCAACAACCCGATCTGTCTGATCCATACGAGCTTAGACCCGGCCTATTAGGCTCGGGCTTGTCACTTTCCATTCTCGATTTATTTTACACGTATTGTTTCATTCTCAAGTTAAGATACGTAGTCTTCGGCTCTGTTTTCTAATGTTAAAAGACTTGCGAATTTATTATCTTCTTATGGGGTATATACTCAGTTTTGATTATTGGAGTTCAAATTCGGTGCTTAGAAATCAATTAATTTGTTTCTCAATTTCTCTGTACTTCCTTTGTCTCAAAATAGATATCGTTTTGAGCATTTGCACAATTTTTAAGAAATACAATTAATGAATGTGAAAAAGTTTCATGTACTTTTAAAAGTAATCCAATTACCTAGGCAATTAGATAGTACTTGTGCAAGAGATAGTTCGCTATCATTAAAAATGGTATAATTGTTCTACAACAAAAAGACTTTGAAAATAGTAAACGACAAGTATTTTGAGATAAAAATTAACTTTCAAAACGACATATATTTTGAGACAAATGGAGTAATAGATAACAATTAACAATCACCTTGCAGGATTTCCTTCCAGTGAAGGTGACCATACAATCACATCATCAAGCCCTTCCAGTCGGAGTTAAATTGTTTTATCTGTAAGTTCTTGAAACGTGATGATTTTTTTTTTTAAATAAAATGTGAAGCATGCGAGTGTATTTGAATTATGGTTACTTTATGCTCATATTCGTGTGCTAGATTATCTGAATTTTGAGGTCATATTCAGGGTTTGATTGGAGGATCTCCATAATTTCAGGCCCTACATTGTAATTAACCCTACGAAAATTCAGGTCTTGGCTAATAACAAAAATAAGAATATAAATTAAATAACAAAGTTCCAACAATAACAAACATAAGAATATAAATTAAATAACAAAGTTCCAACAATAACAAACATAAGAATATAAATTAAATAACAAAGTTCCAACAAGCACACGTCCATAATACAAACAATAATGAAGTTTGAACTAGCATCACTCCAAGCACTCATCTAAGCTGAATCACAACCGTTGCTTAAACTCAAACAAATGCGCAAGTTTTAATGAGTGTGCAACTTTTTACCTGAGGGAATGACTTGAAGAATGGAACACACAGTTTGAATTATAGTGAGCACAATCACGAAAACTGCTGCAAAAACAGACATACCGGTCCAAGGGCTGTTAAAATAATCACGACAAAATGACCGTTTGGCCCGAAACCAGGTGGCTTTCCATTGGTGCCACGGATCCCTGCTGTATTCATTCAGTTCTTCGCATTGCCTAGCAAAATAGAAATCTTTATTATCTTCCAAAACCTCTTTATGAAGCTTGTTAAAAAGATCAGCCACTTCCTGGCTTCTACCCAGAGAGTTATTGAGCACTTCACTTTTGATGAGTAAATCAACATCTGCAGATGTGTCTATTAGACTGTCCATGAAGATAACATAGCTCGTAACATACTTCTTCTTTCTGTGTTGACGTTGTTCAAACGCTATCAGATTCCTGACAATTGTTTCGGTCCATTCGTTGACAGTTATCGATGGAATTGTTAAGACGCAGATAGTGTATGTCAGTCAGAGTTCTTTCATCCCCCTTTTCAAATCTAACTCCAGCTTCTTGCAGTTCTGTTGCAGTACGGATATATTCGGGCCGTCCCCAGCTAGAAGGTTGTCTAAAAGGAGATTTTGGAATAATACTTGTCCACAACATCTCAACCAGATGAGTGTCCATGTTCTGAGTTAGTAGCAATTCAGGAGGACATGTTACCCCAAATTTCTTGAAGTAGTTGCCTTCAAAATCTGCTCACAAGGGAAAAGTTGTGGCAACATTCAAACAAGTATCAGATAAAAATTCTGGGAGCATTCAAGATTCTCTGAGTGAAAAATTGGATAGTTGCTTTGAAAACTCTCGTCAAAATTCCATGTTTCAAGTGAATATCTGTGAGGTTCCTGAGAAACTTAGAAAAGTAAACAAAGATGCATTCACTCCACGACTAGTCTCAATTGGACCTTATCATCGAGGAAAATCACACCTTCAAGCAATGGAAATGATTAAACTGAGAACCCTTGGTAGATTTGAGAAGAGGTGTAGTAGTTCACCGAGAAAATCAATTATCGATGAAATACTTGAAAAGGAGACTTTTATCCGTCAAATTTATGAAAAAGTCTTTGATGAAGTCCAAACCAACGACTTTGTTGAAATGATGATGCTAGAAGCGATATTTGTTGAAGTTGGGTTGGGTTGGGTAATTAACGGGTTGGGTTGGGTGTGTTTATAGCTAATGGGTTATTTTTGCCAGCCTACACCCCCTGCCATATCCTCCTTTTACCCTGAACCTCTCTCTCTATCCTTTTTTTTTTTTTTTTTCCGTGTAAAATAGATTTTTTTTAAAAAAAAGTTATGAAAGATTCACAAAGATTCGGACCAAATCCAACCTATCTAATCCGGGAGTGAACCGTCGATTAAAAGCGGATGAAAGTCAAGAACGAACTAAACCCTCGCCAATCCACCGCCATTATCTCAAGTTCTCAACCAATTCCCACGATTCATCCCTCCGTTGAAGTTGGTCGGCCAAACTCTCATTTCCCACCACCACCGACATCAGTTCCCAAAACAAAAAATCAAGCTTGTAGCCAATTTCAGCTATTTCAATTCAATCAAGAGGTCAATTTTGGATCTTTTGCTCCTGGCATTGGAAGCAACCAAGGGATTGATGGAGGATATGGGTGTATTTAGAAAATGCCTTTAAATGAAATTAGGGACGGAAAATTTATTTCAACAAAATAAAGTCGAGGCAAGAGTCTGACTCTTTTTCCGTAAGACAAGATTGCCCCGTATAACTGTGCTAACGGACTTTGGCAATTGTCTCTAAGATACAACGACTTTTCGGAACTTCAGATATGCAGCACTACACTTCTGAAACTACCGGGCGAACTAATGGATACTCGGGATCTTCTATGGACTCAATATGCAAAGACTAGAATGCTAGGATGCTAGAGAGAATATGAGAATGCTTTTTATTGCTGGATCAAATGAAATGAGGGAGGGGGTCCTTTATATAGTTTGTGAAGAGTCAAGTAGCCTTTTGGGAATAGGCATAATTGGTGTGTGGTGGGTTATGGGCCGTTAGATCTGGTCAAGATGAAGGGCTGAGATCGCATGGATCGGCCCAGCCATAGTTGTTAAAGGCGAAAGGCGGGAGGCGGGCGATACGTACCTGAAAAAGGGCGAGAGGCGAGGCGGGCGGAAGGCGGAAAAAAGGCGAGCAAGGCGGAAAAATAAGACAAAAAAATTAATAAATATTAGAAAAAAACAGAAGTGTACATGCAACATATAAAAAAAGATTAAATTATTTTATGAACAAAAATAAAACATCAAATAATAGTATCATAACATAATTTAGACCCCCAAAAGATAAATTTAAACCACCAAATTCAAATTAGCAAAAAAATACCAGTTTAAGTGAAATAAACTTAAAGTCTTAAAAATAATAAAGAAATGAAATTAAGTTTTAAAGTCGTGCAAAATCGAGTCAATCAAGAGTGAAAGATAATATTCTTGTTGAAAAAAAAATTAAAAAAAGATGTTGACTTGTTGACTTGAATTAGAAATCAAATAACTATATTAAATTAAACAAAGTAGTAAGAATACATAGCATCAAATTTTCTGGAAAAAAAACAAAGCTTTAAATTGATTGTAAGGAAAAGAAGAAAACAATTTATTTATCAGGAGAGAGAATAAAGAAATATGCAACCAACAATAAATAAAAAGAAATAGAGAAATAAGACGAGAAGAGACAGACGAGAATGGAAGAACCGACCAGAAAAGTTGCAGAAATTAAAAGCCGATGTCGCAGAAGGGTGGAGACTTGGTGGTCGCGTTGGAGGTCGTCGTTCGCAATTTCGCAGTTCGCAATTTGGGATTTCTCGTCCGCACAATTTCACGGTATTTTCTTCACGCTTATCGTCAAGAAATTAGGGAATTATGTGATTTTATAACAAGCCGAACCTTTCCTAAACCTACGAGGTTTCCTAATCCGATGAGGTTTCCTAGAAAAAAAAATAATAAATAAAATACGCTAACGTAACCGACCGCCAGAAATCACAAAGGCGGCCGACCCCGCAAGGGGCGAAAATTGCGAGGCGGGCGGACGCCTTTGACAACTATGGGCCCAGCCACTCCGACCCGCCCGCTCGGAGGGACGCGGTCGACCCGGCATTTACACCCTAACCGACGCATCCATTGCCGCTCCGATCCGCACTAGAACCTTCTCGGATGGGCCGCTCCAGCCCGGCCCAATCCGCTCCAAGCCTAATTCCAGCCGACCGGACCACGGGCTGATCCACCACCGAGCCCATCTTCGCCACACTTGATTGACTCTACTTAAGATGAGCTGTATTAAATACTCTCATCTTTTTCATTTTCCAATCAATGTGGGATACATGGCTTTCCACATTTCCAACTCTTCATAAACCCATTAAAGTTGCACACTTTGAGCATTAATTTCTCATTCACCCGGAAATTGTTTTTGAGTAAATAAATGCATTAAAACACACTTATATTTTAGAAGGATTCTAACAAGTACCCCCATTTGTTCCGATTGATCATGCCAATGGCGGGTTGAATAACAGGGGTAAGATCCAAGATTTCAATTCCATATACTTGCATGTACATTCTTCTCTAATAATCAATGAAAATGCAGATAAGCAACATGGTTACGATCCCAAAATACTGAACGTGTGATTTGTTCTTCCATCTCTTGATCATGATTCATGAGTCTTTTTGGATAGATCCTCGGTAAAATCGCAATGATTAATTTTCATTTTATTGTCTTTTTCTAATGTTAACATAATCTTACCTTGATTGGGGTATTTCATGGAGTAGACTAAGGAGAGTTTGACTCCTTATATAAGAAAGACACGATTGCATTCAGAGTCTGCAACCACAATGTTCCTATAGAAGATATGTCAATGAAATGTTTTTGTGGTTAAGGAAATCTTCATACTATAATAAATAAGATATGACAATATGTCCATGAAATTAGATAATATTACGTACAAAATAGATTAATACTCCTTCTGTCTCGGAAATATAGTCCAATTTTGACTTTTTATGGTCAACAAATATAAACTTTGATCGTCACCAATGCTTTGTCAAAAGTTTATTTTTGTTGACTATAAATTATTATTGATAACTAAATTAACGATTTATCAATTACAAATTCTAGAATTTCACTAGAATAATTAGATCGTCACCAATGCTTTGTCAAAAGTTTATTTTTATTGATTATAAAAAGCCAAAATATGACTATCTTTTCGGGACAGAGAGGAGTATTACTTATCAATCAGTTCCTTATCATTTCATAGCCTCCCTCTGTTTGATATTCCTATTTTCTTGAGTGGCCCATATATTAGTCTCATTCCGAAACTGGGTGAAAATAGTCGAACATCCAAAAGTACCCTCATAATAAAAAATGACCAAAGAATATAATTATAAGAATGAGCCAAGCCGTAAGCTCAATTTGCAAAAAATAAAATAAAAAATTTAATAGTAATTACTCATAAATATTTAAGGTAGATCAACATATTAGGACCATACCTTGTGAGATAATGCGTTATTGATGAAGTACATTTATTTAGAGTAATAGATCAATTTGAAATTTGATTTTTTTTCGAAATGTCTTTTAACAATAAAAATGTTGGTGGTTTAAAAAAAAATAAAAATAAAAATGTTGGCTTAATTATTTGAATTTTTTAAAGAATATCCAAACTTAAAAAACGGTTATTCAATGGAGGATGACGTATTTTCCTTTATTTACAATATTTTCTTTATATAACTCAACTATACACGGAAATCAATTTAATTGTTTGTTCAAAAACAAAATGGAAATCAATTTAAATTTCAAATACAACTTCTAAAAATAAGGAGAGGAAATCCTTTGTACCACTTTGAGTGTACCATTGTGTACCACCAGTGATCCAATGGTTATATTTTATTACGATTGAGATAATTAATATGACGACGGCCCCTTTGATCCTTATGTTAATTGATTAATGGGCGGGATTGTTTAAGATGACACACTACGGATAAGCATATGCAACTAAGGTTTATGTTATGATATGCGATTACTTGAGATATTATATTTATGTAAAAGTATGAGTCTGATGAGTGAGTTTTTACTCATTTAATTTAATACTTTTAAGCTTAATTATTGCTTTGTTCTCAAGCTTTTGTTATTTGATTAGGTTGTTTTTGTGTTTTTGTTGTCTAGTGTGATTATGTGCTCAATCTACAAGAAAGAGAGAGAAAAAGAGCTAATGGGAGCAATTTTATGAACACCAGAGGCTGCTGTGCAAAATCTCCTGGAATCCAGGGACCAAACTACAATTTCTGAAACACAGGGACTGTTCTGGAATTTTTTAAAGCTGAAGGACTAATCTGGAAATTATCAAATTATGAGGGACCTTTGAGGAATTTCGAAATTCAGCTTAAAAATTACCCCAAGTTGGAGAAGGAATTAGTTTCCTAATTCATTATGATATCTTTTGACTATTCTTTTTAGTTTAGGATCTCTTTTTAGTGTCATTTTTCTTTTACAATTCTTTTTCTTTTTAGATTTATGTTAGGTTTTCTCCTATAAATAGTAGATTAGTTTTCTTGTATTTTTTATCAACAATGTAGCTAGTAAATATTTGTAAGGTTTGCAAGGTTTGAGAGATTTGTTCTTTGTCTATGAAGAACAATTTCACCGACTATGAATTTGAGGTAACATTATATTTATTCTATTGAGGTATTTTTCTTTTCATGATTTTGTCTCTATTCATAATTTTACTTGTGTTTAATCTAAATCTATTGCTAGGATTTGTAGATTTGATCACCCTATTTATCCTTGTGATTATTTTTGCTAGAATTTTCTATGACTGTGGTAGTGTAGAAATTCACAAGTAGCATCTTTACGATTTATGCATGTGCCATGGTAAATTGTGAAGTGGGTAAAATTAGACGATTATCTACATGAAATAATTGTAGAAAGCGTTCTTGGTCTTAGTTTCTTAAATCGTTCATCAATTAATTTTGCGATCTAGACTGTGTCAGTTAGATTAATTTATTAATTAGGGTTTCTAGTGAGTGTGCCACTGCTAGTAACTAATCAGAAAGAAGCAACTGAGATTGAAATAAATCTCGTGATCAAGTGAATAGGGTAAAAAGTGAAAAGAAGTGCCAATGATATTTGAATTAAAGACGGAGATATCTTTTAATTCTGCGATTCCTATCATTTATATGCTTGCTCATGTTGATCACCTATCTTTTTATTTGTCATTAGTTATTTTTATTATGTTTATATAGATAAATAATTTTGAATTAATCCAAGTCCCTGTAGATCGACCCTTGTATTTGCATATTGCTATGGCGATAGCTCGTGCACTTGCGAGGTATTATAATTTTGTCTATCAGAGTCCAAGTGGGAGATTGTTAGAAATTTTAATGGACTATATATCGTACATATATAATAACAAAGTATTTAGGCACGCAGACGTGTGTGTACTACGGATTAATCGCATAAGACATATTATTATACAGTCAGTTGGGCCTAATTAAAGTGATCTAATAAAGTTAGGGGGCCTTGAGTCATCTTCTATAAGTATAGGGTTTATTGTGTAAATATGTTGTTAGACCCAATTGGTAGGAAAATAGGCTAGAGGGGGGTTGAATAGCCTAATTAAAACTTTTCCAAAGAAAACACTTTTAAAAGCAAAGTCACTAATCGATAAGCAAACTATTATCAGTAAGCGCAGCGGAGAAGATGTGACTAAGTTTAACTCACACAAAATCAGTATGAAAAGGTTTTGAGAGCTTGGTTTAACACAAAGTGATTTTTAAAAGTTCAATGCAGTTTCAAGAGATTGGTCAATGGAAATTACAATGAATCGGTATGTATAATAGCGAGTTGCCGGTGATAGATTTCCAATCGGCAAAACAAAACAGTAATAAAGTAAACACAAGGGGACACGAGTATTTGGAGAGGTTCGCAGTGTAAATACTGCTACGTCCTCTACCAAGTTTGGTCAGAACTTGGACTTGGGTTAAGTGCACTATTAGTTTTCTCTAGTCTATCACAAGCACGGCTTTGCCGGTTACAAAGACCTAAACTCTAGAGATCACTAATGGATCATGATACAAATATTGACCAAGTGTTTTTGAGCGGCAAGTCCAAAAGAACTTATCTCACTTATGTGGGTGTGTAAAAAACTCAAACAATGTATTCCTTAAATAATCTAGTTCGGGAATACTGACAATATTGATGAGTTTGTGCACAAGTGTCTGTCCTATTAAATGTCTAATGATTTCTGGACAAAGAATGTTTGAGCTTCAATGAATGCTTCAAACTATTCAACTCTCTTCAATGCACCACCCTTCTTTAATGCTCTGAGTCTTCTATTTATAGGAGAAGTAAATGACTTGAGTCTTGGAGAAGAAGGGTTGTAAATTTGAATTTCCAACCGATTAGGTGAGGAGCATTAAATGCGCTATCTTCAGCATTAATGGTGAAGATATGTTGTACAAACATGCCTGCAAAAGTCCGATGGGACAGGACCCCTTTGTCTCAACCGGTTACCTGCAAAAAGCAAGTAGGAGATAGAGTAGAGCTAAAAATAGCTCGGTATCAGACTGGCACATAAAACGTAGCAGAGACAGATAACTACTTTCAGTAAGGTCGTACAAAGCAATCGGTACAGTCAACATAAAGTATAGAGCGATGTAACCTGTGGATATTCATATGAAGAATATCTTGATTTGACTACCAGTAAGCTTCAGTTTGTCCTTGCTGATTGTAGAGTTGCCGGTGACCTGTTTGTATACTGGACATGTCCTTAATCAGCAAATTGGTGACTTGTCTTGCTGATTGGTTTTCTGATGCTTCTCAAACTGGTTTGCCCTAGTTTGAAGAGTTGAGTTCCACCTGTGCTGGTCACTAGGAATCCTAAAGATACCATAAAGGTTCTAATGATAATTGGGGGATCCTAAGTGTTAACTATGATTGGGATTAAGTAATTCTAGGACCTATACATATATTTGAACAACATATGTAGAGACCAGATTGTATTTACACATAGATTAGGGGCCTATTTGTAAAAACTATTAATAGATGCATCTTTCATCCTAACGGATGTGACTATTGCTAACGGATGCATTATAACTAGGTTAGGTCCCCAATTGAACGTATCCATCTCTAGTTCTCCTACATCCCTTCAGTAGAGACAAACAATGGAGTATACAGATCAATTGGAAGATCGACCTCGGGCTTAATCAAGTATTCTGTTTAATCTTTAACGGATTAATCAAGTTTTTCGTCAACTAGTTAAAATACGCTTCCGCCTTTATGATTTTTGTACTCATTGAATTGGATTGGATTGATTTTTTTTTTAAAAAAAATACCAACAATTATAACTCTTAGAACAAGTGTTTTAGTATTTAGTATTGTGTTCTTTTATTAGTGATATGTTTTTGTAATCGATGCTTAGAAAATAGCCTCTTTAGGGTCGTCTACATTTTCGACTATAGATAAGTGTCAAAATCTATTCAAATGTTTATTTGTCTATTCTTAAATCTGCTGCTGAGTTTGGTAGATGTTGTTCTAGATGTACCTAATTAGGACGTACATCTGTTAGTAACAAATTTCTACTTTTTCTTCTCACTCCTAGCTACCAAATCCTTCATATACTCACGATTTTACTTCATTATTAATATTATAGTCCCCAGGTCCAAAATTGAATGTCCATTTTTTAGTTTTTGACATATTTAAGAAAGTTGATATTTAAGCATTTTAAGCACATATGCGTGTACCCTTAATGATTTTATATCATTATTAGTACAAGAGTAAAACTTAAATATCTTAGTTACTAAGGAGCTTTAAGTAAGTACATCAAGAAACTGTTATTTGTTTTGAGACAAATGTGTTTATCAAAATTGACATTCTTTCATTTTAGGACTTTTTTTTTTTTTTTATGAAAATCAACTTTCATTTCATTTTTGGATGGATTGAATAGTATTTTTTTTAATACTCTTGTTTTCTATGTTATGGAACGAAGGGAATACTTCTTCCATCTCATAATAAAGTTTGATAAAATTGAACTCCGACAATTAAGAAAAAACTAATATAATAATGATAGTAGAGTAGGTGGTATGATTATCAAAAATAAAGTAAGAGTAAGAATATGGGGGTAATGATTAATAATTGAATTGTTGTTGTGAATGAGCAAATAGATTCATGGAATAAAAAATTGTTTTCAGTTTCTATATACTCCCTCCGTCCCAAAATGATCTTCACGTTTGACTATTCAAACTTTTTAAGGACATGAACCATTGCTTAGTCATGTTGTGTCTATCCACTTTTAAGCCCAAATTGTAGAAATGAGAAGAACTTTTTGAGACAATGAGAAATGGCAAATGAGAAGATCATTTTGGGACGAAGGGAGTATTCACTAAAGCCCATAAAACCTGACAAAATTTTTATTCAAGTTATGAAAGACTTTAAAAGAGAAATACTCCGTAGTAAATTGGATCAAGTTCATTAGCTCTGGTGGAGTTACCAAAAAACCCATATTGTCAGCAGAAACCCGAATATACCCCTGGCTGTAATTACAGATGAAACCAATAAATAATGACAATAATTTGATTGTGGAGAGTGATGCACATTAAAGTCATTTGCTCCACCTAACCAAGTTAATCAATGGACCAGGTTCATGATCACTTTTATATTTACAAAAAAAACAAAACCATGTAATCCCTGTTGTGGGTAAAATCTCAGACGTCGACATCTTGAGAGCTGCCAGCATGTGGACATCTCCGTGTTCAGTAAGTTATGATTAATAAAGTTATTTTTACCCTAATAAATATTCTTTGCAGCCTAACCCTTAGAAATCACGTGATAAAAGATTAGAAGACTTATATCAACAAAGGGATATACTTGGTCAAGAGTTAGTTAAAGATAGATTGGATCCCACGATTCTAGGACAGTTGATTATGAGATATTTTCCAGACGACGACATCTTGTTCAACATGCAGACGTCTTCACCTCTGGCAGAATTATGGATAACTATTTATTTACAGCTCATTAACTCCAAATAAAAACGTGTTCAAAAGACTTATTTCAGCGGATAAGAGACCAAGTCTACTAGAGTTTGTTGGAGATAAGATCCAATCCGGATTTTTAGGAGACTTAGTTATTTTTCTTATCTTTATTCTCTTTTATTTAAGGGCTATGGAGAAAACACTTCTCACACAAATTCACACATGAATTCTCTCTGTACTCCCTCCATAGCTTCAAGCTTGTAGCACAAAAACATTAATATAACCGTTTGGGGAAGGTAGGTGCTCATAATCACCTCCCGAGGTTTTGTGCCGGCGAGATTATTATCTCAAGGGTTTTCCTCGTTACATGATTGAGTCATTATCATTATTTTCATAACCCTTTTAATTATATTCCATGGCACCCTCCTTACCATAATCAAAATCCGATTCACGCATTCCCTTCATCTCTATTATTGGATTTCATTGTTTTTTTACCAAAACAATTTGGGACCCACCGAGGGGCCCTTGGTTTTTTAATTATTTGGGTTATCTTTAAACAACCATGTCTACCCAACCTATGAGCTCGACCTCCGGCAAATCCATCATCACAACAGGTAGCATGAACATTCCGCCTGGGGGAAATAGCACCGTTGTGACATCTTCCGCTGACAACACTAATACGTTTGGTAACATCAATTCAAATTATATTTTTGATAATACTGCTCGTGCTACTAACCCTTTTGCAGGTAACTACATCGCAAAGAAACTTCAAGAATTAAGGGGATATGGTCATGAACGTGCCTAGTGTTACTCCCCCCATTCGACAAGTTTCACCAACATATTACAATCAATCGCACTTTGTACCAGCCATTGCTCAAGTCGACATCCCCAAAGGATTCAACATCCCGACCATGAAGCTCTATGATGGAACCACCGATCCTGAGGAACATGTCGCCCACTATCAGGAGAGGATGGAAGTTGTCCGCATTCCTCTTCAGTTCAGAGAAGGCTGTTTATGCAAAGGTTTTGGTTCGACGTTGGTAGGCCCGACTTTGAAATGGTTGATTCGTCAACCACCTGGTTCAATCGGATCGTTTGCTCAACTCATCAACATGTTCAACAACAGTTCTCTTGTAGCCGACAATTTAGAAGCTCACTAGTGATCTTTACCGCATTGTTCAACAACCAACCGAGGCGTTGAAAGACTATGTCAACAGGTTTAATAAGGAAATCCTAGAAATCCCCAACCTTGACATGGCAACAACAACAGATGCTTTCAGAATGGGCTTAAAGAAGGACTCGCCATTCTACGAGGAACTAGTGATGCATCTATGCAAGAGAATGGAGGATGCTCAGAATAGAACAACAAGGTTCATCCGGTTAGAGGAAGACAAAGTGCAGCAGACAAAGGATTCTGGCAAGGCGTCGACATATGACAATCACTACAACAAAAAATGGCTTTTCCCGGCACTTATTTACCGGCACTTTTGGAAAAAGTGCCGCTAATTCTCGGCACTTTTTCTTAAGTGCCGTTAATTCCCGGCACTTTCTAACAAGTGCCGCTAAATTTCCGGTACTTTTTCATAAGTGCTGGGAATTAGCGGCACTTTTTCAAAAGTGTCAGGAATTTCCGGCACTTCTTATAAGTGCCGCTAATTTTCGGCACTCTTTTATAAAGTGCCTCTAAATACAAGATGTTTATTTTGAAATTTTTATTTAATTTTTAAATTTAATCATATTTTTCATGTAACTTTGATTTAATTTGTTACTTATATTAGATTTTTATGGACTACAATAATATAAATGCCTTAATATAAGTTTTTGTTTTGTAACAAATAATTATATGTGGAATATAAATAAAAATGATTTAGCTTAGCGGTAGAAGGTGTTCTTTGTTTGCAAGAGGTCATGTGTTCGAATCCGGGTAAATTTAACAATATTTTTATTTAAAATACGGCACTTTAATAAGTGCCGGAAAATGCCGGCACTTTTTGAAAAGTGCCGGAAAGTGCCGGAATTTATTGCCGACACCACTTTTTCCGGCACTTAGAAAAGTTACGGAAAAAGTGCCGGAAATAGCTTTTCCGGCACTTTATTCACATTTTCGGCACTTTTTAAAGTGCAGCTAAAAGTCATTTTTGTTGTAGTGAATTCTGACAGAAAGATAGAGACATCTCATCACAAGCATAACAGATCAAAACCCTATCCTAGAAATAATCATAATAAGATCAATTCTATAAAAAATGATATTCAATGTCCTAAGATTTTTGACTATTGTTTTTTTGTTGACGTTTCAGGTATCCTTTGTGCAATGAAAAACCTAGGTGACAAAGCAAGATGGCCAAAGAAGAATAAAAAATCTTCAAGCTGGAAGGACAAATCCAGATGGTGTGCCTACAATGAAGATTTTGGACATCTCACTAAAGATTGCATCGCCTTACGCAAACAAATCAGCTATCTGTTGTTAAAAGGACACCTTAGAGAATTACTCAATCATAGGAGAAACAAGACGGAGAATAAGGAGATGATTACAGCATGACCACCATCTCCCCCTATAACTACTAAGGTAATTGATGGATAAAATCCTCGAGTAATAAAAACCTTGCAAGTGTACAAGTGCCGAAGCAGCAGTATACAAAAGTAAGGGTCGAACCACAGAGACTCGTGGATAAACAAGTTGATTTAATTAATGTATAGAGTAACCAAAAGGGGGGGTTTTTGATTGATTTAAACTAATTACCTACTAAACAATAAAAATAAACTAAAGACTTAAAATCGCAAATTCAAGCAAAGACCGCACTCAAGAAAAACAAACAGTTCACGGATTGGCGATCACAATTACACTCTCTTTATACTATTTTGATGATGACATACTAATCTTGATTTTAGGGTTCATTCACTTATTTAAGAATTGGAACGGTTAGGTGGCCGGATTGCAATTCTATTATCCTATGTAAATTAATTCTTCCGCAAGGTCCAATTAAAACACACATAATTTATTAAGATCTTAAGAATATGAAAACCTAGTTTGTCGCTTTTTCCGCAAGGTCCAAGATCCAAACTATTCAACACAACAATGGCTATGTCTAACTCTCCACGCAAGTGCAAGAGATTAAACCCTAATAGTTAAAGAGCCAAAAATATCTATCTATATAATTGAAACTCAAAAACGGAATTAAAATTATTGTGTTAAACTAAAACATTGATTATCATCTCATAGCACAAAGATCATGTAATTGATCACATCCAATCCGCAAACCAAAGAAATTAGCTACTCATACCCAAAGCATAAATCACAAGATCATAAATAAAATTCATAAACCTGGATTAATACGCTTGAAGATGAAAGATCCCAAAATCTTGATTACACTTGAAAACTTGAATAAAACCTAAAAGAAAGCATAAGAAAAACTGTTCTGAAAGCCTAATTCCTTTTATCCATGAGAGAGGAGTCCAAAATAGGGAAGGAATTAACCAAATAGTAGAAATAATAAAATCCCGAAATTCCTGGCGAGGGTAGCAGGCGGGCACCTGGGGTCATGCAAGCGGGCGCTCCAGTGGCCAGTACGTTGGGCCGTTTTGCTACTTTAATTCACGCGAACGCTTGCAGATAGGCACGCGGCCCCTTGAGCGAGCGGACGCCTGTGTTAGAATGAGCGGGCGCCTGACTTGCTTTTCCAGTCTTCTTCTTCTTTTCCTGCTTGGCTTTGACTGTTGACTGCTGACTTGGACAGTTGACTTTTGACTTGGACTTTGACTTAAGCAATCATGGTCTTCAACACTAAACCACTAGGACTTTGCAATTACGAAAAAAAATAACACTGGAAAGAGTCTCAAAATGCACAAATTCTCACAAAGTTCCTCAAATACAAATAGGCCAAAATTACATTAAACTATTCTAAATTACATCAAAAGTCCATAAAAATAATATGAAAATGTAGAGATAATATATGATAAAATCGATCCATCAGTAATCTATGGTGAATCTGACATTTGTGGTACTTCTTATTCTGCAGCTAAAAGGCATGCTAAGGAGTCTAAGGGTGAAAAGCCTGGAAGACAAGAAAGGACATCTTAGTTAATTTCTCAAGACGTCATCACCTTTGAAGATGACGACAGGGAAAATATCTTGGATCCACATCATGACGCATTGGTCATCGCTCTGCCAAATGCAAACTGCGAAATAAGTCGCATCTTGGTAGATGGTGGCAGCTCGGTCAATCTTATCATGCTGAGTGCCTTGAAAGAAACCAACATCCCATATATTATGTAAATAAAACTCTTCTTGATGCGGAAACCAGGTACTCCCATCTTTTAAAGTTAATTTTATCTTTGATTACTGCTTCAGTTAAGTTAAGGCATTACTTTGAGACTCAGATTATTTATATTCGTACTAACTATCCGATTAAGAATGCTATGAGAAAGCCAGAAATGTCTGGAAGGATGGCGAAGTGGTCCATCCAACTTAGCACGTATGATATCAGGTATGAGCCAAGAACAGCAATAAAATCACAAGCACTTGCAGACTTTGTGGCAGACTTCAGCCCAAGTATGCAGTCAAAAGTAGAGCTAGAAGTTCAGCAACTCCAAGATGATGACATCTTGCACAAGTGGACGCTATTTACAGATGGTGCATCTAACATGAGAGGAACAAGTCTAGGTATTGTCCTGAAGTCACCACAAGGGGACATCATAACCCAAGCTATAAGTTGTGATTTTACGAAGCTTTGACCGCAGGTTTGACCGTCGCCCTAGATCTCAACGTCAAGGCAATTCAAGGGTCGTGACAATCCTAGCAAGCAAATTCCAAAGCTTTTCCTTAGAACAGGTACCTAGAGAGGAAAATTCTCAAGCAAACGCCCTTGCCAACCTGGGATCAGCCTTCAAAAGCGCTACTCAAGCCAATATACCAATCATTCATATCAATATCCCGGCTGTGGAGAAGTTAGAACTCTTCAGCATAGATGACGACATCCATGAGAATCAGACAAGTCAGACAGAAGCGTCTTGGACCACTCCTATCGTTAAATATCTTCAAGATGGCACCATCTCAACAGAAGAAAAGAATTCTAGAGCACTCAGGGTAAGGATTTCAAGATATTTATTAACAGATAATGTGTTGTTTAAGAAATGTTTTGCAGGTCCATAGCTTAGATGTCTAGAACCCGATAAGACTAAAGAAGTTCTTAAGGATTACATGAAGGATTATGTGGTAATCATTTTGGGGCAGAAGCTTATACACCAAAGCTCTAAGGATGGGTTACTTTTGGCCTACGATGCATCAAGATGCCACGGACTATGCCAAGGAATGCGATTCATGTCAGAAGCATGGCGAGATCTTGCACCAACCAGCAAAATTGCTTCATCCTATTCTCTCCCCCTGGCTATTTATGACTTAGGGAATGGACATAGTGGGAAAATTACCTAGAGCACCAGGAGGGAAGGTCTTCATACTAACAATGAGAGATTATTTTTTGGTAGAAGCAGAAGCATATGTCCAAGTCTGCGACAAAGAAGTCATCTCCTTCATCAAAAACGACATCTTCAGCAGATTTGGCATTCCTTCTGAAATAATATGTGACAATGGTTCCCGATTTATCAGTAAGAAGATGACAGACTTCCTTACACCCAAAAACACAACAGGACAAACACCTTATTCTTTAGTGTTTGGAGCAAAAGTCGTCATCCCCGCAGAAGTCGTCGTCCCTACATCCATATATGGGTTGTTAACATTTGACCAAAACGATGCCAACTTGACCTATGATTTGGACACCATTGATGAGTTAAGGGATTTGGCAAAAATTAGGATGGAATCATATTAACAAAGGATTGCTAAGTCCTATAACAAGAATGTCAGGTTAAGAAAATTTCAAGTAGGTAACTTGGTGCTTCGAAAAGTTTTTCAAAACACAAGAGAAGTCAGCGCGGGCAAACTAGCACCTAAGTGGGAAATCCCATATTTGATAGATACTGAGGCAGGAAAGGGGGCATACAGATTATCCACCCTAGATGGTCAAATAGTCCCAAGAAGTTGGAATGATGTGCATCTTAAACAATAATTTATGTGATCGACATCCTCTCTCACGTAATAATGCAGGTATGAATTTCCCTTTATTTAAATTTCATTTTATTTCCATCTTTCTAAAATAAATGTCATTTCTGCAAGTTTATTTTCTTTCATTAATAAAAGTGACATCAGTCAAGATGTCACATATTTCTAACATGTCGTCGTTTTGCAAGATTTTAACATTTTGAATAAAGATTCCAGACTCTATGAAGACAAACGTTTGAGACTGGCCATCTCACCTCATGTGTAAGGTACTCAATCCCTTCTAAGGTTTAAAGAAATTTCTTTCTTTCTACCGATGTTAAGGTTGATACACCTTCGCCTGGAGCGCACGATGTCAATGTTGGTTAAGGTGAGGAATGGGCACGTATGTTTATATGTACGCACCCCTCATTTCCACTTAATCAAATATTGACCATAAGAAAATTCAATTGGTTATGGTATTGACATGTCATCTAATACGGTTTTTGGCATTCATGTCAACTAAGTGATATAAAGATTTCTATATCTTACACAAGAAATTAACATCCTGAATAAATCATATAACAATAAAAATAACAATATATATTTTCAAAGTTTGAGGTGCATGTCATCTTAAGGAGAAAGATACTTATGGATATCTTTATGAATGTCGACACTTTGATGGTTGCTTCTTCTTAAAGATTTTCTGAAACTTTTTGAAAAAGAGAGCACGTTCAAACTTTTAGAGGGTGGAAGCACTTCTACCAGGAAATTGTCCAGTCAATGACCATCATCAGTTTCGAGGTTTGAAAAACTTCGTATTCCGTAACAGGTAAGTTTTGGGGGCAATTGTTGTGGGTAAAATCTCAGACGTCGACATCTTTAGCGCTGCCATCATGTGGACATCTCCGTGTTCAGTAAGTTATGATTAATAAAGTTATTTTTACCCTAATAAATATTCTTTGCAGCCTAACCCTTAGAAATCACGTGATAAAGGATTAGAAGACTTATATCAACAAAAGGATAGACTTGGTCAAGAGTTGGTTAAAGATAGATTGGATCCCACGATTCTAGGACAGTTGATCATGAGATATTTTCCAGACTACGACATCTTGTTCAACATGCAGACGTCTTCACCTCTGGCAGAATTATGGATAACTATTTATTTATAGCTCATTAACTCCAAATAAAAACGTGATCAAAAGACTTATTTCAGCGAATAAGAGACGAAGTCTACCAGAGTTTGTTGGAGATAAGATCCAATCCGGATTTTTAGGAGACTTAGTTATTTTTCTTATCTTTATTCTCTTTTATTTAAGGGCTATGGAGAAAACACTTCTCACACACATTCACACACTAATTCTCTCTGTACTCCTTCCATAGCTTCAAGCTTGTATCACAAAAACATTAATACAACCGTTTGGGGAAGGAAGGTGCTCATAATCACCTCCCGAGGTTTTGTGCCGGCGAGATTATTATCTCAAGGGTTTTCCTCGTTACATGATCGAGTCATTATCATTATTTTCATAACCCTTTTAATTATATTCCATGGCACCCTCCTTAGCATAATCAAAATCCGATTCACGCATTCCCTTCATCTCTATTATTGGATTTCATTGTTTTTTACCAAAACAATCCCGAATATACACCTCGCTATAATTGTGGTACGAAAGCAATAAATACTCTGTAACTTCTTGTAACTTCTTTCTGGATTATTGTGCGCACTCTTGGTTTGAAATAAGCTGCACATTAAACTAAAATGAATACTACATATTGCCACCTCATGTTGTGAGCTAGATTTTGTAACTTTATTTTGTGCCCCTAGCATTGCTCCTACATATTATTAGTTTCAATACAGATTTCACAAATTAAAACAAATAACATTTATAAAATACCATGAGTCTGACTCACACACTTTAATCCCTTTAGATTATCTTTTTTAACAAATTTAATCCTTTTAGATTTTTTAACAACTTTAATCCCTTTGGATTTTGTTTCTAAAACTATTCTTTTAAAGGGTGCATGCATACAAGCAACAATAACCCAGGATGGAGGATCTTCAACAAAGCATCACATCAAGAGTCTCATGTCCATCAAAATTGAGCCCAGTGAAATTTTAGTGTTGTTTGTTTCAAACTTTATTTATTTTCTCTATGCCTTGTATGGGGCTTTGTTTTGTGGCTGGAGAGAGAACTAAGAAGATAAGTGTATTGGCGGCAAGAGAAGGTTTGATGAAGCAGTAGAAAGAAGGTGTGGGTTCGTTTAAAAAATTGAAAGTTCATTTGTTTTTATTTTATAAGTAAGTTCCACCTTAAAACCAATTGGTGTTAAGGGGAGTAACTCCTCAAGTCTATATACCGGTCCATGTTTCTCTCTTTAGAAGATGTGGGATAGTAATCTCTTACAAAGCATGTTGGAACAATTTATGTTCTAATGCCATAACTCAAATCTGGTATAAGTTAGAGAGAGGAGATAAAGGCGGAAGCGTTACCTGTTGAATCCATCTTGATGTTGCCTTAGGGAGAATAAAGAAGAAGAAGTAGGGAATGAAGTACTTCTAAATGATGAGTGCCTTCTCTCTAGATCTTCTAGCAATGAATGAAGAGTATGTAGGAGAGAATAATTAATGTATATAGTATGTTTCTTAGGCTGATGGAGGGCCCTTACATAGGAAACAAATAGGCACTTCATTTAGGGACTACACCCTTTCATATAAAGTGGTGTGAATTTACTATTTTGCCCATCATAAATAGGTAATATTACACCTCAGGAATTCTACACATTATTTGATTTTCTATACTTTATATTAACATTATAAGTATGATTTCATGTATTGAATTAAATGATGACTTGTTATGCAATCCATGTTCTAACAATCTCCCACTTGGGTTGCATAACAATATCTTTCCTTAAATCATAAGTATAATATAAATGACAACCCTTATGTACACCTTGTTGTCATCCATAACAATCCCGTCCATTAGTCATACTTGTACAAGGACTAAAGGGGCAGTCGTTGTAATTGATTCGCAACTAAACCCACAATAATCACATATACATATCCAACTAAATGACATAGATCAAAATGTAGATGTGTAGCATGGAACATAATGAATATATACATATTCTTCCAACTAGTCCTACTTAACCAAATGAGATCAAAACTTGAAATAATGGAACAATTAATGAAATAACAACATAAACTCAAACTATATTAAATGTTATCAAAAATTGTTACACCCATAAGAGAAATATGCTCGTGAAACACTAAAGGTGATAACGCTTTAGTAAACGAATCCGCTAACATGGAGTTTGTTCCTATAAGCTGTATTTCTATTTGTTCATTTTGTACTCTTTCTCTTTCAACAAGAACTTTAATATCTATATGCTTAGATTTTGATGAACTCTTGTTGTTGTTGGAGTACAAGACTGCTGCCCGATTGTCACAATATAACTTAAGTGGTCTTTCGACACTATTGACAATTCGCAGTCCCTCAATAAACTTACGCAGCCATATAGCTTGATTGGATGACTCGAAACAAGCAACAAACTCGGCTTCCATGGTAGACGAAGTTACGAGTGTCTGCTTGACACTTCTCCAAGAAACTGCTCCACCGGCTAATGTGAAAACATAACCAGACGTTGATTTACGATTGTCTTGGCATCTAGAAAAATCGGAGTTGGAATACCCAACGATCTCAAGATGATCCGATTTTGAATATGTAAGCATGTAGTCCTTAGTGTTTTGTAGGTATCTTATCACCCTTTTGGCTGCAACCCAATGTTCTCTCCCCGGATTGCTTTGGTATCTACCAAGCATCTCAACAATAAATGCAAGGTCTGAACGAGTACAGACTTGCGCATACACTAAGCTTCTTACTACTGATGCATAAGGGATATTTTCCATATACTTGGATTCAAAATTACTTTTAGGACACTGTTTGAAACTAAACTTGTCTCCTTTAGAAACAGGGGTGTCATGTGGTTTACAGTTTTGCATGCAAAACATTTGTAATACCTTTTCTATATAGGCCTTTTGTGATAATCCTAAAATACCTCGTGAGCGATCATGGTGAATTTGGATTCCTAATACAAAAGATGCCTCACCTAGATCTTTCATTTCAAATTTGTTTGAAAGAAATTTCTTAGTTTCCTTAAGAAGGTTTATATCATTACTAGCAAGCAAAATATCATCCTCATATAAGACCAAAAATATAAATTTACTCCCACTGAACTTATGGTATACACAATCTTCACCAAGATTCCTTTCAAAACCAAATGAAATAATAACTTGATTAAATTTTAAATACCATTGATGAGAATCTTGCTTGAGGCCATAAATGGATTTCTTAAGCTTACAAACTAATTGATTAGTTTGATCTAAATCAGTCACCATTTCTGGTTTCTTCATATAGACGTTTGGAACAAGATCCCAAACGTCGTTGTCTTTAGTGGATTTTAACTCTTCATTTATGGCATTGATCCATTTATGAGAATTAGGACGGTGATCGGAATAACATTCTTGTACGATCAAGTCCATTAATGGATTTATGGATGATGAGTGGCTCATCTCCCACTAAACCTAAGTGTCCTTCATTCTCGGTAAGATATACTTCATAATCATCCGGAATTGCATTCCTTCTTGCTCTATTGAATCTCCTTAAGGGCACCGGTTCTTCCTGATTTTGAGGTTGTTGAATTTCATCCTCATGATCAACATTTTCATTTTGTTCAATATTTATAAGGGAGTCATTATTTTGAATTGTATGTTCCTCTTGAATTTCAGGTATGAAAAGTTGATTTCCAATGGGAACTATGGGAAGAGGTATAGAAATGGATGACTCTTCCTCTTCAAATTCAAAACTATTCCTAATTTCCCCTCTAAATTCAACATCCTCAAAGAACCTAGCATTTCTCGTTTCAAAAAAGGTTCTAGTTTTCGGGTTGTAAAATTTATAGCCCCTAGATCTCTCGGCATACCCAAAAAGTAACTACTAACAGTCTTAGCGTCCAGTTTGCCCTCATTAGGCCTATAAGGCCTGGCTTCTGCTGGACAACCCCATACATGAATATGATTTAAGGACGGTTTTTTATTCATCCATAATTCATAAGGGGCTTTATTAGTAGCCTTAGAGGGAGCTCTATTGAGAATATAAGCTGTGGTTTTTAATGCATCGCCCCACAATGAGTGTGGTAAGGATGTACAAGAAATCATACTTCTTACCATATACTTAAGTATTCTATTACGTCTCTCAGCTACACCATTCATGCTAGGCGTACCCGGCATAATGTAGTGAGGGACAATCCCACACTCTTCAAGATAGCGAGCAAAAGGACCCAGACGTTGTTCACCCGAACCGTCATTCCGACTGTAGTATTCACCACCACGATCGGATCTAACGTTCTTAATAGTCTTTCCAAGTTGATTTTCAACTTCAGCTTTAAAAGACTTGAAAACGTCCAATGATTGAGACTTTTCATGAAGTAAATAAATGTATCCATAACGAGAGTAGGCGTCTATGAACGTAATAAAATATTATTGACCATTCCAAGAAGGGGTAGTGAATGGCCCACAAATATCTGTATGAATTAGTTCTAAGACGCTTGATGCTCTCGAGTAGGGATGGCAACGGGTCGGGTTCGGATTGGATCATGGCCGTCCCGAACCCGACCCGAATCTCAAATATACCTATCCGAACCCGATCCGATCCGAAAATTCAAGAAACCGTGACCGACCCGATACGACCCGAATCTTATTAAAACTCTATTTTTTAGCTCAAAATTAATTAATTAAAATATATTTTTAAGCACAATGTTGAATATTGTATGGAAATTAGTCTAAAATCATCCAAATTTCACTTACAAACACAAACTAGAAAAAATAAAATTTAAGATAATATTAAAAATATTTAAAATTCACCTTTTATTAAGGGTTCAGGTCGGATCGGATCAGATCATTATGGATCGGATCGAATCATCAGCATGATCCGAATCCGATCCGAACCCGCTCGGGTTTAAAATTTGCAAACCAAACCCTATTTTTTCGGATCGGGTCACCTTCGGTACGGATCAGATTCGGTCAAATTGCCATCCCTACTCTCGAGGATACTTTTCTTTTAGTGTTTGTAAATTTTCCTTTAAGGCATTCAATGCAAAAGTCTTTATCCGGAATATCAAGTTTGTTTAAGATTCCCTCCGACACAAGCTTATCAATTCACCTTTTGGAGATATGACCCAAACGCCTATGCCATAAGGTATAAGAATATTCACTTGATAACTTTCGCTTAGTACCTATGGTTTCATTATTATGTGGCTCATTTATTGTTTGAATTATGTCAAGTAAATAAAGATTATCATTACTTGAAAAAGTACTAGTACCAACAATTTTGTAATTAAAATAAAGATCACATTTATTATTTCCAAACGAACAAGAATAACATTCTTTGTCCAATACTGTGATAGATATTAAATTTCGCCTAAATGACAGTATAATGAATGTATTATTTAATACAAAATAATAGCCAGTACTTAACAATAACCTAAAGGTCTCTATGCCTATTACTTCAACCGGATTCCCAGATCCCATATAGATGTATCTTTCATCTTCACTGGGTCTTCGGTAATTCAGGCAACCCTACATAGACATACTTATGTGAGTTGTTGCACCAGAATCCAACCACCATGTATATGTAGGAATTGAAACCGAATTAGCCTCAGTACAAACAAGACCAAATGACATGCCTTTCTTAGCACACCAAGCGTGATACTTAGGGCAGTCGAACTTCATGTGAGTAAGGTCCTTGCAAAAGAAGCACTTTTTAACTTTTTGATCATCAAATGATCCCTTATGCTTCTTATTACTTACAACCGCAATTTCCTTCCCTCTTCTCTTTGTCCCATGAGAAGAGGTAGATGCCAAATGAGCACTTTCGGTTTTAAATTGCTTTAACCTATCATTCTCTTGTGTTATATGTCAAATAAGTTCATTAATATTCTACTTGTCCTTTCGACAATTATAGGTCACCTCAAAGTGACCAAATTGAGGAGGAAGAGAGATCAAAACTAAATGCACGAGTAAATCTTCCGATATCTCTAACTTAAGTGCTTTTAGTTTTGTCGATAAGTGAAGCATTTCCAAAATATACTCCCTTAAATTCCCGGTACCATTGTACCTCATGGAAACAAGCTTCCTTAAGGAAGCACTTGTCTCCGACTTATCACTTTTTACAAAGCGTTCCTCAAGGGTATAGAGAAAAGTTTTAGCATCAACGTCCTCGGAGACACTGTTCAAAAAAGTCTCCTGGACAACATTCTTCATGATCATTAGGCTCACGCGGCTGGAGCGTTTCCACTTCTCAGCACTTAAGCGATCTTCTTGAGTGCTTTTATCAGTGAGAGGAAGAGGAATTGGTTCCCTTAACGCGAGATCTATGTCCATACAACCTAAGATCATAGTTATTTTGTTTTTCCAAGTTTTAAAGTTTGTCCCATTAAGCATCGGAATGCTACTCATAGCAGCAGTTATGGATGAAGCGTTAAGTAAATCTGTTGGAATTTGAGAACAAGAGTGAAATACAAAACATGTATAAGTAACTACATAATGAAGAAATGATTAATTATATCAATGAAATCCATCTATAAGGTAATTAACATGATATCAAAACTAATCTTTGGATTGAGTGTTGATTCATAAATGATTGCCTTAAGGTAACCAATAATTTGAACAACGTTTTAATTAAATACTTAATCTAACTTTGGGCCGACTTAAGTATCCAACAAAACAATTTAATGTCCATTTCATTTGCTACCACATAAATGTACAAATTTTGTCAAATAACAAGATATTCTTTGGAAAATTCATGTTACTCACATATTAACTTATACATTCAACACTTTAACAATTTTGGATTTAAATAACGTGAATCACTCTGGTGATATTATCATTTAAAAATATATAAAATTGTTTTAAGCATATAATTAATCAAATTTTATGGTTTGAAAAATGTATGTTTTGCTCAAATAAATGGTAAACAAATGTGCAAAACTTAAAAAATAAATGCATGTGAACAGTGAATTGCCAGACCAGACAATTCCTTAGGGTTCGGCCGGACCAGGCATAGCACCCGACCAGACCAACCTCAAGGTCCGACCGGACCACACCAGACACCCGACCGGATCAAACTAAAGACCCGATCTGACCAAGCACTAGGTCCGACCGGACCTCAGTAAACACCCGCCCGGACCACCTGTTTCCATGTAGCACCTGTTCATGCAATGGCTTGCTGCATTTTCGAATTTTTGACCCAAAACAATGAACAAACAAGTAGATCCACAAGTCTATACATTATAGAATGCATAGCCATGCTATTTAGGGATAATCTTGTTTAAAACAACATGATCAAGCAAGTAGATCCACATAGTTTATGCATTTATAACACACAACTATGCTATATAGGGACAATCTTGCTTGAACCATTGTGTTCATTAGAGCAAAAACATCAAACCTTTTCATAATATCTTTATTAGATGATTAATATCAGCACTCTATCAACGAATTAGAGCCTCTAATCAATATCAAAACTTGATGATTCAACAGAACATATGAATCAAAACAAAGCATTAAAGCTTTCAAAAGAAAACTCAAACTTAAACCAGAATTTGAGAGGGCTCTGATACCAATTGTTGGAACAATTTATGTTTTAATGCCATAACTCAAATCTGGTATAAGTTAGAGAGAGGAGATGAAGGCGGAAGCGTTACCTGTTGAATCCTTGATGTTGCCTTATGGAGAATAAAGAAGAAGAAGTAAGGAATGAAGTACTTCTAAATGATAAGTGCCTTCTCTCTAGATCTTCTAGCAATGAATGGAGAGTATGTAGGATATAATAATGAATGTATGTAGTATGTTTCTTAGGCTGATGGAGGGCCCTTATATAGGAAACAAATAGGCACTTCATTTGGGGACTACACCCTTTCATATGAAGTGGTGTGAATTTACCATTTTGCCCATCATAAATAGGTAATATTACACCTTGGGAATTCTACACATTACTTGATTTTCTACACTTTATATTAACATTATAAGTATGATTTCATGTATGAAATTAAATGATGACTTGTTATACAATCCATGTTCTAACAAAGCATACTTATAAAAGTAAAGATTTCTTTGAGCTAGCATACCTAAAACCAAAACTCTCAACTTTGCACAACTCAAGCTGCTGTTTGTCTTCATGGAACCTTTTTCCTTAATTATTAGCAATGGTCACCTTCGAACCAACAAATAATCAAATGCAAAAGTGATAGAACCAACTTAATTCACAGCAACACAAACCGCAATCATTACAAGTACTTGGATCAACTCCCATAACTTACCAACTCTTTTGTTTACTCCCTCCGTCCCAACTTAAGAGTAAAAAATTTCCCAAAACTGCGTCCCAACTTAAGAGTCAAAATCCAAAAATGGAAAGTGGGTCCTACATGCCATACTCACAACAATTATCCATTAACTCTTCTATACCCCACTTTCTCTCTCCTACCCAACTATCAACACTCACAACACATCACCTTTTCCTTAATTCTTGAACCCAATTTTTTTTTACGCTTAAGTGGTAAGAATAAAACTTCAACAACTTCATCAACACCCGAAATCTCCTCTTCCTCATCCAATATCTCGGCTGACTCAAAGCATTCACTTGTTATTAGTTTGTTAATATTTAGAGATCTTCTCATTTTTTAATATTGTATTTGTATATTCTCTAGATTTAGAATTATCTTTTCTTGATTGTACAGTTAGAATAGGATTCATTGTACCTATAAATATTACAAGTGTAAATGAGAAATTTATCTTGCCTTTCATTTCTATTATGGTATTCAGAGTATAGTGATCATTCCCCCTCCCCCTCTCACGGCAGACTCTCTTTTCCTCACCAAAACCCTAATCTCCTCATCCTCTCTCCATGGCAGCCTCCTCGAGCACCACCATTCCCAATCCCGTTGATCCAGATAATCCCATTATTCTTGTGAATCTATCTCAATGCAAAACCCTCACTCCCCTAACCTATCTCTCATGGTCTTCCCAAATCACCTCCATTCTTTATGGTCTCGATCTCCTCAAATACATTGATGGCACCTACCCTCTCCCTCCCTCCACCATTAAGTCCGACAATGTTGACAAAGCTAATCCTGCCCATAACACTTGGAAATGCTAAGATAGCCTTCTTCTTGATGCCCTTTTTGGCACCCTTGACAACACCGTCACCCCTCTCGTTCACCAAGCCAAAACCTCTAGCGAAGCTTGGATAATACTGAAAACCACATACGACAATCCATCTCGAGGACACATTCTTCAAATCAAATCCCAACTTGATCATCTCACCAAAGCCAACCAATCTATTAGCGATTACATGCATGCCGTGAAAACGTGTACTGACAAACTTGCCCTCATGGGCAAACCCATGAACCTTGAGGATATCATTGCCAAAATTCTCAAGGGACTCGACTATGAAACCTACAAAGCCATGATCGACACAGTCCGAGCCTGTGACAACCCAATCTCATTCGAAGATCTCCATGAAAAACTCATAACCCACGAGCTTACCCTCCAAAATCACTCTACCCCACCCTCTTTCCCAGCCACTGCCCACCTCGCCCACCATCACTCTCCTCCAATCTGCAACACCATCCGCCCTAATATCAATCACCCTATCCTGCCCACTCCTACTACACCACCCACTCGGCCAAACACATCCACCCCAAGAACTTTTAAAGGAAAATGTCAATACTGTCGTTACCAAGGACACGTTATCTCCCAATGTCGAACTTTCAAACATGACTACCCAAATATTGTCTTTCCATCCCCTCCTACTTCCAACAGAAACAACGATGCCACCAACTCCCCCCAAGTCCACACTGCCGCCGCTCATCATCCTGCCCCGCCCATTTCTTGGCTAATCAATAGTGGTGCCACTAACCATATCACCCACGACCTCTCCAACCTTGCCCTCCACAAGTGTAGATACCCCGGGAAAACATAACTTGGCTAGAGCGGTGAATTATCCTAGGATTTCTAATTGATTTTAGAGTCGCCACCTATGTTTTTAGAGGAACATAAGAAAACATAAGAAATAGCCTTTTTGTACGAAAACCAGAGATCCGGGAGAGAAGGGTTCGGGGGTTAGGTGACGGAGTGAGAAGTACTTAAACACCCACTCCGCCCCGCTTACGCGGGTCTTGCTACTAAAGGTGTTCTAATGCTAAAAAAGTCCTTCTTGTATTAATATTAAAAATGTGCTAACAATTACAATGTAAAGAAAAGGGTAATTACAAAGAGAAGTAAAAGAGAATTGATTTATTGATTAATTTAAGCTAAATATTACATTAAGAGAAGAAGAGTAAATTGAAGTAAAGATTAAAATGTAGGGAGATAACCTTAACCAACTTTAATGTAGTAAAGTGATTATTTAGTCATGTCCCAATTGATGGGGATTGCATACATTAAGAAGAATAAAGTAAGAAAGGAGAAATGAAGTTGTACCTTAAGAAGAAGACTTCAAACTTTGACTTGAAAAGAGTTTGTGTAGAGTTTTGGTGCTTGAATTGTTATTGGGAGAATTCTTGTAGAGAGAATTCTTGAGAGAAATGTGTATAATCTATTTGTGAAGAAATTTCTAGTCCTTTTATAAGGTAAAAAGAAGAGGTTTAAATAGGTGAAAAAGAGAGGAAAAGAAGCTTTTCTAACCAATAAGAAAATAAAGAAAATCAAATAATAAAGAAAAAATCAAATAAAATAAAAAAGGATATTTTATTTTAAAGCTATGGCTAGAAGTGTGGGATTGGGAGTTAATGAATAAAGGGGGGATAAATGTGGATGTAAAAAGGAGTGTTTGTGATCAAGAAAATGGAGGGAAAAGGCTGCAGTCCGTAACTGCCATAATGGGAGGCGCGCGCTTCCTGCTTTGGCTGTGATAGGCGCGCGCATCCCGTAGGCAATGCCGGAGGCGCCCACGGGTAAAAAGGACAGGATGACAGAATGACGCTAAAAGTTAACTCTGTTATACAGTTTAGTCCAAAACTAACGGAATCAGTTAGAAACTTAATCGAAGTAACAGAAATTAACAAAAACAAGATAAATAAAAATACTACGTATACAATCGGGGTGAGAAGTCCAAGGCGGGGTGTCTAAAGAGCCCCTCGGCGACGTGGATTGCAAGGCAAAACGCGTCGACGAAAGAAAGACAACCGCCGAGGACATCGACAAAGAAAAAAGAAAGAAAAGACTCAATGAAAGCAGGAATTTGAAATTAAGAGAGATAGGGGTGTGCTCCCTGTGTGAGCGACTTTTATTGATTGATGAGGTGGCATGATCCGTTTGTAAATCTGCCGGCTGAATCCGTTAGTGAATCCGCTTGATGAACTCATTGACGAACCCGTTAGTGAATCCATTTGATGAATCCGTTAGTGAATCCATTGAATGAATCCGTCGGTGAATCCCTTGAACGAGGCCGTTAGTGAACCCTTGAATAAGGCCGTTAGTGAACCCTTGAATGAGGCCGTTAGTGAACCCTCGAATGAGGCCATTAGTGAACCCTTTGAATGTGGCCGTTAGTGAACCCTTGTTGACGAATCCGTTAGTGAATCCGTTGAATGAATGCTTGTACCAGTTATATGTATGCTTTACAGATACATGTGCTTGTGTGAGATGTGAAGTAGAAATTGAGAGAAAATTGTGATTGTGGTGTGATGTGATTTGGAAAGCAGAGTTTGCTTGAGAGAGAGATTTGCAAGAATGAAGAAATTGCTTTTGTGTGCTGTGTGATTTTGAGGAAAGCATTAATGAATGATGTTCATACCTTCACATACCATGGCCGCTTGATTCGGTATGGAGATGTCGTGGCTTTGATGAAGGTGATGAATTGCTCTTGCTTTGGAATTTTGGGTGAGATGACATTCTGAATGATGGGCTGGTCGTGCCAAAGGCTGCCTACGTATCCCTTGAAGGGAATCAGACCAGTGTAGTTCAAGTATGATGTAGAATGCTGGGGAAGATGCTAGGATCAAATACTTTTACGCAAGTAAGGAGACAAAGAAAAAGAAAAAGAAAAATAAAAATCTTTTTGTCGTTTTTTTTTTTTTAGTTCATGGGTGAACCATTTTAACCATTGTGTGTTTGTAAAGCCAACCCAAGATCAAGTCATGTTCGGTCGAAGTCTGGATTGTCTCACTTGAATTCTGTTGTTGTCGCTGTTGTGCCCAACGAAATTTGATGTCTAGCCCCAAGACATTTGTCGATTGTGGGGCTTCAAAGGCTTTTGATGTCGAGATACCAAGGGCTTGTTGATCGTGAAGCCCCTAGAGTGCATTTGATGCCCAAATTTGGAGTGACTTGCATAGCCCTAAGATAAATCAGCTCTTGGTCCTCTCAAATGAATCGCCTTTTGTTGTTGACGTGAGCAAGCCCCAAGCTTCGAGAGATTGCTAAGCCCCAAATGTCATGGACTTGTTGCTTGCGGGCTTGGAGATGGTGGGCTGTGCAGACCTTTCGATGTAAAGCCCCAAATTATCTTGTGATCGGCTCGGCATTGAGAGCGGATGTACCGTCGGGTAGAGTTCTTGCTAGAGATCTCATTCTTGCTGGGGAGATGAATGGCCTCGTTATGGTTGGTACCCAAATGGCGGAAATCTTATGTCAAAGGATGCAGTAATGTCTTGTGGTGACGTCGAGGTTGCGGATGATAAGGTCTTGGTGTGATAAAGTCCCAAATGAGTATGCTTGCTTGACTCTTCTTGAGTTGAACTAATGACGGATCTTCGGATACAACTAGTGCTGCAACTATGTGCTTGGACACAACTTGATGCTTTTGATCTCAGAGAAGGGGGTGATGAATTGCAGAAACATTGGTATTGGCCATGGCATTTCCCGCTATAACCCTATTTTTGATAGAGTTTAGCCTATTGAATCTTTTTCCTTTTCTCTGAGACTTCCTTCATAATCTCGTTGTAGGTCACAACATAAGAATCATCAATTTCATTCATAACATCGGAGCCCTCCCTTCAAACCAGAAGACCTTTGACGTGTAGTACTAAGAGACCCTTGAAGCTTGCTTGATTCCATGAATCCATAAGACTACTCCCAAATTGCATTGCTCGGGTACCATTGCCCAAAAGCTTGTTAATTGCGAAGCCCCAATATTGCCCTTTGCTTGGATTGTTATAATGCCGTAGCCCAAAGGATTGTAGATTGCGAAGCCCCTTGAGACTTTTGGTGCCAAAATAATTGAGGATGCCTCCAACGTTGCATATGGATTTGCTAGGGCCATTGTTGGGAGGTGAAGTGAATTGCTTCTTGCCAAAGGAGACCTTTAAACTTGAGTGTAGCCCCTAGAGTGCCACCATTGATTATAAGTGGAGCAAGAAAGTCCCATCCTTGATTGGGGGAACAGGCACAAGCACTCATGACATGAAGGCCCTTCGACATTCCTCTTGAGATACTTTGAGGATAGTCTTACACATCTTTCTTGAGCGTATCCCCTAGGGCTCATTATCTGTCAAATGAAGCAAAAGAAGTTCTCGTTCTTGAGTCACATAGCCACTAGGGCGTCATCATTTGTAGAGCAAGAGACTCGTCCTCGTGTGGGGGAACAAGCATAAGAGGACATGGCAAGAGTTACTCTATTTCTCGGGAAGCCTTTCGACATACTGTAGGGGCATATGCTTGGAGAAGCTTGAAAACCGAATTACATGTTGTTGCTATTCGCTGCCCAAACCAATCGACTCACCGGGGACTATTTGTGAAACTTCGTACCCCTCAATGATGGGCTCATTCTCGGATGGATCTTGGTTACCACGGGCCTTCTTTCATACGAACCCAATAAATGCACTTTGTCGGAGAGAACTCTTGCTTCAATAACCCCAAACAACCTTTGATCGTGCCATGTGTTGTCAAATCTTTTGCAATTCCCAAAGTTGTTGACTTGGTAATCTTAGAGACATGTTCCTCGTCATCGGAGGAGGAAAAGGAGGAAGAAGAGTCGGACTCATAGTGCTTCTTCTTAGACTTCTTGTCTTTCTTTCTAGAGGATGCCTCGTCTTTGGAGGAGGCGGGGGATTCATAATCTTTTTTCTTTTGTTTCTTTGCTTTCTTGACCTTCAATGCATGGACCTCGGTAACTAAGGCGTCTATTTGAGCTTGCTTCTCATCTAGTTTCTTGGCGGCTTTTAAGATTTCAGCCTTGGCCTCATTGAGATTTTCAGTATTCGTGTCGTTGCTTCCGGTCATGTTGTCGGATGAGTTTTGAACGATCTAGTTGTGATTCGGAAGGACCTAACGGTATAGAGATTGCGTTAAACCCATATTAAGGTCCCAACAAGTCGGCTCTATGAGGTGTATAGGCTTAGAAGTGAGTGTAGGTTGACCAAACAGGCACATCACAGAAACTGACACAAACAGAAGGAGATGTCTCGTACGAGACAAGGATGTCTCGTACGAGACAAGGATGTCTCGTACGAGGCATCCAGCACAGAACACAGAATTCCAATTTTTAATCCTAATTTTTGGTCGGACGGAACTTAATCCGTTTTGGGGGGTTTCTGTCTAATATCCTGGAATAGTGGATTCTGTCACCCTAGAATATGAGCCCCTTGTTTTTCACATGTATTGCACTCTCCCAAACGGACAATTTGGGCAAAGGTCCCATATTCTCATCGGAATCCACCATTCAATTTAGCCAAACCTAAGTGATTCCGTAATTTTTTTGCACTTTGTTAAACAACGCCGTTTATGCAGTCAAACCTTATGAATTCTTGTAAGGGACAACCAAAAAGGACTTTGTCAAACGCAGGATCTTGACGGTGAGAGAGACTAAACTTGAATCCTTGTAGAAAAATTCTCATCTCACCACCGCAACCCTTTGTTCAACAATTTTCTGAAGGGACATTCGTCAAGAATTCATGAAGGGAGGATTATAGATTGTATGAATAGCGTTATCTTGGGCAAAGATTAAAAAAATCCTAAGAATCAAACCGACCGGTCACAAGGAGTGTCCTATTGACTATTATGTATGCATGAGGCTGATGCAGAGCTTACGGCTAAGGCTCCCCATGAACACAGTCGAGGAACGTGTCACGGAGTGGGTACACCATCTTTGGAGAGACCGGCAAGGGCCACTTGTTAGAGTGGGGGTGCTGACCGACATCCGTCCTCCGATTGGGACCCGGGTTTATAGGGTGTGTAGTGCAATTAATCTACATGCGTGCTCGTGTGTGAGAGTCAAGTTATAGATGTCAAAGGAAAAATAGAGTTTTTTTTTTTTAAAAGCAAGTAAAAGATTGACCAGACCAAAGTGGTTGCCTACGTTTCTCTCAATCTTCAGAAAAAGAAAGAGAGACTCAGGTCAACGTAGTTCGAGTTTGCAAAAGGTTTTTTAGAAGAGGAAGAGCACATAAGCACGTAGGAGCACATAGAAGAGAGGGATAGAAGTACTCACAGTGTTTTCATTACCCATTAATGGGTGCAAAATAAACTAGGGAATGAGTAAAGTAGTCATCCCTAATTTATTCATTTTTTATACTCCGCTGCAAAAGATGTTAGTACAAAAACAATACATGTATATGACATAAATTATTTTTGCACATATGGGACGGAGTAAGACAAGGAAAGAAAAGATTTTATTTTTTTTGAAGTCCAGGTACTGATCTGAAGTTTTCTGAAAATTTAGGGACTGTTCGGCAAATAATTCTTGTCCAAGAAGGAATGCCTCGTACGAGGGATGTGATGTCTCGTACGAGATATCTCTCCTGGAACCCAGATTCAAAACAGAACAGATTCAAAAAAAGAGCAGTCCGAAAATTCACAGAAAAATTCAGAAAAAATATATTTTAGCAGAAAATTACTGAGATTAAAACCACCTAATTTGCACGCAAGTCTAACCCACTTAAATTGTCCCCAGCGGAGTCGCCACTGTTTGCACCCGAGGAAGATTTTGGTGTTCCTCGCTTTTACCTTTTTGAACGGAACACGGACCGTGAGATTCTGGAGTTCGGGGGTTAAGTTATGGATTGGGAAGGTTAAGGAGCACCCAATCCACCCAATCAAGGATTGGTCTTGCTTAGGTGTTTTTAATCAAATAAAGAACAAACAATTAAAACAACTAAAACCAATAATTAATTTCTCAATTATTGGAATGTCGGATCATGTGCTTCGAGACCATCTCCATCGATTGGAGAGGCTCTAGGCTAATCTTTTTTATGGGATTACACTACTCTAAAACAAAGAAGGAGATGAGAAGTAGAGATTAAAAGCGTCGGAGTTTACCTAAAGCGTTCTTGAGATTCCAATTGATGGCCTTGACTAAGGCCTTGATTATCCAAGAGCTTTGTGATGACTTTGGCTTGAAAAGTTGAGTTTTTGATGGTGTTTTGGTGTGAGGAAGGAATGAAAACAGGATCCTTTTGGGAGAGGGCTAATCAGAGAGTTGTTAACCTCTTTTTTTGTGGTCAAGGGATCATTAGTCCCCATTAGGAGTGAAAGACTCTTTATTTATAGGCTTAGATTGCTTAGGGATCAAGTAGAGAGGTTTAATTAGGTAAGGAATCAATAGGAAACCTCCAGGAAGTCTCCTACTGATATGTTTCCCGGATTAGGAGAGTGTTGGCCAAGAAAGAGATCGGGACGGAGAAGGAAAGTGGATTATTCCCGCAGACAGAGGAGATGTCTCGTACGAGGCATCCAGTGTTTTAATATTGTTTTGTCCTTGTCTAAAGTTTATTTGTTCAGTTTAGCCCCTGACTGACGGAGTCAGTTAGAAACTTAACGAAACATGCCAAAACTAACGAGTTTTCATCCAAACACAAAGGCGAGACACAAGAGTAGTGTAATCATAAATTTGAGTTCGAAATGGGGTGTCTACAGTCAACAGTCATGGTGGTGAAATCATTGGACTCTTCTATTGAACACACCACATAATCAATTTTTTTAGTCATTGACCTCAAAATCTTTTCAGCAATCACAAGATCCTCCATCTGTTCACCATGCGCCTTCATCTTGTTCGAAATGGTTAAAGTTCGACCAAAATACTCGTCCACACTTTCACCTTCTTGCATTTGGAGAACTTCAAATTCTCGTCGAAGAGCTTGCAGCTGAGCACGCTTGACTTTGGTGGATCCCTGATATTTTTGCCTCATAGAGTCCCAAATGTTCTTCGCAGTTTGTTTGTTGAGGATCGTCTCCAGGATAGTTCTATCAATGGCCTGAAAAAGGTAGTTTTTCACCTTCAGATCAGTCAACTTTGCATCTTCAATATTGCTTTGACCTCAAACTCCAATATTGCTTTGACCTCAAAAAGTTCTCCATAAGCATAGACCAATGATCATAATGACCATCAAATTTAGGTATGGCAGGCTGGACAAAGTTGCTATCGGTTGCCATCACTCTCACTCTCTAGCTGTAAGTGCTTCTCTCACACTCAAACTCTCTCTGTAAGAAAACTGCTGTGTCTTTGCTTTCAAACTCTGGATCAGGCCTTTAACCTTGCTCTGGATACCAGATTTGTTAACTGCTGTAACTCAAAGCATAATGAAATACTTCGATGCATTTTATTAAACTGAACCTTGGCTTAAATAGCCTTACAAAAAGCAATCTGAAACTAATAACAACCTACACCTACAAATAAGGAACCTGATAAGATGAATTATCTAAACATAGCTAACACCCAACTAATAAGGATTATTAACTAGCATTGAACTAGTAAACTCTAACAAACTCTAATATCTTAAAACTAAAAGATAATGACCCCAACAATCTCTTTTGTGTTTGTGTGAATCAAATGTTTTAGTAACTTTTCTTTATTCATTTTTTCCTAATTCCTTTGTTATACTAGTAGGTAACCCGTGCTTTGCACGGAAAACTTATTTATTATTTTTTTATAATTTATTTGTTTTTATTTAATAAAGTTATATAATATTTTTTGTAATATAAATATATAGTATATGAATTAAAATGTTGACAAAAACTTGGATGAGAACACTATGACCCGTCTCATGGTAGAGACGGGTCATTTTTTACCCATGACCCGGATCCATGACCCAAGGGTTTTTTTTTTGGGGTTTTTTTTTCAGTTTGCCAAAAGTAATAGTTACTATAACTAAATGTAACAAACGTGTTACTTATATGTAACAGTATGTATACATAAAAGTAATACATATATACAGAAAAGTAACAATGTTTTTTTTTTATGATTTCTTCGTTTGCCAAAAGTAATACTTACTACAACTAAAATGTAACGAACGTGTTACTTATATGTAACAGTGTTTATACATAATTGTAACACATATGTATAGAAAAGTAATAATTCAACCATTTACACTTTAGAACTAAAAACACTTGTGTTAGTAACATTGTAAAAATAAGAAAGTAACAATTTTATAAACGAATGTTATACTTTACTTGTATAATAACATTGTAAAACAATTACGTTTACTTGTATAATAGTATATCTATATGTTTTCAAATAATAAGTTACAATGGGTAGGTTCAATTTATCATGATACATGTAAAAGTATTACATTATGTATAGAAATCTGTTACAATTTCATCTACTAAAGCGTTACATTTACTTGTACAAATAATTACATTTATGTATATAAGTTTTTATTTTTGCAAATGTTACTTCCTTTCAAAAAATAAAATCAAAATACTCAAAAATAAAAAATATTCTGGAAAAACACTATTACATTTCATTATAACGATAATTACATTTAGTTATTGTTAGTGTTACACGTATTTATAGTTAGTATTACAGTTGAAAAATGAGTAAAATGAGCTATTTTTTTTTTGTAAACTGGTGTTACATTTACTTATAAGCAATATTACTTTATAAGTAACACAGTTGTTACATTTAGTTATACAAAGTATTACTTTTGACAAACGAAAAAAACAGTCAAAAAAATATAAAAACAAAAAAAAAGCTATTTTTTTTAATGGGGAAAAAAATTGGGCCAATGGGTTGCTGCCACGTGGCAGATTTTGAGTGGAGCATGGGTTGGGATCCTACGCTTCGCGGAGAATGTTGTACACGGGTCATGGGTCGACCTGTCTCTTCTATGAAACGGATATAAGTATTCTCACAAGAGACCACCTAAAAAACGTTTGCTTAAAAATTACGAGAATTGTTTACATTTTTATTTTGTTGTTAATAATTTTTATTTATTATGATAATTAAAATTTGAATATAAAGATGAGCTATTATTGTTATGAAGTAACTTTAAGTTTTACAGACGTTTGATTGAATAATATTAGCTATTATCTAATAAATAATTTCATAATATATACACATTATAATTAGTAAATATAAAATTTTATAATGTACATCTAATGTGTTAGTAAAATAATAATTTTACTATATCTTAAAAAATATTTTTTTGTCTCAAAAACAAACTTATACTATTAATAATAATAATTAATTTATATAATAACTATAGACTTTTATAATTAATTAATACTATTGATTATAATTATTAACATATATAATATCTATTATGATTAATTATTAATATTAAAAGTAAAAATTAACATATATAGTAACTATTATGATTAATTAATACTCCCTCTATTCTAGAATAAGAGTCTTACCTTGTTTGCAGACACTTATTAAAGAAACAATAGAAAATGGGTAAACATTACAAGTGGGTTGAGTGTATAATTGTCCAAAACACTATTCATAGTGTAAGTGAACAAAAAGTAAGTAAGTTTGGTCTTTTTGTAATTATAGAAGCATTAGAAGGATAAAATTGTCCAAATCACTATTCATTCTTTCCGATCATTTGTCATTTTGGGAAAGAGACTCTTACTCCGGGATGTACCAAAATAGAAAGTAAGACTCTTACTCTCGGAATAAGTGAGTACTTTTTAACACATATTGTATAATGCTTAACTAATACTATTATATTATGATAACTAAAACTATTAATAGTAATTTTTAATTTATTTAATAATTAATTATAATAGTTACTTGTAAATATTGACTACAATAACAAATACTCCCTATGTCCGATTTAAGGTTCTTACTTTCCTTTTTAGTTTGTCCCAATTTAAAGTTCTTACTTTACTTTATTACCTAAAATAGAAACTGGAACCCATTTGTTATTCTCACAACAAAAACTCACTACCTACTTTCTTTTTCTTACTTTACTTTTCATACTCACAACATTTATTTTTTCTTAATCTCCGTGTAAAGTCAAAATAGGAACCTTATAGTGGGACGGAGGGAGTAACTAGGTAACTATTATAATAGCTATTACTAATAATAGTAATAGTTAACTAATATAGTTAGTTATAATAGTAACTATTACTAATAAGAGTAATAGTTAACTATAATGGTTAACTATTATAGTTAACTATTACTAATAATAGTAATAGTTACTATAATAGTTAACTATTATAGTTACCCTTTCTAGTAACTATTATTATTAGCTAATAATATTAGCTAATGAAAAGAAAATGAAAAGTCACTTATTTATTAGCATATTGTTGATGTGGATTCTCCAAATGCAAGCTTTCTCCATTGTTTGTCCACATGTCAACACCATAACTCTTTGGCCAACTTTAATATATATATATATATATATATATATATATATATATATATATATATATATACTTGAATAATTCATTACATTATTGTTTGAAACATTAAATCAAGGTTAGAATGAGAATTGCTTAACAAGTCTATCGCAAGTTAAAGATATAACCGCTTTTCATTATATAGTATTTTTTACCAACGTAATTTTAATTTATTCTTAACAGAGTAATTTTATTTTATTAGAACCATAAATAAAAAAATTATTGAACCTAAATCATGCATCTTCTCATTCTTTTGAAATTATTTATCACTCTCACATTTCATATCAATTTTATTCTTATCCTCAAATTTCTCTCTCTTTAATGGATACAATTTATCAAAAGATATAGTATAATTTATAAAAAGTTGTATGAAAGCTTATTATATAAAATGAATTTGTGTGCATTTTGAATTACTTTTGATTACATATTCAAAGCTATTAACTACAAGAGTTAAGACCAATGGAGATCTGTTGTAGTCTCCTGCCGAAGAAACCAGACTTTTGCCATGACCAATTATATGTCGCCCTTTCCCGTGTCACAGATCCCACTAGACTGAAGATAGTAATTTGTAACGAGTCAATCTCCGGAAAATTTGATGTTTCAACTGATAATGTCGCCTTCAAAGAAGCCTTTCACAATGTATAAATTGATTTTTGGATATTATGTATTAATATTTGTTTGTAACTCTAAAATCATATTACAAAATTTCTTACTTAAGGGGCAACTACCATTTAGTCCCTCATCCTAATCAAAATTACCACCTAGTCCAAGGAATTTTCAATATTACTACCTAGTCCAAGGGTTACTAAAAAGACACTCATGCCCTTAATAAATAATGAAAAATTACATTAATGCCACTACATCCATCATTTCACTCTCTCTCTCTCTCTTCAACCACCATGACCACCTTTGACCACCCATCCCAACCACCTCCGGCGACTATTTTCCGGCGACCATTTTCCGGCCACTTTTTCCGGACACCTTTTTCCGGTGATCTTTTCCGGTAACCATTTCCGGCGACCACCTCCGACCACCATTTTCCGACGACTTTTTTCGGCCACCATTTCCGGCGACCACCTCCGGCCATCTTTTCCCGGCGGCCACATCCGGCCACCATTTTCCGGCGACCTTTTCCCGGTCACCATTTTCCGGCGACCACCTCCGGCCACCATTTTCCGGTGACTTTTTCCGGCCACCTTTTCCGGCGACCACCTCCGGTCGCCTTTTTCCGGCGACCACCTTTTTCCGTCGACCACCTCCGGCCACCTTTTCCGGCGACCACCTCCGGTCACCTTTTCCGGCGACCACCTCCGGCCACCTTTTCCGGCGGCCATTTCCCGGCGACTACTTCCGGCCACCGTTTTCCGGCGACCATCTCCGGCCACCTTTCCGGTGACCATTTTCCGGTGACTATCACCGGCAACCATTTTCCGGCCACCACCTCCGCCCACCTTTTTCCGACGACCATTTTCCATTGTCCATTTTATTTTTTTGAAAAAAAACAATCATTCTTTATTTAAAAAGCAACTACACATTTTCTACAAGAACAAATTAAAAGCTCTTAGCAACAAATTCACATTTTTTTTCAAAAAAATAATTTTTTTCAAGAACAAATTCACAGTTCTTTAAGAACAAATTCACAGTTGTTTCAGAACAAGTTTACAGTTGTAAGTTCGCATTTGTTTCAAGAACAAATGTAAATTTGTTCTTGTTCCAATTGTAAGTTCGCATTTGTTCCAAAAAAATAAAATTCACATTTGTTCTAGTTCCAAGAACAAGTTCGCAATTGTTCCAAGAACAAGTTCGCAATTGCAAGTTCGCAATTGTTCCAATAACAAGTTCGCACTTATTACAAAAACAAGTTCGCAATTGTAAGTTCGCAATTGTAAGATCGCACTTGTAAGTTCGCACTTGTAAGTTCACAATTGTAAGTTCGCAATTGTAAGTTCGCAATTGTTCCAATAACAAGTTCGCACTTGTTCCAAAAACAAGTTCGCAATTGTAAGTTCGCAATTGTAAGATCGCAATTGTAAGTTCGCACTTGTAAGTTCACAATTGTAAGTTCGCAATTGTAAGTTCGCAATTGTTCCATTAACAAGTTCGCACTTGTTCCAAAAACAAGTTCGTAATTGTAAGATCGCAATTGTAAGTTCACAATTGTAAGTTCGCAATTGTATGATCGCAATTGTAAGTTCACAATTGTGAGTTCACAATTATAAGTTCGCAATTGTTCCAATAACAAGTTCGCACTTGTTCCAAAAACAAGTTCGCAATTGTAAGTTCGCAATTGTTCCATTAACAAGTTCGCACTTGTTCCAAAAACAAGTTCGCAATTGTAAGATCGCAATTGTAAGTTCACAATTGTAAGTTCGCAATTGTATGATCGCAATTGTAAGTTCACAATTGTGAGTTCACAATTGTAAGTTCGCAATTGTTCCAATAACAAGTTCACACTTGTTCCAAAAACAAGTTCGCAATTGTAAGTTCGCAATTGTTCCAATAACAAGTTCGCACTTGTTCCAAAAATTATGAACTTGGCTAAAACAACTGTGAACTAATCAATAAGTTCATAGTTGTTTCAAGAACAACTAAACTACTAGAAAACAATATTCACCTTCTTTTATAAATAAATAAAAAAAAAACCACTTCAACATTTCAGCAAATAAACCAACCAAAATGTCACATTACTGACCAACATAATGTAGATGTCACAATGCATTTTCTTTCACTGGGGTGGAATAAATTACTGTATGGATTAAAATGGGAACCCTCCTTCCCTGGACTCCTATAAAACTACAATAAACAAAAATATAACAAATTTATTCATAATTATAATACACAAATAATGAAAAAATGCCAATACTAAACGGTAATTTTCAGGATTAAATTGAGGTTATATTTGTACCAAATATATTGGATATGCTAACAAGGGATAAGGAAGTTTGAATCTCAGAAACTTTGTAGGCACATCCAAACTCTTCTACATTTTCTCTGAAAGCTGCCACAATATACAACAAAAACTTAGTTAACCAATTAAAGAACATTTTAAGAAATATATAAATCTCATTATGGTGAATGAAAAAGAAATGACTCAAAAATTTACCGGCACCCAAGATTCATCATTTTCAACATGGCCATGGTTCTGGTGATGAGTTCTGTGACTAATTCGCCTAAATTTTTTTTATTAAGTTTCATGTTAAAAAATAATACAGAACAATAAAAAAGAAAAAGAGGTTTCAAGATTATACCAGCCATGGAAGGGAACAAGAATTGCTGAATGCAAGAGAGAGAATAAGGGGGCTTGGTCTTGTCGGCGAATTCCAGATCTGAGGTGCGAAATCGTAGGTGGGAGGGGAGTGTGCCGCCGACGGTTGAAGGGGAGGGGGTCAACGGAGTTGTTCGATCTCCTGGTCGGAGTTGGACAGAGAGGAAGAGGAGGGGGTCGCCGGAGGAGGGGGAGGGAGATGGCCGGATCTACAGAAAAAAGGTGGGGGAGGACGTCGTCGGAGGTTGGAGGGGAGTGAGTCGCCGACGGTTGAAAAAGAGGGGGTCAATGGAGTTGTTCGATCTGCTAGTCAGAGTTGGATGGAGAGGAAGAGGAAGGGGACGCCGGAGGTGGAGGGAGGGTCGCCGGAGTTGGATCAGGGAGGGGTCGCGTGTAGAGAGAGAAAACGACTTTGTGGTTCTGCGTGCGTTGAATGAGGAGGGGAAGGCTGGGTTGTTTTATTTGGATAAGGGGTAGTTTCGGGATTTAATAACTCTAATGGACTAGGTGGTAAAAGAAAATATTGGCTTGGACTAGGTGGTAAAGGAAAATATTGGCTTGGACTAGGTGGTAGATTCAATTAGAATGAGGGATTATGTGGTAATTTTCTCCTTACTTAATTGTCAGAATTGTTGTCAAGCCAATTGTATGATATGTCCTATATATCGCACGGGTGTAACACTAGTTCTTGAAACAAATAAGAAACACAACACCACGTTTGATGATCAAACTTTGATCTAACACTCCGCACCACACACACGCCACATTTTAGCATTAAGCAAATTTCATTATGCTTTTTAATTCATTGATTGGGATAAGAGAGAATTTTGTTAAGCTTTTTTTCTTGTTTCAATTTAAGATTTTTTTTTTTTTTTTTTTTTTGAAAACAGCATAATGAAATTATTAAATTATTACTATTATTATTATTATGATGATGTCCATTCCAAAAGAAGGTGAGGAGAGGGATGGAATCCTCGCTAACGAGGGTTAGGCTTGGTTTTACTATTTGTCAATCTTTTGGGTATTTCTATCGGGGCTTGGACTCTAGGGCCCTTGAGCCCAGATTCAAACTCAAATAAGGAAAATTCAGATGGAAAATTCCTCATACACCCTTCACTAGCCAAATGATGTAAGAAGACTAAAATACCCTCATATCTCTTCACAGCTTAATTTTTTGGTCAAATTTTAGTCAACTCATATAACTTACACATAATTATCATATAAGAGTTTAAAAAATTACTTTTTTTCATTTTTTTACAAAAAAATAATTTTTTTTGGGTCAAATTTGGTCAAAATTGGTCAAACAACAGTCAAACTTTTATAACTAACATATAATTATCATATAAGAGTTTAAAAAAAATACTTTTTTCAATTTTTTACAAAAAAATAATAATTTTTTTGGGTCAAATTTGGTCAAACTTGGTCAAACATCAGTCAAACTCTTATAAGTAACACATAAGAGTAAAAAAAAAATCACTTTTTCCATTTTTTTACAAAAAAAATAACAAAACTTTTTGGTCAAATTTGGTTAAACAGCAGTCAAACTCTTATTACTTACACATAATTATCATATAAGAGTTACAAAAAATATATTTTTTCATTTTTTTACAAAAAAATAATAATTTTTTGGGTCAAACTTGGTCAAACAGCAGTCAAACTCTTATAACTGACACATAAGAGTCAAAAATTTCACTTTTTCCATTTTTTTACAAAAAAATAATAATTTGTTTGGTCAAACTTGGTTAAACAACCGTCAAACTCTTATTACTTACACATAATTATCATGTAAGAGTTAAATAAAAATTGTTGTTTTCATTTTTTTACAAAAAAATAGTAATTTGTTTTGTCAAATTTGGTCAAACTTGGTCAAACAGCAGTCAAACTCTTATAACTGACACATAAGAGTCAAAAATTTCACTTTTTCCATTTTTTTACAAATAATAATAATAAATTTTTTGCTCAAACAGCAGTCAAACTCTTATTACTTACACATAATTATCATATAAGAGTTGCAAAAAATATTTTTTCATTTTTTTACAAAAAAATAATAATTTTTTTGGTCAAATTTGGTCAAACAGCAGTCAAACTCTTATAACTAACACATTTAACATATAAGTGTCAAAAGTCTTATGAACATGTTCATAAGACTAAAGTCTTATTTGAAGCTGTTCATAAGACTAAAGTCTTATTTAAAGCTGTTCATAAGACTAAAGTCTTATTGAACCTGTTCATAAGACTTTGCTTATGAATAATAATGTGTATTATAAGACTTTTATTCAGTCTCATTGAAACATGTTTCATTTGAACATGGGTTCATAAGACTAAAGTCTTATTGAAGCTGTTCATAAGACAAAAGCCTTCATTGAACATCATAAGACTAAAGTCTCATTAAACATCATAAACTAAAATCTCATTTACATGTTCATAAGACTAAAGTCTCATTTAACAAGTTCATTTGAACATGTTCATAAGATAAAGTCTTATTAAACATGTTCATAAACTAAAGTCTCATTGAATAAAAATGTTTAAGAACTAAGAATCTGGAGATTTGTCGGGTCAAATGCCATCATGTTCATTGAATTGGTTTCTTTCAATCCACTAATTAGTTCCACCATTTGAATACTCACACCCAAACACTATTGTGAATCCAATTGGTTCCCTTCATTTAATTACAATACCTCTCTTTTGTTTCTTTAATTTTCAGCAAAAACTCAAATTAAAATTCCTTGAAAAAAATTACAATTGTAAGTCATTTTGCAAATCTGAATGGATACCTATCACAAATTGAGCAAACTATAGAGAGGGCGTTTGCTTTCTATCACAAATACTAATTTCATTCAAATCCTTTCGGATCTACCACTCCACCACCGTTGAACTTACCTAATCATTTATTTGCTACATCGTCTTCACCACCATCGACCACCATTGACGCCACACTCGGATCTGAAGTGCAGAGGGAGAAATCCGCCGGAGACATAGCAACGACGCCGTCTTTTAGGTACTGATCGGAGATGAGAGAATCACTCCAAATCTACACAGATCTAAAAAGACGCCGTCTGATAACGTACACCGATCGGAGATGAATAGATCTGGCTGGATTTAATGCCGGACGTGACCTCATCGCCTACCGGAGAGCCAGCTCGTGCAAGTACAGAAACATCGAGAGGGAGGGGCGACATGAGGTTCCGGTCGCCGGAGATGAGGGGTTAGAGAGAGAAAGCGCATCAGTTGCGTGTTATATATATATATATAGAGAGAGAGAGAGCGATGAGTTAAAAATGGGAGAGGAGGGAGGAGACGACGTTGGGGGAAGGCCGACGTGAAATGACGGTCGGAGACTGAGAAGTGAACTGGAGAGCGTAGAGAGAGAATCGCCGGCGGCGATCGGAGGAGGAAGAGAGAAGGTGCGAGGGTTTGGAGAGAGAGAGAGAAAGTGTGTGTGTGTTTGTGTGTGAGAGAGTGTGTGTGTGTGTGCGGTGTGTGAAAACTGAAAAGTGTGAGAGGAGGGAGGGGAGGGTTTTTAGGATTTGTAGTTGACTGGTCATCAGGGGTGTGTGGGGAATTTTAATCTCGCCCCAGCTCCTTATGTGGCATTTGATCTGGGTGAGGTTTTATTTGTAATAAAATCTGGCATTAGGGCCCTGGGGAAAAAAATCCATTTCTATCTCACCAATATAGACAGTATTTTATACCGTATCTTATACACTCGATCAAATTATTAGACTAGTAGCCAATTTTGTCTGGTGTGATCATCAGCAAACCCCCCAACTCAGGAAACAATCCAGGAAAAATGAACTGATGCAACTGAAAAACCATTCAAAGTAGCTTTACTAAGCTGATTTCGATCAATTTACGAGCTCAATTTTGGTGGGTTTTTTTTTTTATTTCGTTGGTCTGAGATTAGGGTTTGTTCTAATCATTGGTCGATGATGGCCGGTCAATCGTCGTACAGAGGAGGGGTGAGGTCAGTTGGTGATTATATGGTGGGGAGACAAATTGGGTCGGGTTCATTCTCGGTGGTTTTTCATGCCCGGCATAGAGTTCATGGAACGGAGGTGGCGATCAAAGAGATTGTAACTGGGAGACTGAACAAGAAATTGGAGGAGAGTCTTATGTCGGAGATTGATATCTTGAGGAATGTTAATCATCCGAATATAATTCGGTTGTATGATATGATCAAGGTAATTTTTTCGAGATTTTTTCGAATTTAGTTTACATGAAATTATTTGTTGTGTCCTATAAAATGTTGTGTTTTTTTATGTTCTGTCTGGTTGCTTTACTGAGAAAAACTGAGGGAAATGCAGGTGTGTGTTATGACTATTGTGAATGGTTAGTATAGAGGGTAGAAAGAAAAGTAGCTATGCAATGGAAACTAATTTTTGCCTTGTATGGAAGATCCGCCCCTGCCTGTAGAAAGAAAAGTGGTGACCGGATGCACGTGCACCCCCTCCTACTATGGAAGATCCTGCTTGTATCTACTTGAATCATAGTGTATTCTATTTGGATTTGTAGGCTGTAATTTTTTGTTTCGGCATTATGGCATCAACCTAAGTTGTGAGTGAGTAGTTTGCGATCTGGGCTGAGAAAACCCAGGGACTTGTACTGAATGAATCACCGAGTCTTTTTGCTACCAGGTTTAAGGATCGACAGGCTTCTATGCCCCACTTTCATGTATTATAAGAGTAATAATCTAATGGTCTGTAAGCAAGGATAATAACAATTTACTCCCTCCGTTCTAGAGTATATGTCCACCCTTCCATTTGCACGGAGATTAAGAAATGGTGGAAGGGATGCAAGTGTTGTGAGTATAAAAGTAAAGTAAAAGAGAGAATGAGTGGGAGGGAATAGTGAATTGATTGGTGTTGTGAGTATAAAAGTAAGTAGGAGAGAGAATGAGTGAGAGGAATTATAAAGATTCTTTGCCATTTTAGGAAGTGGACATATACTCTGGGACAGATTAAAAAGGAAAGGTAGACATATACTCTGGGACAGAGGGAGTAATAATTTCTTGAATTTGAGGATGGAATTATACAGGGGAAGTACACTGCAATTTGGTTCATTGACCATATGCCCAAGGGGGAAAATAAACATGAGGTTTAACATTATTTTGACACAAATTTGAATAACGTCATTATTTCTCTGTGGATGATAATATTATTTTCTGGCAAACTAGTGTTTTACTGTGAATGTTAGTAGTTTCATTTTTGGTTTTCAAGACCATCAAGCACACGAAAGAACTGAAGTATGAATAGGGTTATTTGATGTTCTGTTTGGCTGCTGAAAGAGCTGAAGAATGCAGTTGTATATCTGTGTTGTGCATGTATATGTGAGTTGCATATCTATTTGGCAACTGTCTTTTGGGACGGAGGGAGTATGTAGCAATTTATAATTTGGTTTCTTGATATTGAGGATGGAATTAGAAAAGGTTAATATATGCAATTTAATCCGCTGGTTGTATTTTCTCAGGTAAATGAAAAGTTTGATTTAGTGTGTTGTTTGTATCTTGCTCTTAGATGGTTTAGATGGAGAATGAGATGTATTCTTCCAAGTTTTCTGTATTTCAGTCTCACTTTTCTCCAGGATCTTCTAAGGAAACATGATTATTACCTCTTTTCTTATGCTGTTTAAATTGTTCATAAACACTCGTTTTTGCATGGCATTAGGAACCAGGAAAGATACATCTTGTCCTAGAATATTGTAAAGGTGGTGATCTTTCCATGTTTATTCAAAGGCGTCAAGGAAAGATCCCAGAATCCACGGCAAAGCACTTTTTGCAGCAGTTAGGTATGTCCAAGGGCTTTTTGTTTTTGAGTTAATGGTTTAAGGGAGTTTGATATTCTCGATCTTTTTCTTTCACAGCGGCTGGTTTGAAAATACTTCGTGAAAATCATGTTATACATCGAGATCTAAAGCCACAGGTTTGTTCTGCTGTTCACCTGTTTTTCGATTTAGTACCTTGTGCAATGATATTAAAGTCTTTGCTTACTCCTCCGTCCTTAAATGAGTGTCCGTTGAGAAATTTGTTTGTAAATGAGTATCCATTTTCAAGGGATGTTACTGTCGCCTCATAAATTGTTAGTGATTGTTTGGTGCACATTAATGACCATTCCATTTACGATTTTTTGTGCAAATCTCGTTCCATGATAGTTCAAATAGCATGGAAAGGAATTGCAACTCATTCATAAAAATGGGCACTTAGCTTGTTTGTACTTGCGATGACGTAATGTGCTCAATAAGGGTATTTGTGTATATGAGATACTAACACTGCATTAAAGTCAACCTGTTTAATTTTTTCCTCGGCAATTGAAAATGGACACTTGTTTAGGAACAAAGAGGGAGTAGAAACTAAGACTTCTATATATTCGGGTAGTGTTCTTTTTAAAAAGAAGATTTATGTTGAGAAGATTTCAAGAAGATTCACTTCAGGCTGTTTATTTTTCAACGCAATGTCTTTAATACTCTCTGAAAATTGAAAATGATCATGTCATTATTGTCTGTGCTCGTATACTGCATTACTGCCATATTTATAAGCATAAAGAATTGGATTTGCGATATTATTATGGATATGTTACTTAGAGTTGCATTGGCTTGTTTAGATGAAACTTTGTGCCGTTTGAATAAACTATGGAGTGTGATGCTTATGTAAAGTCATTTGTATTCTCGTATTTACTTTTTTCTGCTAGCCTTTCACTTATTACATTATGTTTATGTTTCTTATGCATGCAACAGAATCTCCTTCTATCCACAAATGATGATAACTCAACTTTGAAGATTGCAGATTTTGGATTTGCGAGGTAAAACTGTTTCAAGCAAGATATGCTCCCTCTGTCCCCAAAAAACTGTCCCACTTTCCTTTTGGTTTGTCCCCAAAATAGTCTCATTTCTAAATAGGGCAAGAAGTATAGTTCAACTTCAAGAGGATACAAACAAGTAAAGCATAAACCATAAAAGGTTTGACTTGTCAGATGGGGTGATCTATTTGGGATGGAGGGAGTATTTCTTATGAAATTTTCTCACTATATTTATATTTTGGTGGTCATGCTGTTGTTTTCTTGTTTTGGGTTTACTACCAACTACTCCCTCAGTCCCATAATAAATGTTGCATTTGACTTGTCTGCGTTTTTAAGGAATGTGCTTTACTTGCTTGCACCTTCGCCAAGACTTCCTTATTCAGAAATACGACATTTATTTTGGGACGGGCCAAAAAGGAAAGTGCGACATATATTATGGGACGGAGGGAGTAGTTCTTACAGCTTAGAATCTTAACTTGTCAGGTCTTTGCAACCGAGAAATCTCGCAGAAACCTTATGCGGTTCACCACTTTACATGGCTCCAGAAATAATGCAACTTCAGAAATATGATGCAAAGGTAATAGTGACTTCTGATTTACCTTTGGGTTTGCCTTTCCGATCAGATTTCCAGTTGTAACGTCAAGTTGAAACGCAGGCAGATCTCTGGAGTGTTGGCGCCATTCTGTTTCAGCTTTTAACCGGAAGAACCCCGTTCACAGGAAATAATCAAATGCAGGTTTAATTATATGTTTCTCTCTCTCTCTCTCTCTCTCCTCTCAACACTTATAGGTATCAAGCTCGTTTTGACCTTTGATTTTTCTGACCTATCCCATGTCACTTGCAGTTGCTTCAAAACATTCTCAAATCAACTGAATTACGTTTTCCTTCAGATGTCAAGGATTTGAGTCCTGACGGCATTGACTTGTGCCGTAAATTGCTCCGGCGCAATCCAGGTATTACATGAAATTTGAGATTGTCAAACTTAAAAGCAAGTGTTTTTTCTTATACTAAAGTGGAGTCTAATAATTTACTTTCTGTTGTCAGAAAGTTACGCCTTAGCGTGTTTAAGACTCTTTTTTGTTTGCTTTACCAATTGGCATGTTTGTTGATGGGGAATAGAGAAAAATGAGTCATAAGTCATAAGTAGGAAACTATAGAGTTACGAGGACTAGGGTCTAGGCTTACCTTCTTCCCCTCTTCAGAATCTTGAAATCCTGTTATTCCTTGGTGACATTTTGTTTCTTTGTATGCACAGTGGAGAGGTTGACTTTTGAAGAGTTCTTCAATCACCCATTTTTTTCTCAAAGGAAACCAGAAGAATTATCAAGGTGAACTTAGCAGAAAATTCAACATTTTTTGCTTTATCTAGACTTGTGGCCTCTGTCCTAGTGCTTAAATAACCATTGTCTTTGGTATGCAGAAACAGGAGAGCACCAACAACAATAGACGGTTTTTCCTTTTCCGAAAGCAATCAGATGAGGAACAGGGAAGAATCTCCTCAAGAAGATTGCTTACCTTTCAGTCTAGATGATGATTCCAGTGGGACAGATGGGAGTCCGTCCTTTGTTAAGAGGTCTCCTTTGAGATCAACATATGGATTTTCTCTTGATACGAGATTTGATAGGAGGGAAGTCTCTAAGAGTCCAAACAAAACTGAAAATACTAATTTTAAACTTGGCAACCCTAGACCTTCGGAAGGAAATATAATAGAATCTCTGATAGCAACGGACCACAGACCTGTAAATATCCGTTCAGGAGGTATCCATCTCTACTTCTATTATACTACATATGTCCCAAAAAGATGGTCTCATTTGATTTTTGACGGTGAACACTAATGAACTTATACCAAACACTAAAGTCCATCTAATCATCCTAGAAAAGTTCTAAAGATAGCTATTGATGAATCATTAAGTAATTTTTCAATGACATTTTTTAGAATTTCATTCTGTTAGATTGACAGTAATGTTTGGTCAAAGTTCACTTGTGTTGACCATCAAAAGTCAAATGAGACTATCTTTCCGGGATGGAGGGAGCATTTGAGAACTTGTTTCAATAATTCTGTATTATTTCTAGAGATCTAAAACAAGTAAACGACCAAAATGACCCGCGTACTATATAAATAAAACCAAATTGACCCGCGTATTATGCATAAATCGTTAGTATATACGTTAACAGATGTTAATAAATGTTAAAAACTTAACGGATATTACAATCAAAAGTTTCGAAACCGGAACTTCAAGCATGAGAATATTTCACAAACACAAAGGGGTTGAAATAACTTTTTCTTTTTAAATAACAAATAACCCCCTCCCTTCCCCTTCCCCTTCCCCTTCCCCTTACAAACCTCCCCATCCCCTTCCCTTCCCAGTCCCAACACTCATAATATAGGAGAGAGAGAGAGAGAGAGAGAGAGAGAGAGAGAAGCCATGGAAGGGTTAAAATAAAAGCAACTGATTTTAACGTTCAATTTCATTCTACAGCAACTGATTTTAACCTTCAATTTTACTCAATCGAAAACTAAGTTGACCTAAAAATTTCCCTTTCACAATCACGTGTGGATTTTGCAGTTGAGGATTCACTGGAGTTGCTCGTTCGGGAGTATGTTCTTGTATCTGGTCCCCGTGGAGATTCAACAACATCTTCAGCAAATGCATCTAATCCCAGTCATTTTCCATCCAAATCTGCAAGTCTCTCCGGATTAATCAATTCAACATCAAGCTCCCCCGTGCCAATTCTTGGTGGGGCCACCGGTAAAATGGGTTTAATGGGAAGCTTGGATAGTAGCATCTCCGCTCCATCAGGGACTTCACAAGGATCGATGGATATAGGAGACTCTTCCGAACAGCCTTCTACTGACTGCATGACAAGGATTAAGTCATTGCATCAGTGTGCTTCTACCATCAGAGACTTGGTAAATGAGAAGGTAACTTAGCTCCTCTTTGTTTGTGTACATGTGTGTGTTTGTCCGAGTGGGCCCGCTTATTGCAATTGTGTACTCCCTCCGTCCCATTTCAAATTGCAAAAATAAGGTTATGCACGGGAGTTAAGAAAAAAGATAAGAAGGTGATGTGTTGTGAGTGTAGATAGATGGGTAGGACTTAGGAGAGAGAAAGTGGGGTAGTGAATAGTAAGTGGAGTAGTTTATGTTAGTATGACAAGTGGGTCCCATTGATTAAAAAGTATTACTAACTTTCCATTTTAGGCTTTTGGAATTTTAAGTTGGACACCCAAAATGGCAAATTTTGCAATTTGAAATGGGACAGAGGGAGTATGTGCTTTAATATATTTCGACTTGTCTATGTACTATTCTCTCCATCTCAAATTGAATGTCCGCTTTTGAGTTCTAGGGAAATTTAAGGAAGTTGACATTAGGCATTTTTTGTAGCATATACTATACCCTTAATGATCTCACCATATAACATAATCAGTACAAGAGTAAAACTAAAAGATTATGATCACCAAGGAGCTTTATGTAACTTTACCTTTTAAAAAAAAGGTCATTTATTTTGGGACAGGTTTTTTTGTGTGGCCAAAATGGAGTTTCATTTTTGGGACGGAGGGGCTAATGTATTTTCTCTTATTTCTTGAAAAGATTGATGCGAGAAGGCAACTAGAAGCATTCTCGATTCAGCTTGTGATTCTTGCTATATGGAAGCAAGCACTTCATATCTGCCACACACAAGCTGCCTCAGCTGTCGAAGGGAGCCCGACCCAAGAAATTACCCGTTTGCATAATGCCATTGACAAGGAGCAAGCCGGTCTTGATATTCAAGAATGTCTTGATTCAGCCAAGTCTCTGCAGGATATTTGCACTCATATCGAGAGGGTATTTCTTGAGGAAGTTGTAAATGCAGAGGACCTTGCCACGGTTATAGAGCCTGGTCTGTTTTTTTAGCCTTCATATCAATATCTTTTTCTAGCATGTTGAATTGTTGATATAATTAGACCGAATATTTCATGGCTCAGGAAATACGGAGATGCCAGATGCAATGGAAACAATATTTCAGTCGGCCCTTGATTTTGGCAGACATGGAGCTGTAAGTCTCGATCAGTTTCTTATTATCAAAATGAATGTATATTTTCTTGAAAGAAAATATCCCAAAACAAATGTATTTTTTGAGCATATAACTTCGCCCCTAAGTGATCTTTTACTAACTTTTTTTTCTTTTCCATATTTCATTTTATACTTGAAAAACTGAAATTTAAAGGGGTATAGCAAGGAGATCTCTACATTTTTGCTACTAAATGTTCTCAAACGTATATTGTCCGTTAAATGAAAGATTGACATTCGTTTTGGGACAAAATTTTACTTCTTGAAAGAAAAAATCCCAAAACAAAGGTTTTTTCTATACAACCACCCCAGAATTGAAACCTTATAATACTTCTTTATTCCGGGGCAACAACTACCTACCTACCCCACTTTTCATAATCACAACACCTACTCCATATCAATATTATAAAGTTTTCTTGAAAAAGAATTGCCTCAAGCCAAAGTGTGAACTATCATTAAAGACGGAGGGACTATGTGCTTGTCTAAAGGTACCAAAGCAATAGCAATCCTCCGCAATGTACTACTACCTCCGTTCCAAAAGCAAATTCGGGTATTCATTTTGAGAAGAATGCACTGAAAAGCAACTTGTGCTCCATTATCTGCATCTTCATCTTCCTCGCTCTTACTTTAATATCTTTATAAAAATGATGTATTTATTTTATGGTTTGTGTGTTTTACACTTGGCAGGTGGACGAGTACATGGGCGACACAGAAAACGCAGCAACGTATTATTCCAAAGCAGTGCGGTTGTTAGTGTTTCTTCTAGTGGAAGCACCTTCACTCATTCTAAACCCTCCTTTCTCTCTCACAAACTCAGACAGATATAGGCTTAGAACATACATTGATGTCCTTAACAACAGGAAAAGCCATTCAAAGTCTCAACTAATGGCACTTGTCCAGTGTGAGGATCAACAACATTGCCCGCCTTGAAATTCAACAAAAAGCTATTAACAGACAAGACAATATATTTGCTGATGTTCTTACCATTGTGGTGTTTTAGTTTGTAAAGTGCTACTCCCTCCGTCCCAGAAAAAATAGTCATTACAACTGAACTTTGACCAACATTAATGGCAATTTAATAATCCACGTGAAATTCTAAAAACTATTATTGATACATCATATATAGTGATTTATCGTTAACCATTTTTAATATTTCATAGGGATAAGTAGATTTACATTAAAGTGTGGTCAAAGCTCACTTGTGTTGACTATTAGACGTCTAATGAGATTATCTTTTGGATTTTGGGGACGGATGGAGTAATATTCTTTGTCTGTACAGTTATTCTTTGAACGCGAACTGATTGTTAGACCAGTTGACCTCGGTAGGTGGTGAATGTACTGTCCTTGTTTCTGTAGTCTATAGAATCTGGGATTTTTACCTACATTGGTGTCCGGTGGGTTCTTGCGAGTTGGCAACCGGGAGCTCGCTTTCCAAAAGGCGTCATGTGTACATATGATTGATTGTTTAGTTTGTACAAAATGATTTCCGCACTTTTACTCTAGTGTTTTAATTGAAATTTGAGGTGTTACTAGCGTTTTTCGTTGGTGTTTTGCATGTCTATTTGTTGTTCTTTGATCTTTGAATTCAAGACCTCCCAGTCCCCACCACCACTCCTCATCGTGACAATACTCTTCACTTGGTGTCAGTGATTATGCAATTAGATGAGGATAATAAGGTCACTTTTTTTTTTCTCTTTTCTTTTTCCCTGCATTTAATCAAGATTGGCTAGATGCTACAAAATTAATTGAAAGGGATAACCCGAACTCAAATCCGGATCCTCGTCCATGCTCGTCAGCTCGGTCTACGAGCTGAGTCCAACAGCAAGGTCCACTAGCTCTCCAAAATGATTCAGGAATGACGCAAGAGTCAGCTCGTTTTCTTAGCTCGCCCAACGTCTAGCTCGGCTTGGTCTCTTCGTACACTACGCCTTTTAGAAGAGCCTAAAGGCTATCCCGGTCCATACGGGCTCAACCCAACTAGGTTCCTTGGATGACTTCATACAAGGACAAAGCTGACCTCACCTTATCCACTACTTGGGGAGCAAGCCAATCCTGGTCCTATAAATAGGCGGTTTCAATGTTCTCGAAAGGGTTACTCTCTCTCTTCCCCTAAGTAATACTAGCTTCTCTCTTTCCGGTGAACGGACTAACTTATTCTCACGCCGGAGGGTCTTCGCCGGTGCAACCCCGGCTAAGCTCACGTGCGCTCATTTTGCAGGTCCAAGCAAGTGTTCTAGTTATCCTACCGTGGATCCGGGCATTTTTATGCTCAATCATTAATATCTTTCTTTTTTTACAAAAACTTATTTTGAATATTCAGAACCGTCATTGTATCAGTTAAAATACTAGCTTACTATCCAGTTGGTTTTAAGTCGTGAACTGAGTACCCGAGTGTAAGAGAGAAAATTTATCAGTTAAAACTTTCAGACCATCAATTAATGAAATTTTAATTTAGTCTCGAGATTGATACAAATCTGAAATTTTTAGGGTTAACACTAGACATGGCCAACCCGTACCCGTAGAACCGGATCCGGATTAGACTGGTAAGAACCGTACTCAGTGCCGGACCCGTGACCCGTACGAACCGTACCCGTGACGTAAGCAGTTCGGTCCTGGTTCCCCTTCTCAAAACCCGTTGACCCGGCGGTTCTGACTCGTGAAACCGTACCCGTACCAGTTTGGACCCGTGTCAGAACCGCGTCATAACCCGTCAGATTTTTTTGAAAATTGTCCGTTTATGTTAGTTTTTTTAACATATTTTGTTAAAATTATAATATTTCATTGATTTTAACAAAAAAAAAATTGTTATTTTTTTAACAATTGTTGTTAGGTTTTTAATAGAAATGGTTGAAAATTTAACAAAATCTGCTAAAAATGTAACATGATATGTTAAAATCTTTACTGTTATATTTGAAGAAAAAAGAAGAAGAACCCGTTTGGACCCGGAACCGTGTAGGATCCGGGTCCATAAAAACGAGAACCATACTCTCGTTTCTCTTTTCTCGGACCCGGACCTGGTGGGTCAGACCCGTACCTTGGATTTGGCCTATGTCTAGTTAACACTATTAACTTTAAGGGTTGACGGCCTAAATTTTGTCTGATCCCTACACTAATAAAAGAATCAAAAGTTGAAGCTTTAAAATAAAAAAACAAAATAAGCTACAATCCTGCAATTTTCCTCTGAATAATATTGGCTAGAAAGTTTTTGTTGCTTACCGGACAATAATGCTTAGTCTCTCAATAATATTAAAATTGACTTGGGGAGTGAATTCTTTTTTGTGCAATAATTTTTCGTGCGTATGGTTGGAACAATTATATTTATATTTAATCTTTCTTTTGGACCCTTCCATACATTTTCCTCTGAAAATTATATGGTGTGAATGAATCTTTCTTGGGGGAAAATTATTCTATTAAATGTAAGAAGAAATTTGGACCCTTCCATACATTTTCCTCTGAAAATGATATGGTGTGAATGAATCTTTCTTGGGGGAAATTATTCTATTAAACTAGTGGGTAACCCGTGCTTTTGCACGGAAAACTAATTTACTATTATTATTTATAATATTTATTAACATATATAATAACTATTATTATTTACTAATAATATTAATAGTAATAATTAACTTATATAGTAACTACTATGATTAATTAATATTCTCTCCGTCCCAGAAAAAGAGTCTTACCTTGTTTGCGCACACTTATTAAAGAAACAATAGAAAATTGGTAAACATTGCAAGTGGGTTGAGGGTATAATTGTCCAAAACTCTATTCATTATTTCTCATCATTTGTCATTTCAGGAAATAGACTATTACTCTGGACGTACAAAAATAGAAAGTAGGACTCTTACTCTCGGACGAAGCGGGTACAATCAAAAGTAATTATTAACATGTATTGTATAAAGATTAACTAATACTATTAATAATAATAGTTAACTTATATAGTAACTATTATGATTAACTAATAATACTATTAGTAGTTAACTATCATTATAATTAAAATTTATTTTTAATAATTATAATTAACTATTAAATAAAATTAGTTACAATATAAAGTAACTATTATAGTAATTATTACTAATAATAGTAATAGTTACTATAAGTAGTTAACTATTACTAATAATAGTTATAGTTAACTATAGTACTTAACTATTATAGTTAACTATTATAGTAACTATTACTAATAATAGTAATAGTTAACTATAATACTTAACTATTATAGTTAACTATTACTAATAATACTAATAAATAACTATAGTAGTTAAGTACTATAGTTAACTATTACTATTCTTAGTAATAGTTAACTATAATAGTTACCCTTTATAATAACTAATATTATTAGCTAATACTATTAGCTAATAGAAAAAAAATGAAAAGTCACTTACTTATTAGGGTAGATTTGATGTGGCATCACCAAATTTATCCTTCCCCCATGACTTGTCCACATGGCAACACCACATCCCTCTTCACTAACTTTAATATATATATATATATATATATAAGATGTAAGAAGAAATTAATCTTTCGACCTTCTTTCCAGGTCACACTAGGGATGGCAACGGGTGGTCATGTATGTTTGAGGCGAGTTTCTACAAAGTCGAACTGAGCCGACCCGAAGTTAGTGAAGCCCAAACCCGATTTAACCCGACCCGAGTGGCATCAAAATCTAATTTTCCAAGCTCATATTTGTTTTTGCCTAATTTATGTTTAAGCCTACTTTGAATCAGTTATACAAATTAGACTTAAATCATCATGCCTCACTCACAAACAACTGTAAAAATAAATTTAACAACACTTATAATTTGATTAACTAACATAATATGCGGATCAACATCAAAATCCGAACCCGACTCGAACCCGTGCGGGTCATGAATATTGCAACCCGAATCCTACTTTTTTGGGGCGGATCACCTTCGGGTTCGGATCGGGTTCAGACAAATTGCCATCCCTAAGTTACACTTGAGGGGGCGTGTTAGATATATATCACACATCTGATCGAGAACTTAACTTGGATCGGTATATAGACTTGAAAGGCTACTCCGGTACTCCCCTTATTACTAATAAATTTTAAGGTGGAACCCCTAATAGTCTATTATCAGCCCGCCCAGTCAAATTCAAACTCATACTCACACTTAAGTCTATATCTGTTTCTGACCCATGTATAATTTTAAAACGTGCCTCTCCACTTTTTACATCAACATCTAAAGAATATCAGTAAATTAATCTTTTTTATTTTTTTATTAGATATAGAATAGATCGTTCAACATATTACATACTCCCCGTATTAAACTACACGTCGTTTTAGACTTCTTAATACATATTAAAAAATACAATTAATATATATTAAAAAGACTTTTATACCCCTAATAGATTTCAATTTCCTATACAGTTAAATGTTTTCACAAGAGACAACTTCAATTAATGAATAGTGTTATTATAGGTAAACAAGAGTAAATATTCCTTGGAATTAGTAAAACGTCAAGTATTTTGGTATAAAAATTAGACAAAGTCTTTAATGCGGCAGAGGTCTAGCGTGCGGCGGTGCGGCGGGCCTAACCCGCGGGTCAAACCCGTCCGACCCGCCAGCCCGAATCTCCTCCACTCCACAGGTGACATGTGGCGCGCTGTGAGCCACACCTGGTTCACCCAGCCGCGCGCTGCCACGTGTCGTCTTTAAAAAAAAATCAAAAACTTTAAAATGCTATATCTTGAGATTTATAACTCAAAAAAATAGTTAAAAATACCGTTGTGTTCGTCTCGACGAGACGAATAAAACTACATAGGTCATGATATGGTTTGATTTTTTTTTAAAAAAAATACATTTTTTTACACAGAAAAAGTTTGGGCTGCTCATCAGCTAAGATGTAACACTCTGTTCTGATAAAAATAACAATTTCATCTTTAAAAAGTAACACTTTCTACTGTTAAAGGTAACAGCAGTTTTTACAAAAACAAAATGGGTTTGCATTTCAATTGTTACTTTCTCAATAAATAGTTGTTACATTTCATATATAATGTTACATTTAAGAATATAAACTGTTACAATTGAGAGAAAAAAATGTTACATTCATTTTTTATAAAATGTAACATTAGTTTAGTTGTCAATCCTATGTTAATTTTGGGAGAAAAAAAATGTTACATTTGAAAAAAAAGAGTGTTACATTCCTTTATAAAAAGTGTGACATTGGTTTAGTTGTCAATCTTTATGTTATCTTTAATCTATTGCAGCAAAATTGTGGTATATTTTTGAAAAAAAAAGTGTTACATTTGGAAAAAAAAAGTGTTACATTTGGAAAAAAAAATGTTACTTTTGTTGGGAGAAAAGAAGTTGGGGTTGAAAAAAAAAAAGATGGAAAGTCGCCGGCCCGCCGCACGCCATGCGGCGGGTGTACATGAGACAGGCCCTAAAAATTAACACTTAAAACGTCATGTATTTTGAAACGAAGAGAGTACTTTTTTTTTAGTCTTTTTTGAAATTTCCCTATACATCTAGAAGACGGGTAGTATTAAATACAAGGCATTTTGTGTACAAGGCATGAGTAATTGATCAAACTACCCTTGTATATATACCTTAAAAAAAACCAATTCCATTCATTTTAAAAATTCCCCTCCGTCCCTCCACTGCGCTCGAACGATCGGCGACCACGACAATCACAAACATGAAGAAGAAGCTTCCCACCGTCGGTGGAAAATCCGTCTCCGGCACCGGCGCCTCCTCTACCGCCGCCACTACACAGGTAACCTAAATTTATAAACCTAAATTTCAATTTCAAAAACTTGATTTTTATGCCTAAAATTCGATCCTATAATGCTTGATTGTAGTTTAAATTTCATCATACTTTGTTGTATTTATGTTTGAAAAGCTTTATTTAGGGTCTATTGTTTGATTTGTATACGAATTGGTGGGTAAAAATATGAAACAGTCGGCGTGGTTGATTTCGTGTGATTTTACACGAGTGGTTAGTGTGTGTTTCGTATGAACATTACACGAATTGGTTCTAACCATTTCGTGTGGATTTACACGAAATGGTCCCCAACATTTCGTGTGATTACACACGAAATGTTAGCAACCATTTCATGTAAATCCACACGAAATGCAATCTGTAACTGAAGAAAACAAAAAAAATTATAGATTGATGATTTATTGTTGTATTGTTTGTAGCACTGTTTATTTGTGGAATTGTTGCTTATTTATTTTCTTTTATTTACTTTTTTTGTAGGGACGTGAACGCTCGACTGCTTCTAATAGAAAGAGGAAGGTTGATGAGGCAGATTTGTGCACTAAAAGGAAACATGACAAAAATGTCTTGCTTCCTCAGACTGAGACTGAGGATAGTACAGATGATGAGAAGGCCCCTTATCTTCCCGAGGGAGATGCGGCGTCGTCATCTTCTGGTTCTGAGGAGACGGGATTAGAAGCACCCGAGGGAGATGTGGAGGTAGGGGCATCTGATGATGGTGATGAGGAGGAGGAGGTGGAGCCACCTTTGAGGCCTCTCAGGAGGCATAGAGGGGTGGCACAGGCCGCAGAGGGGAACAAACCATGGGAGATTCAGAGCGACCCGGGTGGTGGGCCAGAGGTTTGTGAGCTGCTGTACGGGTTTGGTCACCACCGAGCCCGAGAGATTTGGGGCGACCCCACCTGTCAGTCAGTGGTGAAGTTCCATACCAGACAGCAGCATCTGGATAGGTAAGTTGTTTGTTTATAAATAGTTTTTTTATTTGTTTATAAATAGTTTTATTATTTGTTTTTATTGTGATATTTATAATGTTTTGTTTGGAATCAACAGGTTCTCGCGTGCTAGGCTGGCGGAGGATGATAGAGCTTGGTTGATTGGAGTTGATGCATCGGGTATCCAGCACCTCCATGATACCACCGCCGGACTAGCTCGGCGCTGCTGACGGCATTTGTGGAGCGGTGGTCTCCTGAGACTAACACGTTCCACATGCTGTGGGGTGAGATGACGATCACTATGCATGACGTCACTCATATTCTAGGTATATTGTTGTTATTTTCTTTTATCAATTTCATAAATTTTATCAATTTTATTAATTTTTTCATTTTCAATTTATAGGTATCGGCTGTATCGGCGCTCCTGTTAGGAAGGCAAATCCAGAGCCTGACCTACGCGAGATCCGGAGACACCTCAGCGGCTATCTGAAGGGCACGGCCTACACTTTACATGACCTACGGGTTGCCTTTCAGACCCGTTCAGACATGACCGATGACTAGCGGGCTTCTACTTACATCTTGTTCCTCTTGGGTTGCACGTTGTTCGTGGACAAGAGTCAGGATAAGATGCCTGCAGACTATCTCTCCTTGTGCATGGATCTTCCGAGAGTGGGGGGTCTATCCTGGGGATCAGCTGCTTTGGCCTACTTGTACCGCGAGTTGGGCAAGGTGTCCAGAGCCGGATGCGCTCAGATGGGTGGTTGTGCGACTCTGCTAGAGGTAATATTTAATATTTCTTTAATACTCCATCTGTCCCAACATTTAATTTAATTTGTTAATAATTTATTTACATACATTTCAGGGCTGGATATACGAGTACTTCCCGGACTTCCGGCGTCTTTTGGAGCCGCGATGGCAGGAGGGGCAGCCGAGAGCGCGTAGATGGGCACGTAGTGATAGAGCTGGGAGGGAGATGGAGCATCTAGTGAGCTATCGCCGCACCCTAGACACGATGCCTGTTGAGAGGGTGAGTTGTTTATATTTACATTGTTACAAAATTTGTATATTGTTTACGTTGCCTAACAATGTGAGTTATATAGGTTTGCTGGACTCCTTATGGTACCGGAGCAGACGCGCTTCTGCCTGTGTCATACTTCAGAGGGATTATACGCTTCTTAGACATCACTGAGGCGTATATGCCTGACCGGGTTACCAGGCAGTTCGCGATCCAGCAGAGGATCCCCAGACAGCAGCCATTGCCTTGGGTGACGTGCGTTTTGATGGCTGGTCAGAAGGGTTACAAGAAGGCATATGGTGACCGGGATGATATTTGGACAGATTGGATTGATTTCGACATGGATACTTATGATCCACATCGTCGTCTAGGGCCATCAGTGACAGCGTCTTCTCCTGTGACTCCGGACTATATGGAATGGTTTCGGATGAGGAGTCATGTTCGGATTAGTAATCCGATACATGAGCCCGCAGTTGACATTCCACCTCGACATGGGCTTGCAGAGGCGCTACCCGGCATCAGAGATATGCTTCTTCCCTTGCTGACGGATGAGACGATACCTGAGGTCGCCAGAGCTACTATCACACGGGTCCACGGGATGTTAGGAGATCACATTTAGATGATGAGATGCTTTCGTACATTTTGTTTATTGGATCTTTATTATGTATATTGTGATATTTTGTTTATGGTTTATGATAGCTTGTTTATGATTTGTTGTATCTTTTTTATGTATATTATCAGTTTAATTACCGCGTTATATATACTCTAGATTAGAGATGTATAATATTGGTTAAGAATATGATCATTATAATTATATAATCTTCATTAAGTGGTACTCCTCTCATGTGCAACTTATCTCGTTATATAACATGTTCAATTACCTCGTTATTTATAATATTGGTTAAGAAATATGATGATTCTAAACATACAATCTTGATTAAGTGGTATGTTCAATTAATTTATTATGATCCAATATGACGTGTGTTAGTTGTCATGTCTAAATGCACAATATATTGCTCAAATTAACACCACAATTCAATAATTTAACATAGGATAAGGTCATGGATCCCTCAAAATGTGGGTGTTACTTCAGGCGAACACATGGACTTCCATGTAGTCACGAGATTGCATGCATACAAAACTCTGGGGGACGGATTGAGTTATCCTCGATTCATGCTTTTTGGAAGAAGTTGGACATTGAACTAGAAGGTCATCCAACTGAGCCTTCAATCAATAACAATTCTTTTGAAGCTATGTGGATTGACCTACAGAACGCACCTGAGTCAGTGAAGAGAAGGCTATTCCAAACGATAAATGAAGGGCTACATCCACAAACCAGAGATGCTTCTGATCCAGATCATATTTCAAAGGCAAATAAACCCCGGACCACCAGTTCCAGAATACTGTCATATTAGGAGCATACTGACAGATATTTTGGAGTCCCCACTACACCACCATCCACTAGCAGCATGTCTAAATCTTCATTCATTGCATCAACCCAATCGAGTTTGAAGTCCACGCCCAATCGGAAATCAGCTCCAAACAGTACACCATCTACCCCTACTACTCCTACGTCTCTTCCACCACTAGCTGCTTCAAGTCGTGGGAGAGGTCGAGGACGAGGACGGGGTCGTGGAAAGGGAAATGGGCAACTTAAAGTCATTAATCTACATACTTCTGGGTATACTTTGTCATTTATGCCTTTCATTGTCCCATTTATTGAAGGCATCACAGATGTGAGTAGTGGTGGACATTGTGGCTATAGAGCCGTAGCAGCGCAGATATACGGAAATGAGGACATGTGGCATCAAGTGAGGTCAGATTGTTGCATTGAGCTGCATAGTCGCCGCGCGCTTTATCAGAGAGTTATACCTTGGAGACCTGTAGACGATCTCTACGATCGCATTGCTTGTTATACCTCCCCGGCTCCTGAATATAATTATATGATACTCCCAGAGCTAGGGCACATCATTGCCACGAGGTATAATGTGGTGTTCGTCTCGTACACGCAAACCAGTGGCTTCACATGCCTTCCAGTGACTGTACTGTTGGGTTTCCAAGTAACATGCGCCGCGGAATATAGCAATTAAAATTTTAAGAAACCCAAAGCCATGGATCCGTTCATATGATTAAATCAAATACAACAAGATGAATAGAGGAATAACTAACCCTTGATGGCTATGAATTTTCTCTTGATCTTTGGTGGAGAAACTTGAAGACTTGATCACGATCACAAAGCTTGAACACGAACTTTGAAGATGATGATTTTCACCCTCTAGCGGTATCCACACTTCGAACGAATATTAAAGGAGCTTCTTTGATCTTGGTTGCTAGACCAATATTATGAAACACACTTTCACAATATAATAAAGAACTATATGGAATTTATTTGTGAATTATTTTGTTCCTCAATCAAGGATATCTTAGAACAAAATAAATTCTCTCTCAAACTCTTTGAGACTCACAAAAGCACTTGTTCATATGGTCTGGCCGAATTGGGGTTTTTATACACAATTAAGACCTATTCCAAATAGGAATCTTGTGCCAAAAACCTTCCTAAACAAATCAGGAAATTTCCAATCGGCAGCACCAGGCGCCCGCCTGGTACCACCCAGGCGCCCGCCTGTTTGGGCAGAAACTCCAGTCCCTTTCCGGCTTGAACAGGCGTCCGCCTGGTGCAACCCAAGCGCCCGCTTGGTTGACCAGGAGGCCCAGAACTTTTCCAGAAATTCCTTGGAGGTCCTTCGACCCTAAAATCCAATATAGTCCTTTTATTTAAGATTCGTTCTATTGTGTGTGACCCTCTAGGATTATACTAAGTTGGCAATGGGCTCAAACATGATTCCATAAGATATGATTAGGTTCTAGCAAACCGTCATACCTACCCAAATAGTATAACTAGATACAAGTTCGCATTCCTTTAGAATATGTCACAATCCCTTTGTCCACGATGTCATTGAACACAAGTCATGGTCAAACAGTCAACTTGTTTTGTTCAATACTTTCTCGATTCCGAATATGTTGATAATCCAAATGACATTGATCCAATCAATTCATTTGAGTCCGGCCGAACATTTCATCAACATCATTCCTACGAGAGGCCCAAGCTTGACATCTCTCCGTGGAGGGACAAATCCATTTAGCTTATTATTCTTCCCAACGAGAATCCGATTATGCCAACCATACCCTTTATAACTACCGTGTTAAGGTAGCGTTTGAATATGTCAAACACAATATTCATCAAGTGGAAGACTATAATAACTTCATGTCTAAGGATTCAAATGACATAACTAATATGAGATATATGTACGACATAGACCATGACATAGATCTCATACAGCGGGTCATGTCCAGTACCTTGTTCCAAACAAGTACCCATAAATCTAACATGATCATCCCATGATCATTTAGCCTTTATACTAGTGCTTAACAAGTACTAGGGACGGGGATTATTATAAGTAAACATGAACAACAATAATAATCAAAACATTTTTTTATTGATATGAAATAAATGATAACAATTACAACGTTTATTAAACGTGCCTAGGGCACCACTACCAACATGTACCACAAGGAACAGGACCACCCACAGACACACTTGTATTGGGACATGTGAGAAACCATTTTATACTGGTATGATACTTTAATTCGTTATATTTAACTATCTTATTTAAATTCATTATATTTAACTAATTTATTTAAATTCGTTATATTGAAATATTTTATTACTTTTGCAGCTGCACATGTCAGATAATGATTACCCAATACCATCACCAGCTATATATTGGGAGACTCAACGTGAATCAAGTGCAAGTAACCTAGTCATGCCATACAGAGCTCGGATAGACACATTCAATTGACTCTCAAATGCGGCGAATGAAGCAAGAATTGCAAGAAATAGGCCATAGTATGTGTGTATCATGTATTGGTTTTTGAATCATCCAGTTTGTATGACATTTGTTTGTTTGGATGTTTGAATTATGCATCAGCCTTCTTAAAAACTGTTTATTTCGAATCTATTTAGGTGAAATGCATGCTGTTATTTCGTGTAAAAGTTGATGAAATGCTCTATTACATTTCGTGTACAATTAGGTGAAACTCAAGCATTATTTCGTGTAAAACCAGGCGAAAAAAACAACTTCCACATTTTCCATGTTTCGTGTAACCTTACGCGAAATAAACAACTTATTTCGTGAGCGTGTACACGAAACACGCGTATCTGGGTAAGGGCATTTTTGGCATTATCGTGCCTTGTACACAAGGATGCCTTGTATTTAAAATTCGCCCTAGAAGACGCATTAGACATTCCATATCTCTGTCTTATGCCAAACGTAGATAATTATAATGTACATACACTAGATATTCTTTTATACTCTTTCTATTTCAGAAAATTAGCTTCATTTTAAATTTTTATGGTCAATACGTGTTAACTTTGACCATACATTAGTGTTAATTTAATGATCACAGTAAAATTTTAAAAATTGTTATTACTAAATCATTACGTGATTTATCAATAACAAGTTTTAAAATTTCACTAGGATGATTAGATAGACATCAATATTTTTTTCAAATCATTTATGTTAACCATAAAAAAAAAATCAAATTAGACAAACTTTCTGGGCAGTGGGAGTATGTGAATTTATATTTACTCACTCCTCTAATAAGCACCGCAAAAAATTCAGATGATTTGTACAAAATATATAATATAAAAGCCAAAAAAGAAACTGTACCATCTTTTTTTAAATGATGTCCATTAAAAAAACAAGTGTTCTATGATGATTTTTTAAATACTTTTTCTCTAAATATTTTTTAGCAATTTTTTTTTATTAGTCTCTTTATATTTAAAAAATAAATGTTTGGAAAGAGGTATATATACAAAAATATATAATCTCTCCGTCCCACTCAAAATATGATTCATGGTCAACTAATTTATACTTTGACCAATAATTTTAAAGAAAGCTAATGATGCTAATAAAAATTTAAAAATTATTATTGTATCAGACAGATAATAATATGAGGAAGACTTGTGTGAGACGGTCTCACACGGTGAGACGGATCTTTATGAGAAAGGAAATGGGTTTACCCATCCCTCCCATAAGGGGGTAAACCATTTACTCTCTCATTAAGATCCGTCTCACGTGTGAGACCGTCTCACACAAGTTTTTGTCTAATAATATACTCAATAACTATTTTTAGATATTCATTAAGATTATTATTTTTCTTCAAGTTATTGGTTAAAGTATAATTGATTTGACCAAGAATCGTATTTCAAGTGGGACGAGGGAAGTATTAGTCTTTTTCATTTAATTTTATATTAAATATGAAATTTTATAAATATCTTTTAAAATAAAATTTTAATATTTATTTATGACGTAAAGAGTGATAAATATATCAAAGAAAATTCAGGATTGGTTTCCGCAAGATACGCTCACGTCAATTAATGATGATTTTCGGGGAAGCAAAGTCGGAATTTTACTCTAAGGTAGTCCATTACAATATGATAGCACTAGAATATTGAGTTCCCTATTACTCCGTAGTCCATCCGTTCCATAATTATATACACAAAATGAGTTGTGCATAAAAATTAAGATATAAATAATAGTGAGTAGTTGTTGTGAGTGTGAAAAGTGAAGTATGCGAGAGAAAGTGAGGTAGGGTATAATAGGTTGATTGGTGTTGTGGGTATAAAAGTAAAGTAGGAGAAAGAATGAGAGAGGAATATGTAAAAATTCTTTTTCATTTTTAAAAAGTACGACATTTGATGCTCAAATAGAAAATTTATGCACATTGCTATGAGACGGAGGGAGTATTATTTTTGTCCTTCTAGTTGGTTTCTCAATAGTTGATTTAAATTATTCAAAAATACAGAGTAAGTCCAAGGAGAAGAGAACCATCGAACTTAGGTGCGTCTTTTACAAGTTTTTAGGAATAAAATAGCAATGCCAGGGGCACAAAAAAATAAGCTCACAAAATGAGGTGACGATATTTATTGGTTGCATCGATAATGGACCCGCCATACTCTACTTAAAAACACCAATAAAATTATGATACTTAGAATTTTGTGAGCAAGATTTTATGACTTTTTTGTTCCCCTATTATTATTAAGAATAAAAGGGACAAAAATACATGACCAAGCGAGCAATGAAAATTATGGTCAATGAGTGTATTTTCATTGAAAGTGGGGGAATACATATATGGTGTAGGGTAGAGAGACTTTAAGGTAGGCTAAAAGGCCATTTTTTTAAAAAAATAAAAAATAGTATTAAAATTAAGCATTCATATGACAATAATATGATGATATTTTAGGTTTTCTTTATCACAATTCATTAGTGTTATATCAAAATATTGTCCATGCAACACATTTTTATTCTAATTAAGGTATGAATATCATCAGTTTAAACAAATTCTTGGCCAACTAAGATAAACTTCCTCCGTCCCACCTGAATTAGGAGTTGTGGGTTGGGCACGGGGATTAAGGAAAAAGTGTTAGTGGAGAAGGTGTTGTGAGTATCAAAAGTAAAGTATGAGAGAGAAAGTGGGATGAGTGAAAAGTTGTGAGTGAATGTGGGACCCGGAACCGCTCCACCCATTTTAGCTCCACCCTCCACTCAACGGCTCCGATCAAGGCCACATAGGCGAGCTCATCATCTGTGCGGCTAAGATAATTTCAATTTTTTTTTCCTACCGAGCTCGGACACATCTCATTCGTCGAACACAAAATCTAATGAGGTGGCTCTAATCGGAGCCATTGGGTGGAGCTAACCGCGAAATCCGTGAATGTGAGTCTCATTAAACAAAACACTTCCATTTTTGGGTTGTGGACTGGGTTGGGCCAACCTATGGTGTACCAGTCGTGTAGTGATGAAGAGAAGCCTTCTGGTTTGCTTTAAAAATGAAGGACCAATCAAGCCTATCATAGGTAGTCCTAATGGTACAGAGAATCAATATCCCGTTTAATTCAAATAGAACATCCAAAATAAAAAAAAAATAAAAAATTTATCCTAATTCGAGTAAGATGATATCGAATATCAATCCCACAGTGAAACGCTACAACGGAACATCCAGATAATGGGCTTGGGACTCTAGGGCCCCTCACTACCAACTTATATTCTAAATAAGGACTCAACAGATCACTAATACCAGAGACACCCCTCACTTGCAAAAAGATGTAAGATGACTAAAATGCCCTCATATCTCCTCTCACCCTTACTTTTTTGGTCAAATCATAGTCAAACTCTTATAACTGACACATAATTAACATATAAGAGTAAAAAAAAAAAAATCATTTTTTTCATTTTTTTTAGAAAAATAATAATATTATTTGGTCAAATATGGTCAAACTCGATCAAACAACAGTCAAACTCTTATAAATGACATATAAGACCAATAATTAACATATAAAAGTCGATTTTTTCAACTTTTAAGAAAAAAAATAATATTATTCGGTCAAATCTCGGTCAAACTCTTATAACTGACATATAAGACCAATAATTAACATATAAGAGTCGATTTTTTCAATTTTTGAGAAAAATATATAATTTTATTCCGTCAAATCCCGATCAAACTCTTATAAATGACATATAAGACCAATAATTAACATATAAGAGTCGATTTTTTCAACTTTTAAGAAAAAAACATAATATTATTCGGTCAAATCCCGGTCAAACTCTTATAAATGACATATAAGACCAATAATTAACATATAAGAGTCGATTTTTTCAACTTTTAAGAAAAAAAATAATATTATTCGGTCAAATCTCGGTAAAACTCTTATAACTGACATATAAGACCAACAATTAACATATAAGAGTCGATTTTTTTTTAACTTTTTTCAACTTTTAAGAAAAAAACATAATATTATTCGGTCAAATCACGGTCAAACTCTTATAAATGACATATAAGACCAATAATTAACATACAAGAGTCAATTTTTTCAACTTTTAAGAAAAAATAATAATATTATTCAGTCAAATCTCGGTCAAACTCTTATAACTGACATATAACACCAACAATTAACATATAAGAGTCGATTTTTTCATTTTTTTCAACTTTTGAGAAAAATATATAATTTTATTCGGTCAAATCCCGATCAAACTCTTATAAATGAAATATAAGACCAATAATTAACATATAAGAGTCGATTTTTTCGACTTTTAAGAAAAAAAAAATTATTCGGTCAAATCTCGGTCAAACTCTTATAACTGACATATAAGACCAACAATTAACATATAAGAGTCGATTTTTTCACTTTTTTCAACTTTTAAGAAAAAAAACATAATATTATTCGGTCAAATCCCGGTCAAACTCTTATAAATGACATATAAGACCAATAATTAACATATAAGAGTCGATTTTTTCAACTTTTATGAAAAAAATAATAATATTCTTATTTTTTCTCAATCCAAAACACACTCAATTATCAGTCCAAAAAAACAGATTTTATAATTAAAATTTGCTCAGCAAGTACCATGGACATTCAGATACTACTAACAAGCCTAAAGTTGTGTCTTAGATTTGGTTTCTATAGGCCTGTTCTTCAATATGCATATATGCTTCCACTTTGAAAATAGTTGCTGCAACATTGTTCTACACCCCTTCACTGACAAGTTTCATACCTGCGAAGTAAACAGATAACAAAAAACACCAAATCACACATTTCATTTTCAATGAACACAAAACCAAGCAAATTCAGCCCCATTACTCTTCTACCACTTCCCAAGCAAATTACAAAACAAAGAGAATCCAAATTGAAAATAGAGATCAGATTAATAGTATATTAAATTAATTAAACCAAAACTTATGGGGTTTAGTCCGAATTCAAACTAGACTAGCTTCGTGTCATCGTTGTAATGGAATCGAGTTCATTTATGCTCCAATAGAATACATGAAGCCTGGGATGAAGGTAACTGGTTGAAGAGAGCAACAACATCGGCGTTAGGTACCTGATCGGAGACGAGAGAAGCGCTCTAAATCTACACTGATCTGAAATATCGTCGGTGTAAACATCGGCGTTAGGTACCAGATCTGGTCGATCTGTGACGTGAAAACTCGCCGGAGTTGCGATGACGGTGAAGCACATGGAAACGAAGCCGGATCTAGAGCATTCGAGCTAGATCAGTCGGATCGGAGATGAGAAAGACGGCAACAACTGCCGGTCGCCAGAGAAGAGGGGAAGAGGGAGAAGGTTGAGAGAGAGAGAGAGAGAGATTGTGTGAGTGTGTGTGTGTTTGAGGATCTGGAGAGAGACGAAGGGAGTAGAAGACATCGTCAGTCACTGGAGAAGATGGGGAGCCGCCGGTTGCCGGAGAAGACGGGGAGCCTGAGAGGGCAGAGAGAGAGAGAGATCGGTGTGTGTGTGTGTGTGTGTGCGTGTTTTGGTACGAGTGTGGAGGGGAGGCGAGGGTTTGTTTGAGGGAGAGGTAGTTTCAGTATTTTTGTGTTGTATTTGACAGGTCAACGGAGGGTGAGGGGTGTCTGGGGAATTATGATCTGTTAAGAACTCCTTTTTTGTACTTTAGAAAAGACCTTTCCTTAAAACGGAATAACACTTCTGTGTGGAGGGCCCTTGGGGAAAAAAACCCCAGACAATAGATGACAAATCCTTGTCCTAGGCCCTAGGGCCCACTATGTTTAATAAACAAAAAGCGTCTAACTAAATGAATATATTGCCCAATCACATTGCTGGTAATCATTGATTATTTCAATTTTCAACTTACTCGAAGTGTAAAACAAGTTGGCAAAGAAGTATCTACGAGCAATCAATGATAGGGGTACAAAATAAGATCGCAAAATCTTGTTCACACAATGAGGTGGCGATATTTTATTGGTTACATCGATAATGAACTCGCCACACTCTAATTAAAAACACTAATAAAATTATTACTCCTAATATTTTGTGAGCTAGATTTTGTGATTTTTTTGTGTCTATGGTATTATTCTTCCACAACAAGTGGAATATGACCAACAAAGACAACCTAATTTTGGTTATTAAATTGAAAATATTACATCACAGATTATATATACACATACTATATCTATATGAAAACTTACATATTTGCAATCAAAATCTAAAGAGTGTTTAAACATGAGAACTCCTAAATTCCATTACCTTCTTTCTTTCCTTCTAACATCTTCACTTCTCTTCCATATCTCATCTTCAAAAAGTCAACACTATCTCAAAAGAGGCTCCTCCCTCTCAGTTTCAGACACCATCACCTCCCTAGACAACACCTTCACATGTGGATTCTACGGTGTAAGTAGGGCCAACGCGTACTGGTTCGCGATATGGTTCACCGATTCCAAGGACCGAACCGTCGTTTGGACCGCGAATCGAGACACGCCCGTGAACCGCCACGGCTCCAAAATCTCCCTAGAGAAAGATGGCGGCATGGTCTTGCTTGATGTCAATGGCGGACTCGTCTGGCAAACTAACACTTTTTCTACTGACGCTGACAGAGCAGAACTGCTCGACAGTGGAAACCTCGTGATCAAAGACTCGAGAGGTAAAATTCTCTGGCAGAGTTTTGATTATCCCACAGACACCCTTTTGCCTACTCAAATTTTTACCAAGAGCAAGAGGCTGATTTCTGCATCAAGAAAACAGCTTTTTTCTTCGGGTAATTATAATTTTTACTTTGATAGCGATAACGTGCTGAGGCTAATATACGACGGGCCAGAAGTTACAAGTATATATTGGCCTACACCGGGTTTAAGTCCGTGGCAGAATGGACGAACGGTGTTTAACAGTACTAGAACTGCTGCGCTTGATGATAATGGACGGTTCAGATCAAGCGATTTGTTCCATTTCAACGCATCTGATATGGGTTTTGGGATTAAAAGACGGCTAAAATTGGATTCAGATGGAAATCTGAGACTTTACAGCTTGAATATTTCTTCGGGTTTTTGGTCAGTTTCTTGGGCAGCTGTGGCACAACAATGTAAGATACATGGACTATGTGGAAGATATGGTATATGTGTATATACTCCCTCGGTCAAGTGTTCGTGCCCGCCGGGTTATGAAGTTAAGAATCGGAGCGACTGGGGTGAAGGTTGCAAGCCTATTTTCAAAAAGAATTGTGATTTGAAAGCGAAAACTCAAGTGAAATTCGTGACAATTCCTAATGCAGATTACTACGGATTTGATTTAAATTTTAGTTCACCGATTTCATTAGAAAGCTGCAAGAAAATTTGCTTGGATGATTGTGATTGTTCAGCGTTCGTCTACAGATTAACAGGCGAAGGCACGTGTTATACAAAAGGTACCCTTTTCAATGGGTATCAGTCTTCTTCTTTCCCGGGGACTGCATACTTGAAATTGCCGGATAATTTAAAATCAGAGGATTCTGTTTATCTGAATGGCTCTGCTGTCGAATGTGGATCTGTTGAGTCAACAGTTCTGATTGGTTCTCCCTCTTTGTTTAGCACTCGTCGTAAGGGGCCAAAATGGGTGTATCTTTACTCTTTCGCATCAGTAATTGGTGTGATTGAAGTTGTACTCATTTTCTTGAGCTGGTGGTTTCTGTTTCGAAAAAATGATGTACAAACTAGTTTGGAAAATGGGTATCGTGTAATTTCTAGTCAGTTTAGGGGGTTTACTTATAAGGAAATGAAGAAAGCGACGGAGAATTTTAAGGTGGAGTTGGGTCGTGGTGGGTCCGGGGCAGTCTACAAGGGTGTCTTGGCTGATGAAAGGGTGGTGGCGGTGAAACGATTAGGAAATGTGTTGTTTCCCAAAGAAGAAGAGTTTTGGGCAGAAGTGAGTACGATAGGAAAGATTAATCACATGAATTTAGTTAGAATGTGGGGATTTTGTTCAGAAGGGAAGCATAGGCTCTTAGTTTACGAGTACGTGCACAATTCATCGCTCGACAAGCACTTGTTTAATGACGAAAACGTCCTTGGATGGGAAGAGAGGTTTAAAGTCGCGTTAGGGACAGCGAAAGGTTTGGCTTACCTTCACCACGAGTGTCTAGAATGGGTAATTCACTGTGATGTCAAACCCGAAAACATACTTTTGGGAGATGATTTTGAGCCAAAGATTGCTGATTTTGGACTCGCGAAGCTGTCGCAGAGAGGAGGGGCCGGGTATGAAGTTTCAAGAATTAGAGGAACTAAAGGGTACATGGCTCCGGAATGGGCACTTAACCAGCCTGTTACATCTAAAGTCGACGTTTATGGGTATGGAGTAGTTGTGTTGGAATTGGTAAAGGGTATAAGGCTTTCAAGCTATGCAGTTGAGGATAGTGATGAGCAAGTAACGGAACTAACGAAGTTCGTTAACTTTGCCAAGACAAAAAGTCAAAACGGAGAGAGGTCTTGGGTGGATGAGATTGTTGAGATTGTTGACCCGAGATTGAAGGACAGGTTTAGCAGAAACCAGGCGGCAATGCTGGTGGAGATCGGGTTGTCGTGTGTGCAGGATGATAGAAATGAGAGACCGACGATGGAGTCGGTTGTTCAGCAAATACTTGACTGCCAAGCTGAAGAAATAAGTCATTTGTCTAGTTAGGCTTTTATTCAGGAGTTAGTTTTATGAAAAACTTGTTTTACACTAAAAGATGTGTAAAACTTGTTTTACATTAAGATTCTGTTTTACAATAAGGGATAAAAACATGTTTTACACTAAAGCGAGTATAAAACAAGTTCTTCTCAAGATTTTCACTTTATTCAGTCTTTTCTTATCAGTGCATAGAGTTTAAATAGGAGGCACAATTTGTAGAAAAGATCATTTTTTTTTTTCAATTGGACAAATAATCATGAAATTCTGTTTATTTATTTTTTTTTTTAAATGGGTTTTTTTTATTAATTGATAATGCCATGAAGGCTACAACTGGGCCTATAACTAGGCTACTAACACAAATGCCATGAAGGCTACAACTCGGCCTATAAATAGGCTAACACAAATCTCCCTGATGGGATTCGAACTCGTGACCTCCACATGGGAAGCTAGCACCGGATACCGCTTGAGCTAAAGCTCTTTGGTATGAAATGCCATGAAATTCTGTTTATTTGTTTGGCATATACCAAATTCAATTGGAAGCCAAAATATGTAAATGACGGTTTGTTTCTAGACACAAAAACGTGATCTACACCTAAAGAAATTCCAGTTTATAATGACATAAAGTTTATAGTAACGGAAGACCCCAGACTTTTTGAATAAAGTATATGGAAAGGTGCTTCAACGCTGTCTTTCGGGTCTGATATCTGGTTATGATAATCTGCAAAACAAGCACACCGTTAGGCGTATGGAGGGTGGTGGTACCCTCTGATAACCCTCGGGTATGAGAATCAGGAGAGTGTATACGAGAGATAATTGTATATATATGAGAGAGAACTCTAGAAAGAGTATATTGTAGAGAGAGAGAGAGAGAGAGAGTCAAAACACCTTTATGAGATGATGAGAGGGTTATTTATATAGGGGGTGTAGTGTATATTTGACCTTTTGGAGGGTCCCACCTTTTGTATTTGTGATGTAGGAGAGCAGATCGGCCGAAGCATCGAGCGCCCGCCTGGTACCTTGCGAGCGCCCGCCTGAAGCCGGGCAAAACTCTCTGGCGAAATGAGCGCCCGCTTGGGCCTTATCAAGCGCCCGCCCGCTTGTCGGGCGGATTTGTCCCAGATTTGCGTATTTTCGATTTTTAGCAGATTAGCTTGGTTATTTTTGGTATTTTCGGGATTATCCTTTATTTTAGGTTAAGTTATTTGGTAGGAGTATAAATACTCTTTTCTTTCATTGTTTAGGGTTACAACTTTTATTATTGAATTGAACTTTGTTCTTGGAGATTTATCTCTGTTCTTGGTGGATTCCAAGATTATTGCGTTTAAGGTTTCATCGCTGGATGAGATCTTGTGTGTAGTGCGCTACTCACGAAGTCTATCGCTTCCGTGCTGCGTTTAAGGTTTATTTTATTTTCTGATCACCTAGCTTTGAAATTTTTGCATAGTCAGAAAATGATAAACAAGATGCATGCCCGATGGGTTAGTTATCTGCAGAAGTTTCCTTTTATTATTCAGCATAAATCTGGGGTTCAAAACAAAGTGGCGGATGCTTTGAGTAGAAAGGCTTCTTTGTTACTCACGCTGTCTCAGGAAATTGTGGGTTTTGATTTGCTGAAGGAACTTTATGAAGATGATGCCGATTTCAAAGAGTTGTGGTTTAAATGTATGGGTAAACATCCTAGTGCAGATTTTCACATTCGGGATGGTTTTCTGTTCAAAGGTGATAGGTTATGTGTTCCTGTTTCGTCTCTACGAGAGAAGCTGATTCGAGACTTACATGGTGGAGGTCTTAGTGGGCATTTGGGATGAGACAAAACCATTGCTAGTTTGGAGGAGAGATATTTTTGGCCTCAACTGCGCAAGGATGCGGGTTCTATTGTCAGGCGTTGTTATACTTGCCAGGTTTCTAAAGGTCAGTCTCAAAATACTGGTCTTTATTTGCCTTTACCTGTTCCTGATGATATATGGCTAGATTTATCTATGGATTTTGTGTTGGGATTGCCTCGTACACAACGGGGTGTGGATTCTGTCTTTGTGGTTGTGGATCGGTTTTCCAAAATGTCTCATTTTATTGCTTGCAAGAAGACTGCGGATGCAATTAACATTGCGAAGTTGATCTATCGCGAAATTGTCCGACTCCATGGGGTTCCTAAGTCCATCACTTCGGACAGGGATACCAAATTTCTGAGCCACTTATGGATTACTTTGTGGCGTATGTTTGGTACTGCGCTAAACAGAAGTTCTACAGCTCATCCGCAGACGGACGGACAGACAGAGGTTACTAACCGGACATTGGGAAATATGATCAGAAGTGTTTGTGGTGACAAACCGAAGCAGTGGGATTTAGCTTTACCGCAAGTGGAGTTTGCTTATAACAGTGCGGTACATTCAGCTACGGGTAAATCGCCTTTTTCTTTGGTGTATACTTCTACCCCTAGACATGTGGTGGATTTGATACCGTTACCTAAGGGTCATGGTGTAAGTCAAGCGGCTGAAAATATGGCGAAGGATGTGCAAGCTGTCAAGGAAGCTGTCAAGGCTAAATTGGAGGCAACGGGATTGAAGAATAAAGTTGCTGCTGACAAAAAGAAGCGGGTCAAGGTGTTCACGGTGGGGGATGAAGTGATGGTTTTTCTTCGCAAATAGCGTTTTCCTGTTGGTACGTACAAGAAATTGTAACCTCGCAAGTATGGACCATTCAAGGTGACACGCAAAATTAATGACAATGCTTATGTGGTGGCTCTTCCGGATAATTTGAACATCTCCAACACCTTCAACGTTGCTGACATCTATGAGTATCACGCGGATGGAGTGCTTTATCCTGATGAGAACTCGGGGTCGAGTTCTTTAGAGGTGGAGGAGACTGATGTAGGAGAGCAGATCGGCCGAAGCATCGAGCGCCCGCCTGGTACCTTGCGAGCGCCCGCCTGAAGCCGGGCAAAACTCTCTGGCGAAATGAGCGCCCGCTTGGGCCTTATCAAGCGCCCGCCCGCTTGTCGGGCGGATTTGTCCCAGATTTGCGTATTTTCGATTTTTAGCAGATTAGCTTGGTTATTTTTGGTATTTTCGGGATTATCCTTTATTTTAGGTTAAGTTATTTGGTAGGAGTATAAATACTCTTTTCTTTCATTGTTTAGGGTTACAACTTTTATTATTGAATTGAACTTTGTTCTTGGAGATTTATCTCTGTTCTTGGTGGATTCCAAGATTATTGCGTTTAAGGTTTCATCGCTGGATGAGATCTTGTGTGTAGTGCGCTACTCACGAAGTCTATCGCTTCCGTGCTGCGTCAATTTGGTATAAATGTATCGGTCGTATATAATGTGTATAAATATACAGTATATCTGAAAAGCCATGGCGTCGTCATCAGTAACTTAAACAACATATTTTGGTACTAGCATATATATATCGGCATGAGATAAAATCCAAGATCTTCTTTTCCAAGTCTGTTCAATTGCCCGTGGCTCATGCCATTTCCTCTCACTAATAATCTGGGTACTTATTTGGGTATTCCACTGGTCTATGATAGATTCTCTAAGGTGGCGTTTGGTTGGGGGGAATTGGGGGAATGGAATGGAATTGAATGGTCAATTCCGGTTGACTCATTCCTTTATCATGTTTGTTAAAATTCTTCCATTCCATTGCAATGATGAATTCCTTCAAATGAAGGAATTGTCCATTCCTTCACAAAATGGATGGAAAGTTCAATTCCACCAAAATCATTCAATTGATGGAATTGAATAATAATAATAATAATAATAATAATAATAATAATAATAATAATAATAAATAAATAAATAAATAATAATAGTAAATAAAAATAAAAATAAATAAAAATAATAATAATAATAATAATAATAATAAATAATAACAAATAATAAATAATAACAAATAATAAATAATAATAATAATAAATAAATAAGAATAATAAGAATAAGAATAATAATAAATAATAATAAATAATAATAACTAATAATAATAATAATAATAATAATAATAAATATTAATACAAATAAATAATAATAATAATAATATGAAATAATGTTAATAATAAATAATAATGATAAATAATAAAAATAAAAAATAATAATAAAAAATAATAATAATAATAATAGTAATAATAATAATAGTGATAATAAAAAATAATAATAATAATATTTTATTATTATTATTATTTTTATTATTATTGTTTATTATTATTATAATAGTGATAATAATAGTGATAATAATAAATATTAATTTATCATTATAATAAATAATAATAATAGTAATAATAATAATCAATAATAAAATTATTATTATTTTTATTATTATTATTACTATAATAATAATTATTATTATTATTTATTATTTATTATTATTATTTATTATTATTTCTTATTATTAGTATTATTATTATTATTAATTATTATTATTTCTTATTATTAATATTATTATTTATTATTATTATTATTTATTATTATTATTATTTCTTATTATTAATATTATTATTTATTATTATTATTATTTATTATTATTATTATTATTTCTTATTATTAATATTATTATTATTTATTATTATTATTATTATTTCTTATTATTAATATTATTATTATTATTATTTTATTATTATTATTTATTATTATTATTTATTATTATTATTATTATTATTTATTATTATTCCATTCCAACACTTTTGTCTTGAAACCAAACATGAATTACCTGGGAATTGAATGGAAATTCAATTTCATTCCGTGTCAACCAAACACAAGGTTTGACCAATTATTTTCCTTTCCAATTCCTTCAGGATTCCCATTCCATTGACCATTCCATTCCTTCATATTTTTTTCTGCCGAACCAAACGCCCCCTAAAAGTCATTGCAAGCACATTCTTGCAAGGTTCAGTCTAAACTCAATGGCTGGAAAGCCAAAATGCTTTCCATTGACTGACTCTTATTAACACGGTTAGCGATATCATTTGTGATAAAAACTCTCCCAATCGAATCGCCACCATCAGAAACACTAACTACTCTGATAGAATTGATTCACCTTCTTGTAATGGGAAATTTTCTGTTTCTAGTGCATGTTTTTTATTACATCACTAGCAATGATTTAAATCCCAGACTGGAAGTGGTTGTGGAAGCTCAAAATTCCCTCTAAAATCATTATCTTCGACACAAGGAGGAGCATTTGTGAGTCTAGTCTTTGTGATAGACGTAGAATGGACAACAAGAATGATAAGAAATTGTCCCAAGGCTCCAACTATCTGGTATTTATTCATTGATTCTGATAATTGGCTGACTAACCGCCACCTCTCCTTTTGGGAGTGGATATGTGAGCAAAAAAATTACTAGAACCATATATAGATGGTATCCCATGGTGCACTGTATTCTGTATTGCAGCTTGGTCCATATGGAAAGAAAGAAATAAAGAGAACCAGCCTCCGTACGTCCCAAGAACTCAGGCAACTATAATGAGCGAAGTTTACAATGCCTTTAATTCTAAGTCGCCTGTTATTTTAAAAATTGTCAGGTTCATGTTCATGTTCATGTGGTGGAATCCTCCTTGTGCAGGGACTCCAAAGCTCAACGCTGACGGCAGTGTTAAGGATGGAGGAAAGAGATGTGGCTATGGGGGAATCATTCGTTCAACACAAGGTTCCTGGCTTGGAAGGTAGTATGGAAGGCTATCGACCTGCACTGTTCTCGAAGCCGAGCTCCAAGCTATCCTGGTTGGAGGCCTTGAACTCCTCATGCGTCACGGCCTTGCCAATGTTTGTTAAGCTGGCTGAAGGACAGAAGAACGAATATCACCCCTATGCTGCGATGATGGATGACATCAAAGCACTGCTCATTTTAGTTTGTTTGTTGTTACTAGTGGGTAGCCCGTGCTCTGCACGGGTAACTAATTTGCTATTTTTTTTACATTTACTATTTTTATATTTTTATTTAATAAAGTAGCATAACAGTTTTTTATAATATAAATATATTGTATATAAAAAATTATTTTTTAATTATAGTTAACTAAAATAGTAAACATCATCTTAACTAAAACCATTAATAGTAAAAATTAATCTATATAATAATATCAATAACTAATACTATTAATAATACTTATTAATATTTATAGTAACTATTATAATTAACTAATACTATTAATAATTATGTTAACCTATATAGTAACTACTATGATTAACTAATATTGTTAATAGTAAAAATTAACATATATTATAACTGTTATGATTAACTAATACTATTAATAGTAATAAATAATTTATAAAGTAACCATTATAGTTAACTTGTATAGTAACTATTATTGTTAATTATACTATTAATAGTAATAGTTATATATTATAGTTGACTAATACTATTAATAGTTAATTACTATAGTAACTATTATAGTTAAGTAATACTATGAATAATAATAGTTAACTACTATAGTAACTATTATAGTTAAGTAATACTATTAATAGTAATAGTTAACATGTATAGTAACTATTATAGTTAACTAATACTATTAATAGTAATAGTTAACTTGTATAGTAACTATTATAGTTAACTATTACTATTAATAGTAATAGTTAACTCATATCATAACTATTATTATGAGCTAATAGTATTAGCTAATAATGAGAATATCAAAAGTCACACACATTTAGGATAGTGATGATGTGGCTTCACACAAATGAAGCTTTAACATAAGTTTGTCTATGTGTCAAATCCATAGCCCTCCTCACCAACTTTAATATATATATATATATATATATATATATATATATAGATTTCCTTTGCATCAAATATATATATATATATATATATATATATATATATATATATATATATATATATATATATATATATATATATATATATACTGAGATTGTTTGATGTCTATCAGAATTGGATCATTATCGACATGGAACAAATAAGTAGTGATGCATCATTATCATTCATTCAATAATTTCTCATTGAAACTACAGAATAAACAATCAAAATGCAATTTTCTATCTGTACAAAATCCAATTTTGACTACCTTTCATCAAAATAAATAAATTAAGAGTTGAAAATTTGAAGCCTAGCAATGGCTATACAACTCAATCATCAACATCTTCCATTGATGATCCATTGTAATCTATCTCCATATCTTCACTATCTAATGAATCCGGAGCCCCATTATCCGAATCCGTTTGACCCGCCCGTTGGATGAATACATTGACAACCATTATCTGCTTCTCCTCGTCGTCATCCACGGGCATCTCGTACCTACAAAGCGGGCACGACCCATGGATCCCTAACCACTTGCCAATACAACCCGAATGATTGATGAGACCGAGCTCTGTAGACCGGATTGAACCCGATCTAGCCGGCATAACCGAGCCCGTCCTAACCGGACCTCAATCCTGAAGATCGAACCGGATAAGCCCGCAGGGGAACGAGCTCGAGAGACCCGGGATCCCCGATGACTATAACCGAGGTGGCTCTGCCTCCCGCTATCCTAAGGGTCCCGTGTTGATCACTCAACCTCATGTCCGGAGCCCGCAGTACCCAGCTGTCACATACGTACAACGGACGTTAACTATTCGTACCTGACATACCATAACGGTTGGTGGTGGAACCATGATTCCCTGACAACACGCCACATTCTCAGCGACTCTCCTGAACAGTCCAATGAGGATCTGCCACGTGTCTAGCCGGTACCAGGGCAGTTGGTACCTTGAACCTACCTCTCTCTTCTACCCATATAAATACTCCTTTCCGCCCCCATGGGCCAGGTACGTGCTCTACCCTAATCACACACACACTAGGTCTTCGTTGATCTATCTTCTTAGGTTTTTCTTAGAGAACTTACTCTCACACCCGAGGGCCTAAGCCGGATTCAAACCCAGCCTTGGTCTTAACGGTGTTCTTGTTTGTGCTGTGATCAGGAACATGAGACAATCAAACTGGAGTTCTATCTCCGTGACCCCAGATTCTTAGGGCATCATCAGTGGTTCCATTGCCGGAAACGAAAATCCTCCCAGTGCAATCTTTCTTGTTTGTTCGCTTTTCAGTCTAGTTCCTCCGTCTTTTACGGTTCTCAAAGTGTATTCCATTCTTTCTGTTGATTCTTGACATACGAAATCTTCGCAATGACTGGAAAAGAAATTTTGAATCCAAATGCTAGCCCTTCGAGACAAGCGCCCCAGGGGTCAGTCTTCGCCAGATTGGGAGACAAGACGCTTAGCGGCAACTCTTATACCCCCTCTCAAAAGGCAAGGAGAGAGGCGGATCTAAGAGATCGTATAGAAACTTCTAAAGCTCTCTAGACTCAAAAAAATCCCGTCACTCCCCTCACTCCTGACCAAATCCAAAAGAAAATCCAGATCCTGACGGACAGGCAGAATCTGGTAGCGGAAGGGCTACAGTTGAATCTGGCCCTGGAGGAGCTGTTTAACGCCGAGGCCAATGCTGGAAGCCCTCCTGAAAAATCAAAAACCCATGATCTGACAAGTTCTAAAAGCAGAGCCAGTAGGGTTGTAGGAGAAAAAAGGCGGACAATCCTCGTGGACGATGACGAGGAGAGGGGAGAAGAAGAGGGGGAAAGTGAGGAAGGAGAATCACAGCCTAGAAAACCTAGAGGCCAATTTAAAGGGAAAACAATTGTTAAAAACGGTGATAAAATTACAGAAACAGTGAAAAGGACTAAAACGGGGGACATGATGGATCAAAAGTTCCAAAGAATGATCGCGGAGTTATGGGAGTCCAAGCAAAATGTAACAAAGTGTGTTGGACCCATGGACGCTTTCGCATCATGGATCAATGATTCCCCAATCCAAAGAGGAAAGGTACCTTCGCTGGACGCGTATGATGGCTCATCTAATTCAAAAATCCATGTTGGGCGATTTGAAGGGCAGATGGCTCTGTTTTCAACAGACGAGGCCGTGAAATGCAAAGCTCTCGCCTCCACTTTTAAAGGGAAGGCGTTGGGATGGTTATTGGCCCATAAACCGCGCTCTATCTGCAGCTATGAGCAATTGCGGACTTCATTCTTGAACTCGTTCGCGGGCGCTGGGGAGGCCGCAAGGCCAAAATCGGACCTGTGCGGCGTTAAGCAATATCCCGGGGAGAACACGAAAGCATACATCACTCGGTTCCGAAAAATGACCGAGCAGATTGTGGACTTAACAAAGAACGACATCGAACTATGCTTCTTAGGGGGATTAACATCCCACACTTTGAGGCAGGAGTTTGCCTGCCGAAAACCCGAGGGAACAGAGGAGATGTATAACAGGGCCATCGCTATGGCCGGAGTAGAACCCGCATTCATGGCTGACGCCCGCAGGAGCGTAAGGGAAAGGCTCGAGCCCGCTCATGATTCCCGTCACCACTCAGGCTATACGGGGAACAATGGTGGCCGAGGTAGAGGCAGACCAAGGGGCATGTTCAATTTTAAAAGAGGCGATGACAGTGTTTTCACTCCCTTGATCGCACCAAGAGCTGAGATCTTGCGGGCAGAAGCCTTGCCTCCCCCACCTCCACTAGAGAGGAAGCCTTACTAGGCGAACAAAAAGAAATGGTGTGGATACCATGAAATCCACGGACATACCACGGATGACTGTTTCCAGTTAAAGAAAATAATACAACAAAAGGTAGAGGCCGGGGAATTGAAAAAATGGATCACGGGGTCCGGCGATAAAGGGGAGGCCCCACGGGGAAATGTCCAATACATCCGCCCTAATGATGCAGACGGGGAAGGACGCTATGACATCCAATATATCGGGGAGGAAGCCCCAAGCAACACCCAGCTGTCTAATCAGATCAAACAATTGGAGAAAGTATTCCTAATTCCGGCGTACCCGCCCGAGCAGGAAAAATGTCCATTGGACGGGCAGACATTAGCAGAGTATTGATTGACACGGGGGCCTCGCGAGATATCCTTTATTTCAACTGTCTGGAAGAGATGAGAATGACCGAGGCACACCTTACTCCGTACGCTGGACTGCTGGAAGGGTTCACTAATCACACGGTCAATGTCAAGGGAACAATAGATTTCGATGTAACTATTGGGGTAAAGCCATTTGAAAAAACTGCTCGGATAACTTTTATGGTGATCGCTTTGAAATCCCAGTACAATGCAATACTCGGAGTGACCGCGCAAGCTGCACTGGGAATCGTGGCCTCAATCCCGCACCAGAAAGTCAAATTCAATACACCCGCGGGGATAGCATGGATTGAGAACAAGCCCGAGCTATTTTTAAAAATCATTGAAAAGAAAAGAAGAGAGAAGGCGGGGATGAACAAACCACGGGCTCAAAGAGAGGAGAAAAAGGCGAAACTAAACGGAAAGGAGATCCAAGATACTGCTATGATCGGGACCCTGTCATTTCACTCGACCCGGGCAGAATTCAAGCAGAGCAAGAGAGCCCGCCGAAGGATGGCCGAGGCTGAGCAAATAGAGATCGTGATCGACTCACTACATGACCGGGAGATAACAGACATCCGCCCTAATGATGCTCTAGAGGATGTGGTTATAAATCTAGGATACCCCGAACAGACGATAAAGGTCGGGCTGGAGATCCCCGCGGAGGAAAGGAAAATTTTGATAGAGCTGCTGAGAAAAAGCCTGGACGTGTTCGCCTAGACCGTAGAAGATATGAAGGGGATAAGTAGGGAAGTGATCGAGCATGAATTATATATCGACCCCACGTTCTCCAAGGTCCTTCAAAAAGAAAGATATGTTTCCCCGGAGAAAAGAGCCGCGATCAAGGTAGAGGTGGATAAGCTGCTGAAAGCAAAAATCATAAGCCCTATCAAATATCCGAAATGGTTGGCCAACGTAGTAATGGTGACCAAAGCGAACGGGAAATGGAGGATGTACGTGGATTTTACAGATCTGAACAAAGCTTGTCCCAAAGACTGCTTCCCCTTTCCTCGGATCGACCAGTTGGTAGACTCTATTGCCGGGCATAGGGTATTGAGTTTTATAGATGCATACTCAGGCTACCATCAAATTAAAATGAAAGAGGCTGATGTCCCATCTTGCGCCTTTTACGCCGCGGGCAAGACCTACACTTACAACAACATGCCGTTCGGTCTCAAGAATGCGGGCTCAACGTATCAAAGAATGGTAGGCATCGTTTTCGATGACCAGCTGGGCCGAAACCTGGAGGCGTACATCGATGATATGGTTGTCAAAACAAAGGGGGCCTCTCATGATATTGACGTAGCGGAGACCTTCACCAATCTCCGAAAGAACAATATGAAGCTCAACCCTCCAAGTGCGCCTTTGGAGTAAAGGCAGGGAAGTTCTTGGGTTTTATGGTGAACCAGAGAGGTATCGAAGCAAATCCGGAAAAATCCAAGGCATTGATAAACATGCAACCCCCTAGATGCATTAAGGAAGTACAAAAGCTTAATGGCCGTATCACGGCTTTGGGGAGGTTCATAGCCAGATCAGCTGAAAAATGCTTGCCTTTCTTTAAAACTCTCAAAAAGGGAAAAAATGAAGGTTTTGAATGGAACGAGGAGTGCCGAAACGCTTTCGAGCAAATCAAAGCCTACCTGGGAAAACCGCCGCTCTTGAGTAGTCCTGTCTTGGGCGAGGAACTCTATATTTTCTTGGCCGCAACCGATAATGCGGTGGCTGCGGTTTTAGTAAGGGAAGAAAACGACCTTCAGAAGCCCGTGTATTATGTATCCAAGGCTCTGTCCGCAGTAGAAAGACGATATTTAAATGTTGAAAAGCTTGCCTTCGCCTTGCTCATGGCCGCTCGGAAGCTGCAGGCATACTTCACCGCTCTCCCGATCACGGTTTATTCCGACGCCCCGCTAAAGAAAGTACTCCATAAGCCCGAATCCTCAGGGAGAATGCTGTCATGGTCCATAGAGCTAACCGAGTTCCAAATTACTTACTCTCCAAGGAATACCATTAAAGCACAAGCACTAGCAGACTTTGTAGCGGAGACCACATTTGAATCGAAGGAAAGTGAAGTAGATAAGAGTCAGCCCGAGAAAGCAAAGAAAAAGCGGAACAAGGAGGCAAAAGGTGCTGAAGAAAGACCGGAAAACTGTTGGTCACTAAACGTGGATGGATCCGCAGGAAAGGCTATTAGCAGCGCCGGAATCCTTTTAATCGCCCCAGAAGGTCAATGGTTTAAACGGGCTCTAAGGTTTAAATCCGCAGTCTCAAACAATCAGGCTGAGTACGAGGCATTGATAGCAGGCTTGGAGTTAGCCCGAGACATGAGGGTACCAAAGATAATTGTGAAGAGCGATTCACAGCTTGTTGTAAAGCAAGTCAAAAGGGAGTATGAAACAAATCACTCGGTATTACTCAGATACAAAGAGCTCGCAGTAAGTCTAATCAGGTTAACCGGGCTGAGAATTCTGAGGCGGACCTACTTTCAAGAATAACAAACGAAGACATTGCCAAGCTCAGTGTTGACTGCTGGATAGAATTTACGGAGCACCCAACCATTGACAGGGTAGAGATCCACCGAATAGGGGAACCGGAGAAAGATTGGGCGGATGAGATCAGAGAGTATGTCGAAAATCAAACCCTCCCCAGCGATCCTGACCGGGCAAGAGTTTTGAGGAAACAGGCCGCCAGGTACACGGTCATTGATGATGTGCTTTATCGGAGATCTTTCACCAAACCATTGCTGAGGTGTGTAAAGTCTGACACCGTCACGAACTTGCTATACGAAGTGCACGAGGGAGTATGTGGAGGGCATCCAGGAGCCCGAACGCTGTCCGACAAAATCAGATTCCTCGGGTATTACTGGCCAACCATGAAGAAAGATGCGGAGGAATACGTCCGTAAGTGCGATCAATGTCAAAGATTCACCAACATTCCAAGACAGCCATCCACGGAACAAAGCTTGGTAGTCCCAACCTGGGCATTCGATATGTGGGGGATTGATTTGATTGGACCTTACCCCAAAGCGCCTGGAGGAGCACAAATGGTAGTGGTTGCAGTAGATTACTTCACAAAATGGGTAGAAGCAAAGGCTCTGACTAGTACTACCAAAGCAAACATCATCAAGTTTGTCCACGACCATATATACTGTCGTTTTGGTTTGCGGCGGGCTATTGTTTCCGACCATGGACCTAAATTCCAAAGCAAGTTTACGGCAGAATGTAGAAGACTCAACGTAGAGCACCGACAGTCCTCAGTAGCAAGACAGCAGGGGAATGGGCAGGCCGAGGCCGCGAATAAACTGCTCATGACCGCGTTGCACAAGAATCTGAAGGGAAGAAGCGGGCGTTGGATGGAAGAGCTCAGTAATGCTCTGTGGGTTGTCCGCACCACTACGAGGAACTCAACTGGAGAAACCCCCTTTTCTTTGACGTATGGGTCGGACGCAGTCGTGCCCGTGGAAACAGCTTTGCCCAACTACAGGGTGGCCCATTTTGATGAAGCAAAGAACGAGGAAGCCGGGAGAAATGACATAGACTTTCTCGAAGAAAAACAGTTGCAAGCACGGCAAAGATGGTCAATTACAAACAGAAAGCGAAAGTTCATCATGACAAAAGGGTAAACAAGAGATCATTCGCCATAGGGGACTGGGTGTTAAGAAAAGTCGAAGTCACGGGAAGACAGCCCGGATATAACAAGCTCGCGCCCAACTGGGAGGGGCCTTATCAGATAGCCCGCATAATCAAAGAAGGGACTTACAGACTCCTCACCAAAGAGGGGAAAGATTTGAAGAACGCTTGGCACAGCGACCACTTGAAGAAGTACTACCCTTAAGAATTGTATTCCCATTTAGTTAGAAATTCGCCTGTTTTCTATCCCTACATTGTAATCTTGATGTAATGGCTCTATGAGCGGAAAAAATCTGAAAGATCAATGATATTATGCTTGTTCCGTTGAAACGAAAGATCATAGATATATACATTAAAGAAAAGCGTGTATACGGCGAGGTATGACAAAGTGCCAAACCGCCAAGGCTCCGCGCCTAAAATACCATTGCATGAATCTTCACGCACGATGCGCGGTCATACGCCCTCGTACTAGACCGCAAGCCCGTCGAGGGAAATACCGTTGCATGAATTTCATGCACGATGCGCGGTCATACGCCCTCGAGCTAGACCGCAAGCCCGTCGAGGGAAATACCGTTGCATGAATCTTCATGCACGATGCGCGGTCATACGCCCTCGAGCTAGACCGCAAGCCCGTCGAGGGAAATACCGTTGCATGAATCTTCATGCACGATTCGCAGTCATACGCCCTCGAGCTAGACCGAAAGCCCGTCAAGGAAAATACCGTTGCATGAATCTTCATGCACGATTCGCGGTCATACGCCCTCGAGCTAGACCGCAAGCCCGTCAAGGGAAATACCGTTGCATGAATCTTCATGCACGATGCGCGGACATACGCCCTCGAGCTAGACCGCAAGCCCGTCGAGGGAAATACCATTACACGAATCTTCATGCACGATGCGCGGACATACGCCCTCGAGCTAGATCGCAAGCTATACAACTCAATCATCAACATCTTCCATTGATGCATCATTATCGACATGGAACAAATAAGTAGTGATGCATCATTATCATTCATTCAATAATTTCTCAGAATTGGATGTCTATCAGAATTGGATCATTATCGACATGGAACAAATAAGTAGTGATGCATCATTATCATTCATTCAATAATTTCTCATTGAAACTACAGAATAAACAATCAAAATGCAATTTTCTATCTGTACAAAATCCAATTTTGACTACCTTCCATCAAAATAAATAAATAAAGATTTGAAAATTTGAAGCCTAGCAATGGCTATACAACTCAATCATCAACATCTTCCATTGATGATCCATTGTAATCTATCTCCATATCTTCACTATCTAATGAATCCGGAGCCCCATTATCCGAATCCGTTTGACCCGCCCGTTGGATGAATACATTGACAACCATTATCTGCTCCTCCTCGTCGTCATCCACGGGCATCTCGTACCTACAAAGCGGGCACGACCCATGGATCCCTAACCACTTGCCAATACAACCCGAATGATATCTATGTTTACACAGCATCTCCTTAACTTCATCTCCGGCGACATACTCCGTCAAGCAGATCGCACAATCCTCTGAACTTCCTTCTTCATCCACCGCCGTGATCGTCACCTCCGGCAACGCCGCTATCGCCGCTTTTGATGCCGGAAAAGTACCTTCTTTGCTGTATAGTTCTTCGATCTGAACGGTTACCAGATCGCCGTCTTGAAGCGGCGGAGCTACGCCGTCGGATACGGATGAAAATATACGGATTGCTATGCTTCGGATCTCTTCCATCTCTGATTCCGATAGAAACGACGACGACGACGACGACATAATTTTAAGATTTAGATCTGAAGTTGACTTGGAAGAAGTTGATTGGAGAGATTTAATTTAGAAACAGATTTAGAGGTATTTATATGACGCGTGACGTCGGCGAGACTACCAAACGGGTAGCGTTGTAAACGCGTTGCACTTTTTTTTTTTTTTCTTTAGTGAAAAGTAAGAGCTCTAGGGTCGGCGAGATCAAAATTCCACGTGTAAACCCACTGTTAAATCAAAAGCCCAAGTAAACTCATTCAAGCTTAAAAAACATATTTACCCTTAGGCCTCGTTTGGCACAGGAGAATCTAGTCTTAGGAATGGGTATTCGATTCCTATGTAACAATTAATTATGTTTGGTGCATACATGATATTGAATTGAGGAATGGGTTTTCGATTCCGATGGGTATCAAATACCCGTTCTGTAAGGTCATTTGAATCCCACGATGAATGGTGGGTTTCTGATATCCTTACCCAAAGAAAGTTTATATGTAAAGGATTTGTTGAAGCAGTTTTAAAAAATTTGACTTTATCTGTACTATTATAAATCTTGATATTCAAAATTCAAATTAACAGCATCATCATATCTTTTTTATTAATTTCTTTCTCCTCTCAATTTTTTTATCACTCCCAGCAACATTAATATAATTGAGTTAGTCTGCCATTGTGTTATATTATCTAACTAATTTTTTAAGTCAGGTTTGAACAGATTTAGGCTAGTGAAAAAAATATATTCATAATATCATATCATTTTGTTAAAATAAAATTAAGAAAAAAAATAAACAAGAAGAAAAACCTTACCCGTTAAGTAGTCGACATAAACCAAACACAAGAATGGTAATTTAATGCTCACTCCTTAATTTAGACGTAAGCATAAGCCAAATGTGGGTATGGGAATATTTAAATCCACCATTCCTGGATTTCAGATACCCAAGTATCACATGTCCATTCCCACATACACTTTCCTATGTGCCAAACGAGGCTTTAGGAGTTGAATCTCGCTTTTTTGGTCAAATGTAAGTCAAACTATTATAACTAAAGTATAAGACATGCTCTACTCTTATAAATAGAGTATAAAAGTCATTTTTTTTTTTCACTTTTTCCAACTTTTAATAAAAAAATAAATAATATTTTTTTGGTCAAATCCGGTAAAACACTTATAACTGACGTATAAGATCAGTTCTACTCTTATAATTAGAGTATAAAAGTCAATTTTTTTTTTCAATTTTTTCAACTTTTAATAAAAAAATAAATAAATTTTTTTGGTCAAATCCGGTCACACACTTATAACTGACGTACAAGACCTGCTCTACTCTTATAATTAGAGTTTAAGAGTCAATGTTTTCACTTTTTCCAACTTTTAATAAAAAATAAATAATATTATTTGATCAAATCCCGTCAAACACTTATAACTGACGTATAAGATCAGTTATACTCTTATAATTAGAGTATAAGAGTCAATTTTTTCACTTTTTCTAACTTTTAATAAAAAAATAAATGATATTTTTTGGTCAAATGTCAGTCAAACTATTAAAACTAATGTATAAGACCTGCTTTACTCTTATAGTTAGAGTATAAATGTGACGACCCGTCCCAATTTCATATAAATTTTACGCAGAATATTATTTTATAATTTAATTTGTGTTAGTTTGATTATTCTAAAAGACTTACTTGATCTAATAAAATATTAAATAAAAGTATTTGAGTTGCAAAATGATTAATTAGCATTATTAGAAGTTATAGTAGTTGATATAAAATATTTATTGGAAGTTAATTTAAAAATCTAAAAATGATGATTAAGGGGGTTAAGTGTCATAGTTAAAACCTTAGGGGTTTAAATGTAATTGATTAAACTTGGAGTGCCTAAGTGTAACTTGCAAGAATAAAATCCCTCCTTATCCTCCCATCTCTCCCTTTCAGTCGACACACACACACACACACTCATATCTCACTTTCCTAATTTCTTTCATGGGTTGTGAAGAGAAGAAGAAGGTGAGCTCCATTTTGTTTAATTTCCTTCTTTTAATTTACTTCTCTATTTTAAAATCTAATTACACCTAAATGTTCAGGGTGTTGAGTAGACCGTTTATAGCCGATTAAAAAATAGTTTCATCTATACTTTTCCGGTAGTAGGTAAGTTACTATTCCCCATTTTATATTAAAAATGTTCATACATATTATATATGATACTTTTCTGGAAATTATTGCTTAATGGGTAGTATGGAGGTTAATTATACATTTTGGTATTATGTGATATTATGCACATTTTAAATTAAGTTAATTAGCTTAAATAAATATTTGGGGGAAGTGGTAATAGTACTTTTGAGACGGTGAAATAGATTTAGTATAAAAGTTGTAATAGTACTTTTGAGACGGTGAAATAGATTTAGTATAAAAATTGTAATAGTACTTTTGAAACGGTGAAATAGATTTAGTATAAAAGTTGTAATAGTACTTTTGAGACGGTGAAATAGATTTAGTGTGATAGTTGTGATGGTAATTGTTAGCTTTGTGGTGAGTATTGGAGTAAGTTGACATTAGCTATGTTAAAGAAGCTATTTTGTGTTGTTGAATTCAGTTGTGTTGATTCATATTTAGTAAGATAGAAATTGGGGTAGTAATTTTGAGACGGTGAGATGTTTATTTAGGAAAGAAGTCAGTTTTGGCATTCGAAGTGTGTTGGGCGGCCGCCCAAATAGGGCGTGCGGCCGCACATCTTTCTGGAAGATTTTGGTCTTGGTCAGGTTGGTTTTGGGCGACCGCACAGGTTGGTGTGGGCGACCGTCCAGGTTGCTGAATGAACTGTAATGTTCCAATTCTACTGATTTAGGGTTCAATCCTGGTCTAGGTCTTAGGTGATATCCTAGGGTACCTAGATGGTTATTGTGGAACACCAAAGTAGTAGGAATGGTCCGTTTGTGATCAAGTTTGAAATGTGTAACCGTTTGAGTTCCTTTTGGTGTTGTTACATCTTTATGATGCTTTTGTGGGATTTCCTACTTTGAAATCCTTTGTTTGAGAAATGTTTCTAACGCACTTGTTTGTTGGGCTCTTTATGAGCAGTTTATCATCTTTATGATGTACTTGGTATGGTTCCCTATTTTGGAATCATATACTGATTGTGCTTTCATTTAAAGTCCAGTTGGTCATACTTGGTTGAGTCAGGCAGTGGTAGGAGATTATAATGGCACCCGAGTCAAGTTCATTATAATGTTCCCACTGGTACCTGTGAATACCCCTTTCCGATGAAGCGACGCATGGGAAGTATCTTGTGATTATTTTTATTTACAAAGGGAATATTCTTAACGACATTAAAAATATGAGAGTCGCCACGCCGTTTTAATTAAAGCCAAAACATTGAAAAAAGCATGTTTAATGGGTTCGGGGGTCAAATTACAACAAGAGAAGAATATTGGACGTTATCACTCCTATTGCCCGAATTGATCGGTCTTTCTATCATGATGAATGTGTTAGTAGTGTGTTAGTGATTTAGACCGGATCCGAAGATTGCCTACGTTCCTCTCAATGTGAGAAGCTCAGGTCAGCGTAGTTCGCAAAGAATTAGAATAGGCAAAAGAATCGGGATCATGCATAATGAGGGGGGAATTACCTAAAGATTAGGGTTTAGAAGTAGTTCCTAGATCATCCTCGGGTTGATGAACCCTCGATCATCATCGGCTATGAAATAACATGTAACTATGAAGATCGCAACCCTAAATATAGCATAAATAAGGTTTTAATCTATGAACACGAAGAACATGCGAAGAACATATATGAACATATTAATAAACATGCAAAGCATACGAAGAAACTATGAATAAACATGCAAGAACATGAATATAAAAGATCTACATTAAGAATAATGCAAGAACATGAAGAAAAAGTTAGAAAACTTACCTATGTTGGCAAGAAATAAACCTTGGATCTTCTTGAGTGTTTGAATGTTAATTAGGGAGCAAAATATTGTTTAAGAACTCCAAAATTCGTACTTAGAGCTCTCCAAAATCGGACCCTTAAACCAATAGCATGGATTGATTTATATAGTAAACTGATGGAAGGATCTGATGGTCCAGATCATCCAGCGCAAGGTTGGCCGCCTAGCCATTGTTGAAGCCGGTGACAATAGTGGCCGCGTGGCCAAGATCAACGCGGAGCAATGTTGGCCGCGTGGCCAAGGATGCCGGCTGACTTGATTCTTAAGCTAGGGTTTCTGCATGATTTCAAGGAAACTATTTACTAGCTAATTTGATAGATTTTGCCATAAATGAGATATTTTGGGAATCCGGGACAAGTCTTTGCAAGGTTTCTAATTCCTATAAAGTCCTTGTATTTTTGGGAAAGTCCTAATAAACTCATTTTCAGGTCGGGTACTAACAGTAGCCCCTCGGCGACGCTTCTTGCAAGGCAATGTGGGGTCGACGATAAAAGAAGGATCCGTCTGAAACATGAGTTTCAAAACAGATGAAAGGTAAGGGAACGGTTGAACCTTGGCAGGCGACCTACGTATCCGCGGGGGAATCAAGCCAAACGTAGTTCAAATCGGATGGGAAATTGGGAATGACTGTCCTCTGATGGGGAGCAACATCTTCTGCTGGGGAAAATGCACCTGCTGGGGATGATAGATGACCATGTCGGTCGGGTGGCTGAACCTTTTCAGGTTTCCTACGTATCCTTGGAGGAATCAAGCCGGTTGTAGTTCGAAGATCTACTGGGGATAAAACGAGATATCGGACTCCTGCTAGGGATAATAAACCTACGGGCACTATCCTGTACGAAGAACGAATCATTCGTAAGCAATGAAGTTATTTGGAAAAATAAGGACTACGCTGTCTAAATAATCCCAAGATGGAATGGTAAACGCAATCAGGATCGCCAGGGTTCCTGCCGATCGCGCTAAAGTAATAGATGTCAGATCTCTCGCGAACAGAAACGCCGAGGCTTCTGCCAACCACGATCGATCTAGGATGCGTATGTCATAGAGGCGCCGAAGTCTCTACAACCATACGAATCCCAATAATAGATGCTGGATCTTTCGCAAACAGAAACGCCGAGGCTTCTGCCAATTGCGATTGATCTAGGATGGTATGTCATAGAGGCGCCGAAGTCTCTACAATCATACGAATCCTAATAATAGGTGCTGGATCTCTCGCAAACAGAAACGCCGAGGCTTCTGCCAATTACGATTGATCTAGGATGGTATGTCATAGAGGCGCCGAAGTCTCTACAATCATATGAATCCTAAGCAAATATTTGGTGAAGAATGGAAATTTTAAGGGGCTTTCCGTACCCAAAGGTAACGAATATCAGTCAAAGTAGTGTTAAAGGCATTTAAAATGAATTAAAGGGACAAGATCAGGGGCAAAAGTGGAATTTTATCTGAAGGGGCAAGGTTGGCCGCGTGGCCAAACACACGAATTTGCAATAGTGGCCGCGTGGCCAAGACCGTTGAGTGGTCAGATCTCCTTCACGCGGATCGCTGATCTGACGGCTGGGGTTGCAAGGGCGAAAGTGGCCGCGTGGCCAAGGCTGCCGATGGGCTGACTCCTTGGTCACATCACCAGACACCTCCCCTTTTCTTCTTCTTTTCTTCTTTCTTCTCCTTCTTCTTCCTTCCTCCATTGTTAACGAGTTAGAGAGAGAAACTTGAGTTTTTGATAATTTTGAAGATTTTATTTCACATATTTCTTGAAGCTATGGCAGATTGGATCAATGAGGCGTTATTTAGGGATTTCCCGGGCCAAGGTGGGTATATGATTCCACAACAAGAGCCACAGGGAGAGGGGCACGGTTATGCTCAGGGCGCGGGAAATGTCGGGGTTGATCCAGGAGCGGGCTTTGAAGCGGCGCCCTTGATTCCACGGGGCGGTTTGAGACCACGGGCCGCGACTCGGAATTATCGCGATAATCTGCTGCTGTCTACGTTCGACCAAGATTACGATTTTTACGTCGACTCTGAGCGTCATTGGTCGATGGGGCTTCCGGAGACGCGAGAGGTAAATTTCGAATTTTCATTCCTCTCCTTCTTGCACATTTGTATGTTCTATGCACATAATATGAAATGCTAGAATAATGAAATGCTAGAATTTAAATTGCTAGAGTTGTAAATTGCTAGAATGGTAACGTACCTGTGCTGTGTTTACCTGCAGAGGATCAAGGCTCGTGGGTCCACAGTGACTGTGGGCAAACTGTGGGCGTCCCTGCCGGAGGGACCGGGCGGTTTGCGTGCTCGGATCGAGGCTATGGGCTTTGGCCCATTCTTTGACAGTGTCCGCATGGTCGGGGCTACCCTGAAGGTGGCAGCGGTGATAGAGGTGTGCCGGGAGTTCTGGTGGGATACCACCCATACCTTCCACTTTAGTTGGGGAGAGATTACCATCACGCCGATGGATTTCACGGCCATCACAGGGTTGAGGTTTACTGGTACCCCTTTGCCTTTTGATGAGAGCTTGGCGGAGCGGCGGGACTATAGACAGGCTCTGCTGGGAGTCGACACCGACCTGGGGGAGGTGTCAAGGGTTATGGAGTGGAGGCCGGGAAGGTGAATCGCTTGGTGGAGGTGGCTATTGAGGCCTTTAGTAGGGGGGAGTATGATTTGGATTGCTTGGTCCGGCTGTTCTTATGGTACAGCTTTTCAGAGATCTTATTTCCGAGTGGGGCTACTGTCTGCCGGTACTCACTGCTAGGGGCTCTTGTGGACTTAGACCTAGTCGGTGGGATTTCTTGGGGCGGAGCTGGTTTGGCTGAGATTTACCGGGCTTTGGACCATTGCTCGAGGGCTAGCTCGTCGGCCTTTGACGGGTTCCAGTTCGCCTTTGAGGTACGCTCTTGACTACCCTTCTTTTTCACATTGTTGAGATTTCTGCTCTATCCTTTGGTCTGAAATGTCTTTTTTCATTGTATGCACAGGCTTGGGTGTACGAGATCTTCGGTGTCGCCCCTTTTCAGTTGGTGATGAGTGCTAACAAGGTTGTTCCCATCATGTCGTACTGGTGCAAGGGCAACAGGGCTCCTTCCCGCAGAAACCGGGATAGGAAGACGGTGGATGCTGCTGATCTGAGGAGGGTGTTCGCGATGTCTGAGCCTGTCGGGGTCAGATTTTACCCATGGAGCCCGGCCAATGAGGCTTCGGTGGGTCCTTATGTAGTGGATTTGACCGCTTCTAGGGTTCTGCTTGTGGGTCTCACCGGGGAGGCCATGTATCTTGGGGAGAGGGTGGTTCGTCAGCACAGGGCTGGTGCGTTACCGTGGGCTCCTTATGACCCTCCTCGGGATATGCTCCGTCCCGCGAGGTTAGCGACTTTCTTGGCTCCCACTCCGGCAGAGCATTACAGAGGTAGTGACGACTATGCCGGCTACGTGCGGACACGGCTGATCAGCCCTCAGGTTCGGGCTCGGATGTTATCGGGAGAGGGATCGAGCTCGGCCCGGTACGTTGGTCGGAGTCGGCCTTTGGTTGACATGCCCCTTCGCTCGAGTAGCGTGAGAGTGATGAGGGGCGGCCGGGAGGTGGAGGTTAGCTTGGAGCCGACTGATGCCGATCTTGTTGAGGAGACATTCATTCCTCCGCCCGACGCTGGGGTACGGCTTTGTGCTTTGTATTAGTCATGTTTGCACACACCTATTTCTTTCTGCATTGTAATCATTTGCCTTGGCTTCCCTTTCAGGTGACTCAGGAGGCATACATCCGTTCGGCTCGGCGGGAGAACGTGTTGATGCGCTTACTGAGGGAAGCGTACCATTCATGTACTTGTCAGAGGGACGACGTTGCGTCACCCCAGCGTCGTGAGCGGTCTCCGAACGGTGCGGGCTCTTCTCACATTGGTGGTCGAGCGGTCCGGGGACGGAGTTCGGGTGCCGGTAGCTCTCGGCTTTAGCGCGGCGTGGAGACACCACGGAGGAGGATTCTGATTAGGCGGGGCCCATCTTCTATCTTTATTTCCTACACTGTTAGCTAGTAGAGAGCAAGGGATATGTATGTATAGAACAGATATTCAAAATGCATGTATGTATATTATGTTCTAAAATGCAATTTTATTGTGGGAGCCTACTTGTGCAAACTAGTTATTTTACAAATGTTCCTAATTTTATACAATGCATGAGCCACGGAAGGGGGCAGGTACGTAGTTGCATGGATCCGTCACGGAGTGGGAGGAAACAAACTGGATTTCTGTATGGAGCGATGTTGGCCGCATGGCCATGGTAAGGCGCGGAGCAAAGTTGGCCGCCTGGCCATGGCAAGATCTGGAGCAATGTTGGCCGCGTGGCCTAGGACGAAGTTGGCCGCCTGGCCAAGGATAATATCGGCCGCGGGGCCAAGGGCATATGTGGCCGCGTGGCCAAATCCTGCGCCGCCTCCTGTTTTCCTTTTCCTGGCAAGAATCGGGAGTTGTGTAGTATTTAATGGGAGTTTGTGTCCTATTCAACTTCGTACCAGCAGCTCTTTTGATCAATTTTGAGTTCCAATCATCAACTTGCTCTCCTTTTGTCATGGATCACAATGCAAGGCTTTCTAGACTTGAAAAAGGAGCTTTCATAACATCTTTGGAGAAGTGGGTTGCCAAGATATCCGGTCCTTGTCGTAGGAAATTTGAGAAGCGCTATGGGATCAAGTGTCTTTGGTCATTCTTGCACATGAACTCCAACACTAACCTCTTGCAAGCTTGCGGGAAGTTTTGAAACGACACTCTTCATGTTTTCAACTTTTCTTTTAATGAGATGGTACCCACTTATGAAGACATCAAGGCGCTTTGCGGTTGCGAAGGGAAGGGTACACTTGCATTGCCCTTTGATTTTATTTCTTTGCATGACAAATTGATAGCCTTTGGTGTGCCTGCAGATGACCTTGGTAAGTATACTAGAGGTGGCTATGTCGACCTTTCTTGGATGCCAAGGCACTTTATGCATGCGGATGTGACCTCGGACCGTTCTTTGGACCATCTTGCCTTGTGTTTATTTGCTTCTATTCTTTTCCCTTCCGAAGTCGGATGTGCTAGTGAGGGTTGTTTGACCATGGTGAATGCGGCTCGTTCGGGACATGACATTGTACCGGCCATCCTTGGGGAGCTTATTTGTGGGATTCCTCATCTTGCGGTTTATGGCGGGATGCCGTGCGGTAGTGATAGACTTTTGACCATGTGGTTGCAAGAAAGGCTCCGAGTGAACAAGCCAGCGGTTTCTTCGGCGGTGACCCCATGGATGCACCGTATTAGAGGTATGGAGGAGAGGTTCGAGGGAATGACTCTCAAGGGTTGGGAGAGGTACTTGGCGGAGATGGTGACCGATGACATCAAGTGGGTGGTGCCCCATTGGCACATTAATTCCGTGAAGGAGAAGCAAGTGGGACTGTACATGATTAAAGTTCCGTCATTTTCTGGGACCACTTTCTACTACCCCGCTAGAGTACTTCGTCAGTACGGTCTAGTGCAAACCATCCCCGAGGGTTGGGATGAGGAGAGGACCCGTTTTCCTTTTGGCATACTTCATTTGGACGATAGCGCTTCGGTTCTCCTTTCTCAAATGTGGGGCGAGGCCGGTTTTTGCCATAGGACTCTCATCACACTCTCCAACAACACCTACCTATCACGAGAGTATTTGGATTGGTTTATGGAGAGACTTGGGCAAACGGAGCAGACTCTAGAGACCCTGAGGGGCACTATTTTGGCATCCTGTGCTCCTAGTTGTTCGTTGAGGATGAAGGAGGCGATGGCTTATGAGAGGAAGAGGAGTCAGAGCATGGCTAATGGAGATGGAGCGGGGACTTCAAGGAAGAGAAAGGATGGAGAGACTCCTAGTGTCAAAGCAAAAGGGGTTAGTGAATTTGAGAGGAGGTTTTGTGAGAACCCTAACAAGAAGAAGGTTCGCCGTGGTCAAAGCAAGAAGAAAGGGACCGAAGGCACGAGTGGCACTAAAGAGTAGTTCCGAGGATCCTTCCATAGTCGTTGCAATCACATTGTTTTTAATTTAGTTACTTTTGTTTTAGTTTCGATTTCAGAATAGGTTATTTATTCAAAAAGTATGTCAAGCTTAGACTCATCAAATAAATGTTAACATGCAATGACTATGGAAATAAAATTTTTTGCTTTCAGAAAATACAACTTCTATCTTTATTGCTTGACAAGATTTGGATGTTTATTTGTTTTTTAGACCGCACCTTTTGAAAGGCTACCTACGTTCCCCTTTTACAAATAGGACTAAGGGGCTCAGGTCACCGTAGTTCACTCCAGTCAGATTAGAATGATTTTAAAGAAAGGGAAGATAGAAGGGGGATGCTCTAACTTTTGCCTAGACCGCCCTTGCGGGTTTTCGATCTAGCGAGCTTTGTACGCACCCTTATTTTGCATAGACCGCCCTTTGCGGGTTTTCAGTCTATCGGGCTTCTTTTTGCGTAGTAAACATTTTTTATTTTTATTTTTTTTTTAAGAGGGGGAGTCTAGTCATAGTAGCGTCTGAGCTTGCTGAGGTTGACTGGTTCCTTGAACGGGTTGCCATCCAAATCTGCCATTCTGACCGCTCCTCCAGAGAAGATCTTCTGTACTACAAACGGCCCTACCCAAGTGGGGGCCCATTTCCCGAGGGGGTTGAATTTGTTGGGCAAGCGTGCTTTGAGCACCAAGTCTCCTTCCTTTATGTCAACAGGCTTGACCTTTTTATTGAAGGCTTTCGTCGTTCTCCTTTGATAGGCCCGGATGTGTTCCATGGCCTTCAATCTGCGTTCGTCGAGTGTTGCCAACTGATCATAGCGACTACGAAGCCATTCTACCTCATTCACTTGGTTCTCGAGCAAGATCCTCAAAGATGGCACCTCCAACTCAATAGGGAGCACTGCCTCCATGCCGTATGTCAAAGCGTAAGGGGTCTCTCCAGTAGCGGCGCGGACTGACGTTCTGTACCCCCAAAGTGCTAATGGTAACTTCTCGGGCCAATCCCACCCTTGCAAAGCCATCTTGCGAATTATCTGCTCTATCGTCTTGTTGGCCGCCTCAACCGCGCCGTTAGTCTGTGGATAGTATGGGGAAGATTTCTTTCGTTCGATCTTGAATTCTACAAGCAAGCGAGCACACTCGGCTTCGAAATGACTGCCATTATCTGATATAATGAGGTTAGGAACCCCATACCGACACATAATGTTCTCTTTGATAAACTGCGCTACCTTCCTGGAATTCAGCACCTTGTAAGACTGAGCTTCGACCCACTTTGTGAAGTAGTCGACCGCGACGAGGACGAATTCATGACCATTACTACCGGACGGCGAGATCTTCCCAATAATGTCTATAACCCACGTGGCGAATGGCCAAGGCGTGGTGGAACTATACAATTCGTGTGGGGGATGTGGTTGAGGTTGGAGCATACTTGGCACTTGTGACACCGTCGAACCCATCGAATACAGTCTGTCTCCATGGTAATCCAATAATAGCCCAGCCGAGTGATCTTCTGTCTAAGCATCCTTGCATTCATGTGGGGTCCGCACAACCCGTTGTGTACTTCTTCCATTATTGCTTCAGCTTTCTTGTTGTCGACACATAAGAGCAACAGACCATCGTAATGCCTCTTCTACAAAGTATCGTCTAACAGCACAAACTGCCCCGCCAACCTTTTGAGTGCTTGCAGACTCTTGGCCTTCACATCTCCGTCAAATGACATCTCTCCGTGCTTAAGGAATTTGTAGATTTGGGCGTACCATTGATCTCCGTTTACCTCGGCATTGATCTGGATTTCACAGCAATAGGTGGGGTTCTCCCTTCGTCCAACCCTGAATGGTTTCACGGACTTTCCCTCTGGAATTTTAACTAAGGAGGCCAATGTAGCTAGGGCATCCGCGAACCTATTTCTGTCTCGCGGCAGGAAGTGGAAGGTAACCTCTTTGAACTGTGCTATCAACTCATCCATGTAACCTTGGTACCGCTGCAGGCAAGGATCAATAGTTTTCCATTTCTTCGCCGTTTGGTTAATAATCAAGGCAGAGTCTCCATACACTTCTAACTCTTTCACGTTGCGTTCTAGGGCGGCCTCCAATCCGGCTATGCACGCCTCATACTCGGCGGCGTTGTTGGTTGCTGAAAAGTTTAGCTTGATGGCTATGGGCGTGTGCTCATCCTTGGGATCAATAAGTAGGAGTCCGACTCCATTCCCTCGTTTGTTTGCAGCTCCGTCAAAGAATAATTGCCACCTTTCTGCGACCTCAATTGCGAAAATGTCGTCGTCCGGGAACTCAGGGTCGGGTCCTCTTGTCTCGGCGCTCGGAGAGTCTGCGAGCTGATCGGCCATTGCCCTCCCCTTGATTGCCTTTCTCGGTACATAAGTAATGTCGAACTCTCCCAAGAACACTGACCATTTAGCGAGTCTCATAGAAAGAGAGGGTTTATCGAACAGATACTTGATAGGATCCATTTTCGAGACTAGTAAGATCGGATGGGACACCATGTAGTGCTTGAGCTTCGTCACCACCCATACTAGGCCTACGCAGGTCTTCTCGAGCGCGGAGTAATTGAGCTCGCTACCTTGTAACTTTCGGCTGACAAAGTACACTGCATTCTCAATCCGGGAATCTTTGGCTTCTTGCGCTAACATGGCTCCGACGGCGGTGTCTGTCACAGTTAAGTATAGTAGCAACGGCTTCTCCTTATGCGGCGGGCGCATGATTGGGGTATTCACCAAATATTGTTTGATCCTTTCGAAGGCTATCTGGCAGTCATGATCCCACTCCACACTGGCTGTCTTCTTCATTAACTTGAAAATTGGTTCGCAGATGGTGGTCAGCTGATTGATAAACCGACTGATGTATTGCAGGCGTCCCATGAATCCTTTTATCTCCGTCTCGGTACGGGGTGGCTTCATCTCCAGGATGGCTTGAATCTTCCTTGGGTCGGCTTCGATCCCATTCTCGGTGACCATGTAACCTAATACTTTCCCTCTACGAACTCCAAAGGTGCATTTCGCCGGGTTCAAACGCATGGCGTGCTCTCTCAACCTGTTGAAGAATTTTCTGAGATCTATCAAGTGTTGGCCCCCAGACCCTTTTGAATGTATAATCATGTCATCCACATACACCTCAATCTCCTTGTGGATCATATCGTGGAATAAAGTCGTAACTGCCCGTTGGTAGGTAGCCCCAGCATTCCTCAGCCCAAATGGCATGACAGTATAGCAAAAAGTCCCCCATGGGGTGGTGAAAGCTGTTTTTTCTTGGTCCTCCTCGGCCATCTTGATCACAAACGACTTGACCTCATAGTGGGCGGTCGCATCCACCAACATGTCGATATTTGGCAAGGGGAAGTCATCCTTTGGTGTAGCTTTGTTGAGATCCCGAAAATCCACACATACTCTGACTTTACCGTTGGATTTCTTGACAGTCACCAGATTTGATAACCAAGTTGGATATTCGATCACCCTGATGAAACCCACACGGAGTAGCTTCTCAATCTCTTCCTTCACTTGCAAAGACCATTCCGGCTTAATGCGGCGCAGCTTCTGCTTGACTGGCTTAGCGTCTGGTGCTGTCGGGATTCTGTGCTCTACGATCGAGTTGTCGAGCCCCGGCATGTCCTTATAAGACCATGCAAACACATCCACATATTCTTTGAGTAGCTCAATCAGTGCTTCCCTTTCGGCTCCGCTGAAGAAACTCCCAATCTGCGTTTCCTTAGGCTCGGCTTCGGTTCCCAAATTCACGCATGTTAACACCTCATCGACAGCTTGGGCTCGAGATTCTTTTTGATTAATAACCTGTTCTGAGATCTCTTTAACGTATTCATCATTTAATGTGTTTGTGTCTGCCTCTTCTAATGAATCATTATTAACTAAGTGTATATCATTAGTTTGATTATTAGCCAATTTATCAGTTAAAAGAGTGACTATGGAGGGATACTCGGAAAGGTCGAGGGTTTCATTCATGGCAAAAGGGAAAATAGCGTTTGCAACAAGATCATAGTCTTCAGACGTAAGGTCGTCAGACTTAGAGGAAGACTCAAATTCAAAATGTAAAACACTAGACTCTGGGGACGGGGATTTTGGGTGAGTGACAGGAGATGCTGCAGGAGTAGCGACAGGAGAAGGAGTAAGCCCCAGTGTTCCCATCATAAATTCCGGAGTAGCTATAGGTCCCCCAATGATGCACCAATTCTTGAGCTTGTCCCCCATGGGTACCACCAATGTCCTTGGGTCCACCTTATCCTCGGAATCATCTCCAATGACGGCAGCCATGTCTTCGTGCAGCCCCAGATTACCCATATGTTGAAGCATATATTGGCCGTCCCACGTCTCAGTCAAACTTGGAGTTTCTGCGGCTTCTATTGCTGGCTTGTCAAGGGTTGCGGCTTCAAGTTGATCTGCCAAGTCATCTGCAACCTTGGTGGAGTACTCATGCCTGATGGTTCTAACTCTGCCCGTGGCTTTGTCATATTCCATGTAAGTCAGCTTCATGTTGGACCGATCGAATTCCACATCTCTGAAAATCTCGAACCCTTTCTGCAACTTTCCGGTGTGGTCAATCCATGGCTCTGCGAACTCAAAACACGAAAACTCCTCGCCTTCCCTGATGAAGTAGCTATTCAGGGACAGGCGGTATGGCCGCATTTCAGGCTTTTTGTAGGGAAGCTTCATCTTTTTAAGCAAATCCATCCTTTGTTGCTCCATCTTGTCTTCAAGAGTAAGGGTGTATCCTAGACCGAACAACCCTCGATAATCAACCTCTTCAACCAATTCTGTGGGGCCTTGCAAGTTCTTACCTAGCCCCAGCCCCGGTATGAAGCCCATATTACGCAGTATCTTGACAACAGGTGCCACTTTATCCGTTGTTTTGGTGAGGTCGATGGTGCAGATTTGTGCTTGAGCGACTATTTCGAAGCCGTTGAAGAGTCGGCTCTTTTCCCCATGCTGGATCTGTAAGACAGGAACGCCCTTGGTGTCCGTCCCTTGGGCAGTTACGAGATCGCTGTAGATGATGGTCACTTCATTACCAGATTGAAACTTCACACACTGGTGCAGGGAAGATGGGACAGCGCCCGACTGATGTAACCATGGCCGGCCAAGGAGGAGTGAGAAGGTTGCGGGGATGTCTATAACGTGGAAGTCGGTTGGCAGGATCTTTGTTCCGATGGTAATGGGCAAGGTGACTTCGCCTATCACGGCGCGGCATGTAGAGTCATAAGCTTTGATGGTTTGCTTGGATGGGCGTAAATCAACACCATGAACGCCAACCACATCCATCATCCTTGAAGGCAGGATATTAATAGCAGAACCATTGTCAATGAATACACGGGGAATCTTCTTGCCATTTACTTCGACAGTGATGTATAAAGGCTCATTATGATTCAACTCCGAACACTGGCTTGTCTAGCTCCGAGAAAGTGATGATGTTTCCATAGTGGATATTACCAATCATGTGGGTGACGTCCTCCGGGGTAATAGTGGATGGTACCATGGTGGCGGCGAGGTTTTGCTCGAGCATGAGGCGATGGGCTAGGGAGGAGGTGAGTAGGGACCATAGTGAAATATGGGCTTGGGTTTGTTTGAGTTGGGTGAGGATAGGATCTTCTTTGTCTAGGTCGGTTTGCTCGGGTTCCTTCCCAAAGACTTTCTTTTCACCCTTCGGGTCGGATTGGTACACTTGACCGGATCTCGTAAGGAGACAAACTTCTGCACGTAGCTCCTCCAAAGACAATGGCGAGTCATGACAAGGGAGCGAAACTTCGGTCTTTTCGGCCTCCTCGAAGATTTCGGCCCAAGAAAGAGGTTGAGAGGGTTTGGGACTCTCTTCCTCTAGGGATTCGACTTCACTCACTAGTTCTTCTAAAGACAACAAGTAGCAAGAAGATTCTTTATTATTAGTCATTGAAATATAACCCATCTCATCACAGTCCGCCATAACAGGCTCGGCCGGATCAGTGATCTCACTAAGTTCTACCATAAGTACATTGCTAGCTACATAATCTCTAGGGTCTTCGATGACTCCCTTGTGGATGAGCTCTTGCACGGCCTTCTTGAGTTCAAAGCATTCTTCGGTAGTGTGACCGGTGCACTTGTGGTAGGGCAAAACTTCGACAAATCGCAACCAAGGCGGGGAAGGTGTCCTTCTAATGGTTCAAGCATTTCTAGCGTCACCAATGCCATGAAGATATCCACCATCGTGAGCCCTATCTTGTCAAGGGCATCCATGAGCTCTAGGATACTAATCTCGCATGTTTGCACCATATTCACCCCACCCCCATTGTTAGGAAGAGGGTTATTCACCACATTAGGACCCTTCGGCTTCTCAATCTTCTTGTCATTGATCAACCCTTGTACTACGCGCTTCAATTGAATACAACCATCCGTTGTGTGCCCGATGTGCTTGTGATACTTGCAGAACTTGGAGGCGTCCAAATCAGTTCTTGGGTAGGCGGGTTGGTAATTCTCTAAAGGCTTGATAAGACCTCTCTTGACTAACACGTCAAAGACTTTTCCCATGGGCATACCAAAATCATCAAAGTGCTCCCTCTCTCTTTGCGGCGGAGCCCCATTCCTTGTTACGGCTTGGACATCTAACGGGACCTCTTTCTGGACCATATTCACTTGGCCGACGGCCTCCTTTCCACCCCTAGGAGGCGCAGGCGCAGTGGGAGCCTTGTAGCGGAAGGAGTTGTTGTTGTTGGTCTTTGGACTTTCCTTTGGCGGCACAATCCCAGTGAACCCTGCTTCGTACCTTACTCCTGCGTCAACCATTTCCCGCAAATCAGGGAAGTAACCATTACCTATAGCTGCTTTCATCTCTGGTAGCAAGCATTTGTAGAAAATCTGTTTCTGTTCCTTCGCCTTTGGTGGGTATTGGACCTCACACAACCGATGGTTCCACCTCTTGTAAAAATCATAAATAGCCTCACCGGGCTTTTGCATAGTGTTCTCAAGATCTGTTCGATTCACGTGCCAATCCAAGTTAGCTTGATACTTCTCACAGAAAATGGCCCTGATCTGATCCCAAGTTTGCCTCTCGCTTGGTTCTAGCCCCAAGAACCAACGCAGAGCTATACCATCCAAAGTGCTATGAAATACGCGAGCCATTTGTTCGTTGGTGCAGTCACGAGCCCTCATGGCCAACACATAACTATCCAAATGAGTCTTAGGACACGAGTCACCATGAAACATTGCCACCTTAGGCATCTTGAAATCCTTGGGGAGAGCCCCTACTTGGCTAGGGTTGATTGTTTTGGTAGTCGGTGCACTTTGCTTATCCACGGTCTCGATCAACTTTCGCATTTGCTCTTGCATGGCCATAACCACAGGGTGATTGGAGATGTCGGGGATAGTTTCTGACAGAATGACGGGAGGAGTAGTGGAAGCAGTAGCAGCGGCCATCCCAATACTCAGAGGCAACGAGGGTGCGGGTAGTTTGCTAGCGGAGAGGTAGCCACCAAGCAGTTCAGGGAAGGTTCATAGACAGCCTTGTTCTTGCTCATGGTAGTGAAACCTTGTTGGGTGTAGAGAGAAGGAGGTGGAACATTGCGGTAGCTTGGGAATGGGAAGGCAGTAGCATTGGTGTTGGGGGGACAGTTGGTATTGACCTCTTCATCCTCGACATAAATGAAATTCTCTCCATCGGGCACCAGTTTAGTCCCCTTTTGTTGAATGTGACCCTTCAACTGTTGGTTCTGGTCTTCCAACATCTTGTTGCTTTCCTCGAGATTTCTGATCTTGGCTTCGAGACCGGCGAGGAAGTTCTGGAGGTTTGGGGGAATACCATTGAGAGTAGCCTCAGTGTTGAGCTCGGCGGCACTGGCAGGAGGAGCAGAGGCTGAAGCTGAAGCGGGAGTTGACATTGCTGATGACGAGACTGAGAACGTGGACGGAGTAGAAGCTTCACGTTGTAGTCGACCACCCGAACGGATCCAAACTTGCTTTGCTGAAAGGTTGAAGGGCAATGAAGCTTTAGGAGAGGGGGAAGGCTCATGCAAAATATATTTTAATTTACAAAAACATACATTATTTACATCCTAATTGGTTGGAAGGGGTACCCATTTTTCGTAACTAGTTAGAAGACTACGATCAGTGGAGGCCATCATTACGTCTATAGACCCCTCGTTTTTCACCTGCATTGCACACCCCCAAACGGACAATTTGGGCGAGGGTCCTATAGGGCAAGCGGCTTCCACCAACCATCGGATCCTACGACTAACCCTTCCTTAAAGGCATTTAACGTGACGTCTATGTTACATCCTACGCAAGTTAATGATGAGCGGAGATCTTGACAATAAACACTCATCTCACCATGGCACGTCCCTTGTGGGGAAATCACTTTTTTGTGCACTTTCTCTCAAAGATCTCGATTCATCATTTACTTGGGGATGACTCGACATAGACAGCACGTTAATTGACTATTAAGAAAAAGCTAGCCAAACCAACCGGTCAAAACCTAGGTGTGATACCTATACTAGTGTGGGTTGACACGGGTTAGGTAAAAGGTTCCCACCGTATAAGGTGAGTGGAATAGACGAGTGACTCGAAAAGAGTGCGGCAGTAGCACACAAATTCCTGCACATCGAATACTCCGGGTAATGGGGACCTGTGCAGTGCTGACACGGACTGTGGTAGTGTGTGGCAAGAAACTAATTCTTTTAAGGAGAAAAGAGAGAAGCTTTTGATGTTAGGATGATGCAATGCAATGCATGAGAGAGGGAGAGAGAGCCATGTACAGGGGAGCATAGCAGAGTTTTGTTTGACCCTAGTACTAAAGCGAAGCTAACAGGGGTACAAGGATACAAGGTATATACAAAGTACAAGTATCAACAAAGTACAAGTATTAACATTGCGGGGTGCGCGGGTGCGTGTGTGAACATAGCAAGTATGTGAGATGCATGTATAAACATGGCAAGTGTGTGCATGTGTAAACATGGCAAGTGTGTGGAGGGTGCATGTGTGAACATGGCAAGTATGTGAGGTGTATGTGTAAACATGGCGGGTGTGTGCATGTGTAAACATGGCAAGTGTGTGCATGTGTAAACATGGCGGGTGTGTGCATGTGTAAACATGGCAAGTGTGTGCATGTGTAAACATGGCAAGTGTGTGCATGTGTAAACATGGCAGGTGTGTGCATGTGTAAACATGGCAAGCATCATGATGTGACGAAAGTTAGACCCACTAAGTTTGAAAAAGTTTCAAAGCAGTCCCCAGCAGAGTCGCCACTGTGAATACCCCTTTCCGATGAAGCGACGCATGAGAAGTATCTTGTGATTATTTTTATTTACAAAGGGAATATTCTTAACGACATTAAAAATATGAGAGTCGCCACGCCGTTTTAATTAAAGCCAAAACATTGAAAAAAACATGTTTAATGGGTTCGGGGGTCAAATTACAACAAGAGAAGAATATTGGACGTTATCACTCCTATTGCCCGAATTGATCGGTCTTTCTATCATGATGAATGTGTTAGTAGTGTATTAGTGATTTAGACCGGATCCGAAGATTGCCTACGTTCCTCTCAATGTGAGAAGCTCAGGTCAGCGTAGTTCGTAAAGAATTAGAATAGGCAAAAGAATCGGGATCATGCATAATGAGGGGGGAATTACCTAAAGATTAGGGTTTAGAAGTAGTTCCTAGATCATCCTCGGGTTGATGAACCCTCGATCATCATCGGCTATGAAATAACATGTAATTATGAAGATCGCAACCCTAAATATAGCATAAATAAGGTTTTAATCTATGAACACGAAGAACATGCGAAGAACATATATGAACATATTAATAAACATGCAAAGCATACGAAGAAACTATGAATAAACATGCAAGAACATGAATATAAAATATCTACATTAAGAATAATGCAAGAACATGAAGAAAAAGTTAGAAAACTTACCTATGTTGGCAAGAAATAAACCTTGGATCTTCTTGAGTGTTTGAATGTTAATTAGGGAGCAAAATATTGTTTAAGAACTCCAAAATTCGTACTTAGAGCTCTCCAAAATCGGACCCTTAAACCAATAGCATGGATTGATTTATATAGTAAACTGATGGAAGGATCTGATGGTCCAGATCATCCAGCGCAAGGTTGGCCGCCTGGCCATTGTTGAAGCCGGTGACAATAGTGGCCGCGTGGCCAAGATCAACGCGGAGCAAGGTTGGCCGCGTGGCCAAGGATGCCGGCTGACTTGATTCTTAAGCTAGGGTTTCTGCATGGTTTCAAGGAAACTATTTACTACCTAATTTGATAGATTTTGCCATAAATGAGATATTTTGGGAATCCGGGACAAGTCTTTGCAAGGTTTCTAATTCCTATAAAGTCCTTGTATTTTTGGGAAAGTCCTAATAAACTCATTTTCAGGTCGGGTACTAACAGTACCTTTTCTTTTACCCTTTCCAGATGGCCTTGGTTGGGTTGAGCTAGCTCCCTTGTGTGAGTACTCTAGCTACACGTTTTGGGTTATGACTTTGTGTCATTTTCCCCCCGTTGTTACTGTTGTTGTTTGGTTCCGGAACCCCTGCTTCAGCTATTGATGCTGCCTGTTGATGCTGCCTGTTGAAGCTGCTCAGATTATTATATCCTTTCGGATTGAACCTTGGCTCAGTATCCTTTGTTATGTGTTTATTTCAGTCTTATGTGCGGCATGAAGAGTTAGTCGTTATTTCCAACCGGTATGGGACGGTTGGCGATAGGGAGCCTCTCTTGTTGTGTGATATATGTTATTCAGTTATGTGGTTATATGATTCATTTATTCAGTTAAGATGCATGATATTATGTCATGTAGCTGCATTAGTAACTTACTGAGATTTATCTCACCCCGTTCCTTGTTTATTTGTTTTCTTTAGTTTCAGGCAAGGAAGACCGTCAGTAAGGTACGACTTAGCGGGGATCTTTAAGAAGGTTGTTGCTTTTATGGGTAGTTGCTCTATTGAGCTTATGTATGTTTATTTTCGTGAGGACGGTGATTTTACTGGGTTATATAAACTATGTAAATTTGGGTAGATGTCTTTTGTGCCTGTAATAAAGTGTTGTTATATTTTGGTGTCGGCCTTTGTTGCCAGGTGTGTCTAGAGTTTTTCACAACTCTAGTTGGTTTGGTTGTTCATTAGTAAAGGCAGTTAGCCTATTGTCATTTTAGTATTCTGTTGTCGAGCAAGTGTAGCTCGTGTATTATTCAGTTTTATGGATAGTGATAGTATTAGCAAGCATCATGTCCATTTTATTACAGGGTTCACGCACTTGGTTCGAGGCACCAAATAGGGCCTCGGGATTCGGGTAGTGACAATAAAAGTCATTTATTTTCACTTTTTTCAACTTTTAATAAAAAAAAAAAATTTATTTGGTCAAATCCGGTCAAACACTTATAACTGACGTATAAGACCTGCTCTACTCTTATAATTAGAGTATAAGAGTCAATTTTTTCACCTTTTCCAACTTTTAATAAAAAAAACTAAATAATATATTTTGGTCAAATCCGGTCAAACACTTATAACTGACGTATAAGACCTGCTCGACTCTTATAATTAGAGTATAAGAGTCAATTTTTTCACTTTTTCCAACTTTTAATAATAATAAAAAAAATGTCAAATCCGGTCAAACGCTTATAACTGACGTATAAGACCAGTTCTACACTTACTATTTGAGTATAAGAGTCAATTTTTTCACTTTTTCCAACTTTTAATAAAAAAAATAAAAACAATATTTTTTGGTCAAATCCGATCAAACTCTTATAACTGACGTATAAGACTAGTTCTACTCTTATAATTAGAGTATAAGAGTCATTTTTTCATTTTTTCTTTTAAAAAAAAATATTTTTTTGCTCAAATCCCGTCAAACTCATATAACTGACGTACAAGACCAGTTTTATTCTTATAATTAGAGTATAAGAGTCATTTTTTTATTTTTTCTAACTTTTAATTAAAAAATAAAAATATTTTTTGTAAACAATAAAGAGTGCTACTGTTCACACCCGCAAAATTGCTGAATATACCCGCATTACTAAGTCTACCTAAAAATATTACACACCCAACACTAGATACACAAACTCTTTCCCATTTTACCCTTTTAAACCAACCGTCCCCCTAACACCAACAAGCTGAATCACAATCCAAAAGTAGGGTATTCTCATGGTAGAAAAACTAAACCCTAACACAAAAAAATCACAACCCACTTTAATCCACTCAAAATCAAACATAAAACACTTCAGAACAATCAACATTTTCAATCCCATAATCAATAATTTACACAAACAACAAAAACGAGGGGTGGGGATAAAGGGGTACCCCAGATCTTGATGGGAGAATCAAGCTCCAAGGGAACATGTTGCTGCAACTGTAAGAAGATTTCCTGACACGCCCCAAGTCCCGGGATTCCCTAATAGAACCTCGAACCTGGTGCGCGTAACTAACAAGAAACAAGAAACTAACGGGAAACAGGAACAATACATGTTAAAAACAAAACTGACATGATATATATACTCAAGAGTAGGGAGCTAAGATAGCTCACACGAGTTCTAGACCAAGAAAATTAAAACCAAACAAGGTTACATACAGCGGAAGACATGCCTAGCAAATAAGCTGGCATCAAGAACTGTCTAGGGACAACAAATACTATCCCAATACAAGCCCAGAGTTTATTAACTCATACAAGATCGTCCTTACCAAAATATAAAAGGACACTAACTTCGAACAAGAATATCTTGCTGAGTAAATTCCCAGCTAAGTCGAGCCTCACTGCGTACTATCCCCTGCTTTCCTGGGGGGGGAAACAATTAAACAAATAAAGGGTGAGATAAATCTCAGTAAGCTATTAACATGCAACTATATGTCATGTTATCATGCAATACAAGTAGATACTCAAGTAATCATATATCAAGTATCATCAAGTAACAAGTATAGGAGAGGCTAAGCCAACCCAACAAGTAATCAAGCTCAAGAAAGGTTCAGGTAACAAGTAGTAAAGTAGTGTGAGAGGCTAAACCAACTCACCAAGATGCACATAGGCCTATCACGCATTTTTACCTGAATCCTTCCTTATTCCTCCCAAGAATACCATTTGTTGTCGATGCTTTTCTAGCTGAGGACAACCAAGAACAAGAACAAGAAACTGCTGTGCAGTATATAAGAAGACCTGGTAACCAGTGTCATCCACAAGAACAAGATCCACGAGGTGTTCAAGACAAGAGTTTAGCATTCACTTAGGTCAGGCTTATTGCTCCAACCAAGGAAGCTATGCCCTTACTATGGCCGGTAGTAAGGGGTCAAGCGGAAATACATAGGGACTCGATTGTCACTTAAGCCCCAGCTCTCGCGACAAGCGTGAACCTATATATTTTCGAACAAGCAAGGAGAACCAGCTGGACTCACACAAGAATGCATAAGTAGATGTTTACTTGAACTACGAGAACAGAACTCAGTCCCTTATTAGTGGACTATTCTTTATGCACCATGTAATCATGTATCATGTGCTCACGAGAATATGCACCATGTAATTATGTATCATGTGCTCACGAGAATATGCACCATGTAATTATGTATCATGTGCTCACGAGAATACAAGTACCCATACGCAATTATTGCGAATACCAATCAAGTTCAACTATGGCACGTAAGTGTCCATGTAACACGATCAATCCAAGTTAGGGTCTATTAATAACAGACCTCAATCACGTAGTAGGGTATATCATTTAGTCACATGCCAAGTTTGCACGTATATATTTATGTCACGTTTAACACATTAAAGTGTCTATCACGATACCCTTACTATCCAGTAGAGCCCAACACCTTAGATTCTAAACCCGTAGTAGAATAGGTCACATTGTACCTAGACACAGTCATACTTCACGTATATGTATCGTTAATAATCGAATACATTTCCTAACACATATTGTGTTCTATAACCATTCTTATTAATTTAAATCGTAGTATTCACGATTATATGAATGATCTTCATATTACATTAGTCCCTATTTTCTTTAGGAACCCATTTCAAGACAAGATATCTTCTTTATATTTTATATACTTCATTGAGTATATACACGATTAAAAACTAAATCATTTACACTTTAGTGCTTATTTATAGCACTTCCAATATACACGTATCAAGTTCAACTATGTAGTAGAGTTAATCATTCTCTATCTAGTTCCATAACCCAATTCTTTGGTTATTTATACCGTATACCAATCAATCAAGAAGCCACATTCTATCAAGTAAATATATGCAAGATTTGCATATACACATCAAGACTCTTTCAAGTTTATTACCATACACCTATATTGGTGTCAAGGCACGTACAAGATTTTATAATCTTATATTCAAGTCTTAATCAAATTATTTGGATGTTCAAGTCATGTGCGAGATTTTATTGTCTTATACTTCAAGTTACTGTCTCATCCTAAGACATTCAAGACATTCGGGACATTCAGGACATTCAATACATATACAAGATCTTATCATCTTATATCCAAGTTCTCAATCCATTTCTTTGGATGATTAAACATGTACAAGAGTTAATTATCTTATACTTCAAGTTCAAGCTAGGAAGATGAATTATACATCTTTCACGAATTATTTTCCAATCCTTTTCTTAGGACATTCAAGCTCTAGACATTAGTTGGTGTCCCTAAGGTACACAAGCATTGACTTCAAGACACATAAAAGAGTTATTACTCTTATATTCAAGTTATCATTTAATTATGATTCAAGTCCACATTTCATTTGTTCACAAAGGGACTATTTTTCAGTACTAGAGTGTTCTACAACACTTATCTGGGCCATCTAGGGTAGTACCCTAAACCTAGACCAAGAATACTTCGAGTTCAAATTAAGTAAATGAGCTATACTACTCATACTTACAAGTTCATAATCCCCTACATAGGATATTCGAGCTCAAGACACTAATTTGGTGCTCTCAAGGTGCACAAACATAGGTTCCAAGACAAGCATAACACATAAGTGCTTGTTCATAGTACTTTCAAGACACATAAAAGAGTTCTTCCTTTTATACTCAAGTTCTCATTTGAGTTCTATAAGTGTTCATGTACAAGACTAAATTCTCATTTTAATTAAATGAGTATTCATGTTTAAGAACAAGTTCTGATGCCCCTAAGGTGTCACAACACTTGCTAGGACATCTTATACTAAGGTGATATACCTTAACTAGAGTTACTTCCAACTTATACAAACTTTAAACAACATTTTGTTCTTCAGGTAACTGTGCGGTCGCCTAAAATGTCATGTGCGGTCGCACACAAGCAGGTCCATTCCTTTGAAAAACCTTTCAGAAAGATGGGCGGTCGCCCAATGGTTTTTGTGCGGTCGCACAAGGTACCAAAATGCGAAATTTTCATTTCTTTCCCAGGTTAAGAAATCTCCCGTCCCAAGCGTAGGAGTAACTTTTATTAACTCTTAGGCAATACCCAAAACATTATTTCACGCTCAATTCATTTCTTTTACCGTCCCCTAAATAATAGGACAATTTCCTTTTATTCCATTTCAATATTTCACCGTCCCAAAAGTATAAGTACAATTTTATTTTATACTAATATACCCATCTAGGGATACTTCCATTCATTTCCCCGTACCACAAATAATGGTACGATTTTTCTAATAATATTTAAATCAAGTTACTATTTTACCGTCTCACGAATAGGAGTGTAATTTTCTTATTAACTTGCAAACCCATTTAGCATGCTCTGTACCAAGAAATACTCCCTTCGTCCCAATTTAACAAGTATCACAAAAATTGCCCAAAACACAATTTTAACAAGAACAAGTAGCGGGAATAACATATATACATGTTATTACAAGTAAGGGGAAGCTAATAGCTTACCTAGTCAAAAATCAAGTTGACCCAAATAAATTTCTGATCGGCCTGGAACGCTCTATTCAACGCCACAAATATTTATCCGGGACCGGAATCACGAACAAAGGACTAATTAATCGCGAGGAGTCGAGAATAGAAAGAATCCTAAACTTGGCTTTTGGAACAGAAGGAGTGTTCGTAATGTTTGTTTGGGGATAATGATCCCAGACAAACAAGATATACTTGCAAGTTTCAAAGAATTGCAACTAGGCCCCTCAAGTTTCACTTCCTACAAAAAGGCCCCTAAACTTTCAACTTTGACATTTAACCACCTTAATTTTCTAAAGTAATTAAATAATTAACTCAAATAAAATAGCATATAAATATGCTAGTCAAGAATTTAACAAGCAAGTCAAGAATTTAACAAATAAGTCAAATATTTAACGAAATTAAGGATGGACGTTACATCCTCCCCACCTTAAAGAAAATTCGTCCTCGAATTTTTACTAGATCAAGATTATAATATATATAATCAACAAGTTGAACTCAAGAACATCACGACTATGCACAGATACTCACAAATATTCTATGCAATTTAGATGTATAAATTATAACATCGAAACACATAAAGTCAAACAGACTCGATTAGTCAATCCACTATATCGGTGAAACTTGACATATCCACTAGAATAATAGAACTGGTCATATCCTCCAGATCACTGTAATACTAGTCAAATCCACTAGGCAATCTCAGATACTGAAGTCGTGGTTATCCATCGTTTCAATATTCAGAACTGACTTTACGTATATCAATCCATCAAGACAATCCATCAAAAGATGTAGCTCTCGGTGTCAAATAGTTAACAATGGAGCTGCCTTCGAAATTCATTCATGAATCTCTAACAAGACCAAGAAATCTCAAGAACACACGTACCTTGGTTGTTTCCACTTATAAGTCAACACAGATACTCACTTCAAACATCCACTACAAGGTAGATATATCCTCTATCAAGAAATTCTCAAGTTGAATCTTCAACTCGTTTAACTCAATCGAGGTCAAGAACATTAATCCAGGTGTCAGCACTGTATTTGCACTGTAACCACTCAAGATAACCAAGTTTCTCATCAAGAATGGTGTATCCATCTGATTTGGTATAGAAATTCCACTATCAATCACATAGGTTGAGTACCCAGTACAATCTCAAGAACCCTTTCTAGACTTTCAATGCAGAACATAAAGGTTATGCATAAATCTATCATGCTCACATATATAGTCAAGCATACTAGCATAGAAATAATTACCATCTATTGTGGTAAACAAGAATGACCTAACACATAGAAAGTCAAGTCATGACACGTAAGAGCCAAGCCATAACACGTATCACATCAATGTCCCATCTAGGTAACATGACCAAGTTAACATAGAACGTATAGGGTGTTATCACCCACACTTCTATCAAGCTCTTACTAATAACAATGTCAACACGTAGTCTCTTACTAGAGAATACACTTCCACGCAATTCACGAGATAAGGACAAGCATGCATATATAGCACGAAACAATGTCCACAAGACAAGATAGTTACGCCTAAGTCTTTGAAGACTCGCACTCTCGATTCTCAAACCATCTAATCCAATTGGATCAACACTATCAACACCAGTCCTATGCCTGGTATAACAACAAGTAATGGAACACTCGGCGTCGAAAACACACCCAAGACTAATCCAACCTAGGCCATAGACCCTATCCAGGCTTAGAGCTAAACCATAGCTCTGATACCACTCTGACACGCCCCAAGTCCCGGGATTCCCTAATAGAACCTCGAACCTGGTGCGCGTAACTAACAAGAAACAAGAAACTAACGGGAAACAGGAACAATACATGTTAAAAACAAAACTGACATGATATATATACTCAAGAGTAGGGAGCTAAGATAGCTCACACGAGTTCTAGACCAAGAAAATTAAAACCAAACAAGGTTACATACAGCGGAATACATGCCTAGCAAATAAGCTGGCATCAAGAACTGTCTAGGGACAACAAATACTATCCCAATACAAGCCCAGAGTTTATTAACTCATACAAGATCGTCCTTACCAAAATATAAAAGGACACTAACTTCGAACAAGGATATCCTGCTGAGTAAATTCCCAGCTAAGTCGAGCCTCACTGCGTACTATCCCCTGCTTTCCTGGGGGGGGAACAATTAAACAAATAAAGGGTGAGATAAATCTCAGTAAGCTATTAACATGCAACTATATGTCATGTTATCATGCAATACAAGTAGATACTCAAGTAATCATATATCAAGTATCATCAAGTAACAAGTATAGGAGAGGCTAAGCCAACCCAACAAGTAATCAAGCTCAAGAAAGGTTCAGGTAACAAGTAGTCAAGTAGTGTGAGAGGCTAAACCAACTCACCAAGATGCACATAGGCCTATCACGCATTTTTACCTGAATACTTCCTTATTCCTCCCAAGAATACCATTTGTTGTCGATGCTTTTCTAGCTGAGGACAACCAAGAACAAGAACAAGAAACTGCTATGCAGTATATAAGAAGACCTGGTAACCAGTGTCATCCACAAGAACAAGATCCACGAGGTGTTCAAGACAAGAGTTTAGCATTCACTTAGGTCAGGCTTATTGCTCCAACCAAGGAAGCTATGCCCTTACTATGGCCGGTAGTAAGGGGTCAAGCGGAAATACATAGGGACTCGATTGTCACTTAAGCCCCAGCTCTCGCGACAAGCGTGAACCTATATATTTTCGAACAAGCAAGGAGAACCAGCTGGACTCACACAAGAATGCACAAGTAGATGTTTACTTGAACTACGAGAACAGAACTCAGTCCCTTATTAGTGGACTATTCTTTATGCACCATGTAATCATGTATCATATGCTCACGAGAATATGCACCATGTAATTATGTATCATGTGCTCACGAGAATATGCACCATGTAATTATGTATCATGTGCTCACGAGAATACAAGTACCCATACGCAATTATTGCGAATACCAATCAAGTTCAACTATGGCACGTAAGTGTCCATGTAACACGATCAATCCAAGTTAGGGTCTATTAATAACAGACCTCAATCACGTAGTAGGGTATATCATTTAGTCACATGCCAAGTTTGCACGTACATATTTATGTCACGTTTAACACATTAAAGTGTCTATCACGATACCCTTATTATCCAGTAGAGCCCAACACCTTAGATTCTAAACCCGTAGTAGAATAGGTCACATTGTACCTAGACACAGTCATACTTCACGTATATGTATCGTTAATAATCGAATACATTTCCTAACACATATTGTGTTCTATAACCATTCTTATTAATTTAAATCGTAGTATTCACGATTATATGAATGATCTTCATATTACACTAGTCCCTATTTTCTTTAGGAACCCATTTCAAGACAAGATATCTTCTTTATATTTTATATACTTCATTGAGTATATACACGATTAAAAACTAAATCATTTACACTTTAGTGCTTATTTATAGCACTTCCAATATACACGTATCAAGTTCAACTATGTAGTAGAGTTAATCATTCTCTATCTAGTTCCATAACCCAATTCTTTGGTTATTTATACCGTATACCAATCAATCAAGAAGCCACATTCTATCAAGTAAATATATGCAAGATTTGCATATACACATCAAGACTCTTTCAAGTTTATTACCATACACCTATATTGGTGTCAAGGCACGTACAAGATTTTATAATCTTATATTCAAGTCTTAATCCAATTATTTGGATGTTCAAGTCATGTACGAGATTTTATTGTCTTATACTTCAAGTTACTGTCTCATCTTAAGACATTCAAGACATTCAGGACATTCAGGGCATTCAATACATATACAAGATCTTATCATCTTATATCCAAGTTCTCAATCCATTTCTTTGGATGATTAAACATGTACAAGAGTTAATTATCTTATACTTCAAGTTCAAGCTAGGAAGATGAATTATACATCTTTCACGAATTATTTTCCAATCCTTTTCTTAGGACATTCAAGCTCTAGACATTAGTTGGTGTCCCTAAGGTACACAAGCATTGACTTCAAGACACATAAAAGAGTTATTACTCTTATATTCAAGTTATCATTTAATTATGATTCAAGTCCACATTTCATTTGTTCACAAAGGGACTATTTTTCAGTACTAGAGTGTTCTACAACACTTATCTAGGTCATCTAGGGTAGTACCCTAAACCTAGACCAAGAATACTTCGAGTTCAAATTAAGTAAATGAGCTATACTACTCATACTTACAAGTTCATAATCCCCTACATAGGATATTCGAGCTCAAGACACTATTTTGGTGCTCTCAAGGTGCACAAACATAGGTTCCAAGACAAGCATAACACATAAGTGCTTGTTCATAGTACTTTCAAGACACATAAAAGAGTTCTTCCTTTTATACTCAAGTTCTCATTTGAGTTCTATAAGTGTTCATGTACAAGACTAAATTCTCATTTTAATTAAATGAGTATTCATGTTTAAGACCAAGTTCTGATGCCCCTAAGGTGTCACAACACTTGCTAGGACATCTTATACTAAGGTGATATACCTTAACTAGAGTTACTTCCAACTTATACAAACTTTAAACAATATTTTGTTCTTCAGGTAACTGTGCGGTCGCCTAAAATGTCATGTGCGGTCGCACACAAGCAGATCCATTCCTTTGAAAAACCTTTCAGAAAGATGGGCGGTCGCCTAATGGTTTTTGTGCGGTCGCACAAGGTACCAAAATGCGAAATTTTCATTTCTTTCCCAGGTTAAGAAATCTCACGTCCCAAGCGTAGGAGTAACTTTTATTAACTCTTAGGCAATACCCAAAACATTATTTCACGCTCAATTCATTTCTTTTACCGTCCCCTAAATAATAGGACAATTTCCTTTTATTCCATTTCAATATTTCACCGTCCCCAAAAGTATAAGTACAATTTTATTTTATACTAATATACCCATCTAGGGATACTTCCATTCATTTCCCCGTACCACAAATAATGGTACGATTTTTCTAATAATATTTAAATCAAGTTACTATTTTACCGTCTCACGAATAGGAGTGTAATTTTCTTATTAACTTGCAAACCCATTTAGCATGCTCTGTACCAAGAAATACTCCCTTCGTCCCAATTTAACAAGTATCACAAAAGTTGCCCAAAACACAATTTTAACAAGAACAAGTAGCGGGAATAACATATATACATGTTATTACAAGTAAGGGGAAGCTAATAGCTTACCTAGTCAAAAATCAAGTTGACCCAAATAAATTTCTGATCGGCCTGGAACGCTCTATTCAACGCCACGAATATTTATCCGGGACCGGAATCACGAACAAAGGACTAATTAATCGCGAGGAGTCGAGAATAGAAAGAATCCTAAACTTGGCTTTTGGAACAGAAGGAGTGTTCGTAATGTTTGTTTGGGGATAATGATCCCAGACAAACAAGATATACTTGCAAGTTTCAAAGAATTGCAACTAGGCCCCTCAAGTTTCACTTCCTACAAAAAGGTCCCTAAACTTTCAACTTTGACATTTAACCACCTTAATTTTCTAAAGTAATTAAATAATTAACTCAAATAAAATAGCATATAAATATGCTAGTCAAGAATTTAACAAGCAAGTCAAGAATTTAACAAATAAGTCAAATATTTAACGAAATTAAGGATGGGCGTTACATTTCCTTTGACTACAAACAAAGTTGTCTAAACTGTAAACTCCGACTCTGAAAATTGCACTTGCTTCCATGTTTTGCACTTGCTTTCAGTTTACCTCTAACTTCAAGCAATCTCTTCATTATATCATCTAAAGTCAAAGAATCCACACTCTTACTTTAACCCAACAACAAAAATCAAACAATTCATACAAATTTTACAACAATACCCAAGAAAGAAACTCAATTAAAAGAGGATTTATAAGTCTGTAAGAAGAAGAAAATGGGGATTATGATTTATGAATGAACATAACTTTGGGAAGAAGAGAAGCAGGGGTATGAGAATGTCAAAAAAAATTGAGTATCATCCATAATTCTTTATATTTCATTTATGAATGAGGGAATTAATATTAAAATTTAGAAAAAACATAAAGAGAATGTAGTGGAAAACTAATGACGGGTGTAGTATAATATAGGAGGGTTAGTATGGATATTTTGATTGATGCCATTTTTGTAAAAATTATCATTGCGGGTATATTCAGCAATTTTGCGGGTGTGAATAGTAGCACTCAACAATAAATTGTGATGATGAAAATCATACGAGATTCCATTAGTATATTCATCTCTAAACTAAGAATGAATAGCCAACTGACTGCAAGAAAATTGTGAGCATATGACTCAAAATATCATCATTATTCACTAATAAATAAACAACAATCTAACCACATTTTCAGACTAAATGTTCATTACCCAAACAAAAAAAAAATCTCATCACAGTAACCATAAAGACTTCAATGAAACCGTATAGAGGTGGGATTTTAATATTACGAGCTCTTTATCAAAATCATAAATGTAATATGGTACTAATTTATCTTCAACCTTGTGGCTCACATTAGAAGAAAGCAGCTACACAAACCGGAGTTGAAGGTCATCGAGGAAGAAGGGGCTACCGGAGGTGAAGAGAGAGGAGAGATAATTTATTATCAGATCTATTCGTTTCCAAGGTTTCTAGTTCGCCGGCGTTCATCAGAGAAGAAGAAAAAAACCAAATCTGTATTTTGAGTCGCATATCTGGGTAGAACAAGGATGGTGGTGGAGCGCCAGAAAAAAACGGAGATTACCGGAGATGGGAAGGGGAGGGAGAGAGAGCGAGCGACGTCGGAGGGAGGTGGTGTCCAGTGAGGTAGTGCGCCGGTGGGTGGAGGTTTCACCGGAGAAGACGAACGGCGATGGAGAGAGTGTGCGTGCGTGTTTTTTAGAGAGAGAATCGTGTGTGTGAATGAGAGAATGAGAGATGAGAGGAGGTTAGGGTTTTGTGTTGGGGTGGGGGCATTTCGGGTATTTAGAAAATATATTTGACCAAGTCAAAGGTATTTTGGGTTTTGGTGGAATTTTGATCTGGGCTTCTATTAAAGTGTGGGCTTTTAGATCTCACTTGAGTTTTTATGGATAAATGATCTGGGTATAGGGGCCTTGTGGAATTAATCCAAAAGTAACGCATTGTGAAATGTGAAGCCAAAAAGTAGCACTATTAGGGAGTAGTAAGAGCATCCACAATAGTAAAGCTCTTTCAAAGAGTTTTTTTGTGATTCCAACTAGTTCTTCCATAAGTTATAAAAAGTCTTGTTTTTTACCCTTATACCCTAAACATGAAACCCTAAAACCTAAACTTAAAACCCCAAACCCTAAACTTTAAACCCTATAAAAATAGGATTTTTTATAACTTATGGAGGAACTAGTTTCCCCTAATATTTTCTCATTCCAATATGCCACATCATATTCAAGTCAACAAATAAAAAGCCAGAGTTTTTTCTACAATGATAGAGCTTTTGCATTAACTTTTTTTTTTGCCCCCACATTCAACATTAAAATTAAAGAGCTCTTGAAGAGAGATCTTTGCAGACGGAACCTAGCCAGAGGCGGAGGTGTTGGGTTTCCAAGTAACATGCGCAGCGTAAAATAGCAATTAAAATTTTTATGAAACCCAAAGCCATGGATCCATTCATATGATTAAATCAAATACAACATAATGAATAGAGGAAAAACTAACCCTTGATGACTATGAATTCTAGCTTTGAATTTGGTGGAGGACTTGAAGCTTTATCACGGACAAAATTCACGAACTTTGAAGATGATAAAATTCACCCTCTAGCGGTATCCACACCACGAACGAATATCAAGAAACTTCTTGATCTTGGTTGCTAGACCAACAATTATGAAACACACTTTCACAATTTAATAAAGAACTATATGGAATTATTTTGTGAATTATTTTGTTCTTCAATCCAAGATATCTTGGAACAAAATAATAACTCTCTCAAACTCTTTGGAGGCACACAAAACACTTAGGGCTTATGGTCTGGCCGAAATTGGCTTTTTATACACAATTAAGACCTATTCCAAATAGGAAACTTGTGCCAAAAACCTTCCCAAATCGAATTAGGAAACATTCTGCCGCCAAGACCAAGCGCCCGCCTGGTGCATACCGAGCGCCCGCTCGCTGCCCAGACAACCCAGAATTTTCCAAAAATTCCTTTGAGGTCCTTTGACCCTAAATTCCAATACAGTCCTTTTATTTAAGATTCGTTCTATTGTGTGTGTGACCCTCTAGGATTATACTAAGTTGGCAATTGGCTCAAACATGAAACCATAAGATATGATTAGGTTCTAGCAAACCGTCATACCTACCCAAATAGTATAACTAGATACAAGTTTGCATTCCTTTAGAATATGTCACAATCCTTTTGTCCACGATGTCATTGAACACAAGTCATGGTCAAACAGTCAACTTGTCTTGTTCAATACTTTCTCGATTCCAGATATGTTGATAATTCAAATGCTATTGATCCAATCAATCCATTTGAGTCCGGCCGAACATTACATCAACATCATTCCTTCGAGGGGCCCAAGCTTAACATCTCTCCGTGGAGTGACAAATCCATTTAGCTTATTATTCTTCCCAACGGGAATCCGATTATGCCAATCATATCCTTTATAATTACCGTGTTAAGGTAGCGTTTGAATATGTCAAACACAATGTTCATCAAGTGGAAGACTATAATAACTTCATGTCTTAGGATTCAAATGACATAACTAATATGAGATATATGTTCGACATAGACCATGACATAAATCTCATACAGCGGGTCATGTCCAGTACCTTGTTCCAAACAAGTACCCATAAATCTAACATGATCATCCCATGATCATTTAGCCTTTATACTAGTGCTTAAAAAGTACTAGGGACGGGGATTATTATAAGTAAACATGAACAACAATAATAATCAAAACATCTTTTTATTGATATGAAATAAATGATAACAATTACAACGTTTATTAAACGTGCCTAGGGCACCACTACCAACAGGAGGTACCCACAAGGCAAGGGGGCAATTGGCCCCATTGATTTCTTTTTTAAAAAAACAAAAAATTATTAATGCAAAATTTACAAAAAAATTGGGGTTTAGTGCAATTTTCTAAAATTTGCCCCCTTTGAGATGAAAATATTAATACACTATTTTTTTTTTTGCCCCCATTGAAAAAAAATCAATTGAATTTTTTTGTTGTGTAACTTTGCCCCCGTTGACAAATTTTTCTGACTCCTCCACTTAACCCAACCCTTAGCCCGTGTATTAAGGATACCGGCAGGACCTCACTATTGCAAACAGACCGCAATTAAGCTCACGAGGTTAAAAAACATGTTTGAAAACTCGTTTGGCCCGTCTGATTTTTTTATTTTTGAATTTTTATCCAAAATACCCTTATTTCACTATGAAAATGGAGTATATATAATGTTTTAATGATATTGTTCATTAAATGGAGTATGTTTAATATTTTAACTATTTTATTTATTCAAAATTATATACTTATTTCACTATTTTAATTTACTTTAACAATATACTAATATTATCACGCTAGACATGGCCAACCGGAAACCGTACCCGTGACAAGCGGTCAACCCGCACACGCATTTAAACCGTTGAAACCATACCCGTGAACAACCTGTTAACCGTTCTAACCGTACCCGTCAATAATGCGGTTAGGTTACGGTTATAGGTTTTAGGAACCCGTAACCGTTAACCGTTCTAACGGTACAACTTATGTTAGTTTTGTAACATATTTTGTTAGTTTTCTAACATAGTTTGTTAATTTTCTAACATAATCTGTTAAAAATGTTAGATTTTTAAACATTTTTTGTTACTTTTTATTCATTTTAAACATATTCTAACATATTTTGTTAAATTTCATTGATATCAAAAAGGATAAAAAGAAAAAAAACAATTAACTTCTAACAAATTCCATTAGATTTTTCACGAAACCTGTTAACAATTTAGTAGTTATTTTTTTTTTTTAAAGGGGGAAGACTCGTACAACCGTGGACCCGTACCCGCCATAACCGTGTCCCACCCGTACCCGTGTATAACACGGTTAGGTTACATTTATGAGTTTTGGAAACCGCATCCGTAACTGTAACCGTACCCGTCCCACACGTATTTGGCCATGTCTATAGCACGCCATTTATATTTTTAAGTCTTTAATGTTTTTAAATTTTTTGTTGTATTTTTCTACATTTTCTAAAATTAAAAAAATAAAATTAATGAAACCCGTTGGGTAAAACGTAAGGGTTTAAGGGCGGGCCTGGCTAGGGACTTGCAAGTGGGCCGGACCGCTTCAGCCCGCAAGTTCACGCATCACAGGCGGGCTTAAGCCCGTTTACCAGTGGGGTTGGACGAATGTGTTTCGGATGCCATAATCAAACTGGGGTTATTTCAATCGGAAAAAAATAAATGTGGGTGAGAATCAGGTACGCAATCGACTCCTAGCAATGGAACCAAACTGATCGTGTCAAAATTGTGGTCAGTGTTGCCGGATCTACAGATGGATATCTGGAAGATTTTGCGTAGTCTGAAAAGGAAGAACACACGTAAACTAAGGCCTCGTTTGTTTTTCCATTCAGAGGCACTTAATGGAGTGAACATCTGAATCGGTCAGACCTCTAGCCATTAAGTCTGGTTTTTTTTTTTTTTAAGATTCAGATCTGAAAGCATCTGAATAGCTTCTTAATATTCAGACCTAAATTGTTCACTTATTTGCCTCTGAACTACCTTTTTACATTAATAACCCCACTCTATTTTCTTAATTTCAAAACTACCCACCCTTACCCAATATCACGCCTATGTCGTTTCTTCTTCCTTATCCATTGTCGCCACCTCCACTATCGTTCTCGCCTCCATCTTGCGGTACTCTGGCAAGGACCGTCCCTATTTCTGCGTTGATCGACACAGAGAAGACATCACATATTTTTTTTGAACGATGAGCTTTTAAATCGGTTTGTACAAACAGGGACCGAAGATAGGGTGTTGACCGATGCGTGGGTTGTCGAGCTAAGGGAGACTAGCTGAGCTAGAACGCTGGCAGGGAAAAGAGCAGAGGCCGGGGCGTGGTTGTGAGTTGAAGAATTTGGATCCAGGGAGTTGGGGGTTTTGGGAGGTATATTAGAAACCAATTTTTTTTTCAAACCCTCAACCCCTTATTTCTGTCAAATTTATAATTAAATTCTTGTTTCAATTTTCAGTTGTGTGAAAGAATTCGATAAAATAAATGTAATTGCAAGACTGGGTGATTGAAACCCATTACTCATTAGAGAGAATGAAGACATTCTTCGATTTATGGCTGCCATTGAAGTGGAGGACAGAGAAACATGATGCTTTGTTTCTTTTAGTTTTGACAATTAAATTATTCCTCCTTCTAAAAATGATGTTAATGATTTTTTTTATTTTTAAGTTTTTAATGTAATGAATATTTCAATTTTGTCAAAATATATTTTTGAACAAGAATAGTTTGAATAAAATTGAAAATTTATTTTGAGACGGAATGAATTATAATATATATCAATTATATAATCTCCAAAAAGTAAAAGGTTAAAATGGTAAACAAACACATTTCAAAAATTGAATTCAGATGAAAAATCAAACAGTTTGAATAGTTCAGTAATCAGACTTCAGACGCTGCATCTTATCCATTCAGCCAATTTCAGACATGAAATCAGATTTCAGGACTTAATATTTAAAAAAACAAACACCACCTAAGTCGGGGCTTCACCGACGAATGCCCTCCGGCGTGAGAATCAGTAATACGTTCTTAAGAGAAAATAATATGCGAAAGTAAAGAGCTCAGAGAAAAAGAGATTAGACTTGAATTGAGGGATTGCGATCCCTATTTATAATCATATGGTTAGAGTATTCCCCAAGTTGTAGATCCTATTGTGTATGGATTTAAGTTGATCCTGCTAAGTAAATGAGATCTCATCCATCTTTGACTCAAGTGGGAGTCTTTCATAACTAAGACTCCTTCGTGACCTGGGTATCCTTGGTCGTTTAGGACTCTTAGGTGAGTCAGTCTTCATAGCTGAATGATGACTTACTATATACTGTATAAGCCTCTATCCTCGTAGCCAGCTCGGCTTAACCGAGCTGGTGGAAACTCGTTGGCGTTATGAACGTATAACTGTGATGGGGTCTACTAACTGCTAGGGCCTTCTCCTTGTTGGGCTTATGGGCGTCGCTCAATAGACGAAACCGGGCAAGCTCGTTTTTTGAGCTCGATTTATTCTTTTCATTATTTAAAATTTCAATTAACATTTTCGTAAGACATGTGTTTTACGTGTTTGAACATTGTTTGTCTATTGGTAAAAATGAACTACTCCCTCCGTCCCAAAGTATATATTCACATTTCCTTTTTAGTCTCTCTTAAACTCAGAGTATATGTCCACTTCCTAAAATGGCAAAAATCTTTACTATTCTTTCCACTCATTCTCTCTCCTACTTACTTTTATATTCACAACACCAATCAACTTACTATTCTCTCCAACTCATTTCCTCTCATACTTTACTTTTATACGCACAACACAACACTTACATCACTTCCACAATTTCTTAATCTCCGTGCAAATGAGAGGATGAACATACTCCCTCCGTCCCACCTGAATTAAGATTTTTGGGTTGGGCACGGGGATTAAGGAAAATGTGTTAGTGGAGTAAGTGTTGTGAGTATGAAAAGTGAAGTAGGAAAGAGAAAGTGGGGTAGAAAATAATGAGTGAAAAGTTGTTGTGAGTGTGAAGGTGGGTCTCATTAAATAAAACACTTTCATTTTTTGGTTGTCTTAATTCAAATGGGACACCAAAATGAAAATTTGTCCTAATTCAAGTGAGACATATGGAGTATACTCTGGGATGGAGGGAGTACTGTTTTTTTTTTTAAATGTGATATTTAATTTAAAATAAATATCCATAAAATATGTGTCATTTATTTTGAGATTGAGAGAACCATTACTCCCTCTGTCCCGCTTTAAGGTTCTTACTTTCCTTTTTAGTTTGTCCAAATTTAAAGTTTTTACTTTGTTTTATTACCTAAAATGGAAAGTGAGACCCACTTATCATTCTCACAATAAAAACTCCCTACCCACCTTCTCTCTCTCACTTTACTTTTCATACTCACAACATTTTTTTCTTAATTTCCGTGCAAAATCAAACTAAGAACTTTAAATCGGGACGGGGGGAGTATTATTTATCTATTTAAAAGAAAAAAATTCAGAAAACTGTATGGAGTAGTATGGACTAATAAAACCAATTATAAACCCTAAAACGTTTCTCCGCACGCACACGTTATTCCCACGCGCGGACCCATCTTCGTTTGATAACAACGTGCCGCCACTTTCACTCCCACAGAACACTAAACTCTCAGGAGCTGGCACTTAACCATTTTCTCCCTCTTTCTCGAGCTCCAGTCACATCTTTTCTCTCATTGAACAATCAAGTTTCAATCTTTCTTCCTTTTCTCACATTTCCAGTCCCATTTCCTACTCTTTTTCCGGGAAAGTTAAGAGACTAATTAGACCCACTTCTCAAAGATCGTTCCTTCACTAATTATCTATTTTAAATTAGCTCCCAAGCGATTTAAATAACCTAATCTTTCTGCTCAGTTATATACCATTAGCTAGCTAGATAAAGATATTACTTTGTTTGGAGTTCTTCCTTCAATTTGTCGAATTTTCAGAGCTCATTTCTTGAAATGGCGAGTAGCTCTTCAAGAATTAGAGTTTCACGAGCTGTGGTTCTGCGGAAGGAAGTTGTTTCAAGAGCATTTGTGGGTAAGAATTTGATTAATCTTAACATTCAACCGTTGAATAGTGTGAGAAGCAGAGGGATTTCTTGTTTTGGACAGAAAAGGTCTCAGATTAGGGTTGTGAGCTCATTGAATTCTGATTCTGAGTCACAATCTGGTGTAGGTGTGTCAGCAGTAACAAAGGAAAATGATAAGGGTATTGGGTTTGAGGGCAATAATTATGTAGCAAAAGCAGATAATGGAAGTGGGTTTGGTGGTGATGTTGGTGTTGGGGTTAGTGAGGGTTTTATTGATGGTAATGGTGGAAATGGGAAATTTCCTGGTAGTGGCGGAGGTGGCGGTGGAGGAGGAGGAGGAGGATATGGTGGAGATGGGGACTATGAAGAAGAGGAATTTGGGCCTTTGATGAAGTTTGAGGATGTGATGAGAGAGACTGAGGCTAGAGGGGCTACTCTTCCTTCTGATATGTTGGAGGCTGCTAAGAGTGTTGGAATTCGTAAAGTGCTTCTCCTTAGGTATTTGGATTTGCAGGTACAATTTTTATACGCTATTGAATCATTCTTTTGGTTTCTGTATAGCTTGTTTGCTAATTTGCGGGTTGTGAAATTTAATCGTAGGGGTCAGCGTGGCCATTGGGGTTTGCAATGAGGTCTTGGTCTATGCTTCGCAATCGGATGTTGGCTGATCCATCGTTTCTTTTTAAGATTGGAACCGAGGTATATAATGCTGTTTCCATGTGATTGCTCTTATTTCATAGCAACTCATACCTCTGTCATTCGTTTTGGATAGAGGTAGTGATTGCTAAGTAATTACTACGGAGTATTCATTGTAATCTACTCTCATTGGTAACTGATAAAAGGCTAAATAGGGAATGTAATTGTTGCATGTCTTCTGATTTTTATGGTAGATAGAGTTAATGCGTTTGCAGGAGTAAGTGATTAGTATTTGGTTGCCTTTGATTTGTTTTATGGGAATATGCGGAATGCAATAGTCAGTCCACTGCAATTGAGATTGGCATGAAAAACTGTTAATGCATGCATTTCATTCCTACTTGGTTACTTTTTCAAATGGAATGAGTCGTGCAAAAATTTGTGTTTGGTACATTGGGACAGCAATCATAATGTAAGTTGATGGTTTCTGAGAAATGCTTTCGTAAGGATTCTCCATAACCACCTTGGCTGGGAACTTTGGGAATGAATTGGTCGAGGAGTTTGCATTCTTTAAATTGTCCAAATAGCCATCCAAACTCATGAGTTGGATGGTCAATGGAGTGGCTATTACATTTGGGCCTCTTATCATGTACTCCCTCCGTCCCAAAATGATCTTCTCATTTGACTATTCAAACTTTTTAAGAATATGAAGACTTGCTTCACTAGCCATGTTTTGTTTATGCACTTTTAAGAATAAATTTTAGAAACGGGAAGAATTTTTTTGGACAATGAGAAATGGCAAATGGGAAGATCATTTTGGGATGGAGGGAGTATCAAACATATCCTCAGAGCTCTGCACATACTTGAGCTGTTGAAATTCACCACCAACTTGCTAGAAGATTTCTAGAATTCTCTCCATCTCTCGTCTTTCTTACGGACAACCTACATTATTCCTATATCGAATAATCTAAATGTTCTCACACTGCATCACATATCCTTATTGACGAGCGAGAGAGCTTCCGGGAATACCATCACTAACACAAGGCAATGATAAAAAGGATATTAGGACTTCTTGGAATAGTAACAAAAATTCAAGATGGAAAATTGAGTATCTGAATTTGTGCACATTGTTTTATTTTTATGTTAGTGGTCTTTGTACTCACTAATCACCGAATAGTATAACCTACATAGTGTGCAGTATGTTGTACTCAAATTCCTAGGTGCAGATTGTAATTGGTTCTAAAAATTAACAAATTCTCTATTTGTAGATCTCATACGTCATTTGTTTCTCACCACCTCTGTCAATTTCTCCTTGGTGCAGATTGTAATTGATTCATGTTGTGCAACATTTGCTGAAGTTCAAAAGAGAGGCAAAGATTTCTGGGCAGAATTTGAATTGTATGCTGCAGATCTTCTAGTTGGGGTGGTTGTTAATGTTGCTTTAGTCGGTATGCTAGCACCATATGCTCGCATCGGACAAGCATCTGCATCTCAAGGGTTATTTGGACGCATGCAGCGCGCTTATGGGGCTCTCCCTAGCAGGTGGCAATTAAACTATTTTTCTGCCTTTAATGGATCAAGGGAAAATTAGGAAACTTGTAAACAACGTTAGCTTATACTCCCTCCTCCGTCCCAAAATGATCTTCCCATTTGCCATTTCTCATTGTCCCAAAAGGTTCATCCCGTTTCTACAATTTAGGCGTAAAAGTGAATAAACGAAACATGGCTAGTGAAACAAGTGTTCATCTTCTTAAAAAGTTTGAATAGTCAAATGAGAAGATCATTTTGGGACGGAGGGAGTATTTTTAACCAGACTACCGAAAACTCGTAGTAGTAAAAAGGTAGCGGTTTTGAGAATGGAGGGAGTGATATGTCAATTGCGACTTGAGGGTAGTAGTACTAAGTTAGTTCTTTTGTTTGTCTCCTGATTCAGTGTATTTGAAGCTGAAAGGCCAGGATGTAGTTTTACAGTTCAGCAGAGAATTGGTACTTACTTTTACAAGGTAAATCATTGTTCAACTATTTCAATGGAATTTGATTGTTTTGGTACTTCTTTATTTCACCATTTTACATTTTATATGCATAGGTGATCGGACCAGAGTGATAAGTTTTCATGTGCCATTCTTTAATTTTCAGGGAATTCTTTATGGAATTGTTGGGTTTGGATGTGGTCTAATTGGTCAAGGCATTGCAAATTTCATAATGACTGCAAAGCGGTAAACTTTCACTGATACATGTGTCTGTTCAAGTAGCGTATGACCTAAATATGTCTATACATCTTTAATGTGGAATGTTGACTGATTATTCTGAGATAGTCGAGCCTCATTAGGTTGCTCATGCAAGTTCATATAGCTTTGGTAGATGTCGCTTTTGCCAAGTTATGCATGCCGAACAATTGAAATCATTAGCATCAATTTTATTTTATTTTGGCATGGCTCCGCAATAGTGTTATCTTTTTTATTTTTGATAAAATTTAAGTTTCCTGAAGATTTCTTCTGACAATTTTATCGCGTCTATGAATCAGGAACATCAAAACATCAGAAGAGGACATCCCTGTTCCACCTCTAATAAAGAGTGCAGCGCTTTGGGGTATGCATCAATTTTTTTTTGCTGTCTTTAATTTTTTCCCATTGAGTTCCTTTTATATTCCCTCTGTCCCGGAAAGCTAGTCCCTCTTTTTTCGTTGTTACTACGAATGAACTTTGAGCAATAATTTAGGTTATTTTTTATTATCTTAATGTGAATCTAAAAATTGGTATTGATATTATTTATAATGGTGTATCAATAGCAAGTTGTAAATTTCCATTTTGGATAATTAAAAGTAACCTAAATTGTTGTTCAAAGTTCATTTTCCGGATAGAGGGAGGATAACATTTTTTAAAAAAAAAATATTACTCCCTCCGTCCCAAAATGATACTCCTTTCCATTTATGTTTGTTCCAAAAAGATAGTCATATTTCTAAAATTGGTGTGTTAAAATGTTTGAACTTTCAAACTTAACCTTGTGAGAATCTATTTAGTAATGCATGGTTGTTGCAAGAGAGATTAGTGGGAGTATTAATGGGACCCACTAAGGGTAATAATGAACTTGACAATATGTTGTTAATATGTTTGAATAGTCTAACAGGACTATCATTATGGGACGGAGGGAGTACTTTTGTAATCATAAATGGTTAAGCATGCTACTAAAAAATATGATTATATAATGCGTTCCTGGCCTTCTTGACTTTTGGATTTCTAATATCTTTTTCCTTTTCCAGTCAAGTACTTATACTATATGCTAGTACATGTTTATAATCTGTTTCATTTAAGTACTCATGATTATCTTCTTCCTTTATGTCCTGCCTTTTAAATTGAAATGATACTGTAATGAAGAGTTAATTCTTGTGGTTATCATGATCAATATGATATCATATAAAATTATAAAGTTGTAATCTCGTGAAGCTCAAGTATTAACATTTTCATAGACTACCACCGTTCCAAAATGAATGTCCAACAACTTTTCAAATTTGCTTTTGATCAAGAGCAAATATAAATTTTGTTGGACATTCATTCTGGGTCGGAGGGAGTTATACATATGATCCGTGTGCGTTACTTTGGACCCTTTTCACTGGTGTTTGCTTTACAAGCCAGAGATATTATCATATTTTTCCAGTTGTTTTAAAGAACTCTTTTAATCTTCTCTCCACATTTGTGACTCCTACTATCCACTGGCGCAGCTACAAATAACAAAAAAGGGGGAGGGGGGGGGGGCTTATATTTTTAAAAATGTCAAATTTCTCCTTGGTGATTAAAAAGTTGTGATATTTCACTACTAAAGTTGCTAATTTTATCAATCCCCCCCCCCCCCCCCCCCATTTATAGTAGGAAAAAGTTTGCACTAGATGAAGTTTTCCCCACATTTGTGTGAAATTTATAGTCCTATCATGTGATGTTATTTCTTCTTGGAAAGTGGTACTGGCTATTGACGGTTTTTTAGAATCTGCATATATTGTCTCAGCTTGTTCATCTGCCCTTCAAGAGCTAACAATTATATTCCCCCATCCCAAAATGATCTTCACACAGTTTAGACCGCTCACAGTAGTTCTACCTATAGAAAGGATCATGAAAGAGGCGATCAGAATGCGTGTAACAGGCGACCATTTCGCACGGTTCGGGGAGCACTTGACTTAGCCGCCGGCACCCGACAGCGTCTTGACCCCTATCCAATTTTTGGGCAATATGTTTAGGTTGATTTAGCTATCCTAATGAAAATCTAAAATTTGGTAGTGGTACGGTAGTATTGGTGATGGTGTATCAGCTATAGGTTTTAGATTTTGATTAGTATAAATAAATCGACCTATAATTATTTCTCAAAGTTGTTTTGTAGTAACGGCAAAAAAAGTGGGATGATCATTTTAGGATAGAGGGAGTAGTGTATTTTTAGTTTTTTGGATAAGTTCATTTATTTATTTTTTCCACCCCTTCCTGTTGCAGGTGTTTTCCTGGCAGTATCATCCAACACGAGATACCAGGTCATAAACGGATTGGAACGTCTGGTAGAAGCATCTCCAATGGCAAAGCAGGTTCCGCCAGTTGCATTGGCTTTCACAGTTGGCGTACGATTTGCTAACAATATCTACGGTGGAATGCAATTCGTCGACTGGGCTAGGTTGAGTGGTGTACAGTAATTTATCTCTACTAAATCCATTATTGTCTTCTCTCTTTTAATTAGAAATTTAAACTAACAATTTGGTTTATTTCTATTTTAAACCTTTATTATGAACACCCTCTTTTTTTTCTATATGTGCTTGATGTTGTGTAATTATTGTGGTTGATTATTTTTTTTTGACAACATTTGGAATTTCACGAGCATAAACATTTTTTTTTTTTTTTTGTAAAATATAGTATCATTTTCCTAACAAGAATACGAGTCCACATCTCACATCTTTTGTACTCCCTCCGTCTGTCTGTATTCCCTCCGTCTTAGAGTAAGAGACATAATTTCTATTTTGGTATGTCCCAGAGTAAGAGTTTTTTTCTTTAAATGGCAAAAAATCTTAACTATTATCCCACTCATTCTCTCTCATACTTTACTTTTATACTCACAACATCAATCAACTTGCTATACCCTCCCACTCATTTTCTCTCCTAATTTACTTTTACACTCATAACACTTACATCACTTCTACCATTTCTTAATCCCCGTGCAATTAAGAGGTAGGATTTTTACTCTGGGACGGAGGGAGTACCATTTTGTATATCACACACTGTACAACTATAGATATAATGGTTATGCATCATTTACGACTTCATCATGATGTCATCGCTAGTCATCGGGCCCGTCTCAATAATTATAGGGGCTCAGTGCTAAATGTGAATATTGGGGCCCTTAGTATTTAAAAATTTACACAATAAAATAATTGCAATAATGTTAAGTAATAAGCAAATAATTCATTAAAATTAAATATATCATTAAAAGAAACTAAACTTTCTAATAAAGGTTTGAAAAAAAATATGAATGAAAGCCTAAACTAGAAAAAGAAGGGGATGAAAGCCCAAAAATTGGTTGCAATAATGTTGAAGTAATAAGCAAATAATTTATAAAAATTATAATATGTAATTAAAAAAATAAACTTTCTAATTAAAGTTTTGAAAAAAAGAATGAAAGAACGCATAAACTAGAAAAGAAGGGGAGGCGAAGCCATGAGAAAAATCCAAGAAGTGAAAAAGAAAAAGACAAAAAAAATTGCATGTCCCGAGAACGTGAAAAAGGAGTTACCAGCAGGGCACCTTTAGTAAAAGTGTAATAATTCGGTATTTAATATATATATACTATATAAATAAAAATTTGGGGCCCCCCATCTCCAAGACTATTGGGTGCAGAGGAAGAAATAATGACTAGACATGGATTTTGTCTAAACCTCAGGATGCAGTTTACTCCATCCTAACCCCCTAGAAATGAGTACAAATATATTTGAAAATATTCCGTGTTTGTGTGAAACATGTGCCTGATGGGTATGAAATTTAGAGTGGATTCAATTTTTTTATTTAATATAATCATCTAAATAGAGAGATTAAGCGGTCACAGGGGCAGGATGCATATCAGCATGTGGTATATGTTGAAACCAAATGCGGAAACAGATCTTGCACTTCCACACACCCACACGAACAAAGTAACAAACGATGAGACACGAGAATTTACGTGGTTCGGAGAAATCCTCCTACGTCCACGGGTGGCAACCAAAATCACTATAAGGTGATTACAAATTGTATACAAAGTGATCTCTCACTACAAACGTGTCTCTCTCTCCCACAAAGTGTTTACCACTCCAAATGATTTCTCACAATTTTTCACAATGCTTGGAAGCCTTCTTAAAGTTCAATCTTTAACTCTTCGTGGCGTGGCCTTAAACTCGCCTTTTGAGATATTTTCTCAAGAGCTTGATAATCACTGTAGAGCAAGGTTATTATAAGCTATGATTGAAGGTTGGTGAAGCATCTACAAATATTTCTTAAGCATTTTATATAGCAAGTAATAATTTTTTTAAAAAATCAGATATAGTAAAAGGTCTGTAAAGTAGTCTTAACTTTAAATTTTATTTTTTTCTTTACCAACGATTAATCATATAAAACACTTTGATTAAGGTTTAGGATTCTTTTCGCGTTAACTGGAGCCAAACATGTTTATTTTAGTAATAATCCTAATAAATTTGCAGATTCCGTCCACTAATCTGTTGTCAAATTAAATCAAGTTGGCAAAATAGTAGATGATTACTTGAAAAAGAACTGGATTATACTAGATAAGTAAAGGATTATTCTCCAAGCTATACCAGAGATCCGTCCTTAACGGATTTGCAGTCGGATTGCTCAAAGGTCCAGATCCAATACTATCTCACAAATGGGTGCCCCGGTTTGGAAGGGGTGGGGTCAAAAGACAATTATGTCTTAGTAATCAAACGGTTACACGGAAATGGGATTGTTGTATAGTCCAACCGCACAGGCCTCAAATCCTTTCATAACTAGGTAGTAAAAGATTAGTTGAATTCATATATTCACTCATGACCACTCATTTGCTTTTATATATGTTGGTGAAATCAGGATAGCTAGCTTGAAGGTCTCTATCAGATTATGCACTTGTATATATTCTATGCTTTTGTTGAAGCACATTTTACATGTTTGTAGAACAATACTATGCCCTGTTTGGATCCAAGGATTAAAAGTTTTTCCTGAACATAACTTCTTTAAAGTTCTAAGCTTGTAATAGTACATGACCAACCAATGCCCTTTCACCTGTGACCTCTTTTGTTTCCTTCATTTCAAGGTTATATAGAGATGATGTTGATTAAGCTTTAAAGTACTCCCTCCGTCCCACTATAAGATTCCTACTTTGACTTTGCACGGAAATTAAGAAAAAGTAAATGTTGTGAGTGTGAAACGTAAATTAAGAATGAGAAAGTGGGTATGGAGTTTTTGTTGTGAGAATGACATATAGGTCTCATTTTCCATTTTAGATAATAAAGTAAAGTAGGAACTTTAAAATGGGATTGACTAAAAAGGTAAATAAGAACCGTAGATCGGGACAGAGGGAGTACTATATTTGCTTCATGTAAAAACTTCATTCAGAATCTTCTTGCCACTTTGACTCTTTCTGAGTTGAGATCTCCTGTACCACTTTTGTGTGCCACTCCATGTACCACATGTAATCCAACCGTTCACATGTTTGCATAATATTACAATAATACAAATCTCAATAACTGTGAGCCATTAGATCAATTGTGGCACATAAAGTGGTACACGAAGTGGCACATAGGATTTGGACTCCTTTTTTCTTGCTTTAAAGCGACAAATCCGCAGTGACGCTGTAATAGTACTACATATCCACATTTAAGCTACTAGAAAGAACATCAACCAATAAATCATTAAATAAAGAGAAACAAATAACATTGAATGGAGAAACAAAAATTAACACTCACAGATTACAGATTGTTACCCTTCACTGCATGTAGCCATGCACCTAAATTTGCATTGGAAGTGAGGAAGAAGTAATCTGCATCCCAAGGACTAGACTCTACTCATCATCATCATCATCGATCTAAACCTCAGGATGCAGATTACTCTATCCGCACCCAACTTTCTACAACATACTCATTCAAGCATACATCGAGAGCAAAGATAAAAGAAACAAGTGGCTGATAAGAAAAATATGCGTGATAGGAAGGAATTTATAGTGTCATTCATACAGTGAGAAATGCTGTTAAAAAATCGTCCAAGTAGAGAGGCCAGTGAATATGGTATAAAGAAGGTCGATGATAAGGTGCTCTTTATGTGTCTCATATCTGGAATCGTTTGTTGGTTTTGTTCTTCTTCAACCAATCATAAGATATATCAGAACCATTCTTTTCTTGGAAAACGATCGACTACTTTTTCTCTACAATTATTCCCGTGCTTGATGCCTTACTAGTAGGGTAGCATGTTATCAGAACGAACCTGGCTAGGAAATGGAAAATGAATTTGGTGTAAACCATCTTAATCTATAGTTCTTTTTACCCAGATATTTTGGAGTATTGAGGGTCCAACATGGTGCTACAAGAGCTCGCATTATGCGTGGGGTTCAAGGGAAGGGGCGGGACCACATAAGAGTACATATACGATGATTGGAGGATGTTGATGTTGTTACAATCAGGTTGTCTTTTATTAGCATATGATCTCTATCACATTTGGCATATGTATATGTTCTATGGTTTTTGCTGATAGAAAACTCACATATTTACGTACTTTCTAGCTCAACCGCTATTTCCTGTTTGGAACAAATTATTTCTTTCAGTTTTCGCCAAATTTTAAGATGACCTGCAGAAAGTTTCTTGTGGCTGCATTGCTGCAACAGAAAGTTCCCCTCAAGAAAGGTTATAGGCATAGCAGATATGACCTGATGAATTAATTGCTCAAAGCTCAATCGGTTTGTCAAACCAAACATGCCCTTATATTTTGGAAGTTTCTTCTTAACAAAATCATGTGAACGAGAGCGAAATTCTTCTACTGTTTGTGATTGAGGTGCGATTTTAACTCCGATAATTAATGGAGTTAAGGTTACTTTTCTAGATACTTTGTCGCTTGATTATGAAAGAAGTTCGATTATTACTGTAGCTTAAGAGGTTATTTTAGTTATACGTGAAGGTTACTGAAGCATCTATAAAGATATGTCGCGAATATAAATAGCAAGTAATCATTTTTAATTAAGATCTGATTCAGAAATAGCATAAAGTTTGTAAAGATGGAAATTTCATTGCAGATTCTTGTCAAATTGTTCTCTCTTTTTTAGTTAAAGCAGATAGATTTTCAATTTAATTAAGGTTTAAGGTTCCTTGTGTTGATTGTAAGCACAATCCTACATTGAATTTGAGCTAAACATGCCTTTTTTTTTTTTTTTTTTTTTTTGAAGAGGATCGATAGTAGTTCCCCACTTACCCTCTTATAATAATAATGTCCTAGGAGGCATGGGAAGGGATCGAACCCGGGACCTCACACATTGTGAAGTTTGGCTCTACAACTGAGCCACTCCTTATGGACAAATAATTTGCTCTTGGGAGGGTTTGAACTCCTAAAAGTTTGGGTTGGGGGTGCAACACGAGGACTTTTGAGCTAATCATGTCTTGTTTTGGTAATAATAATTTTCATTTTGTGCCAAATTCCATTGTCTAAATCAGTATAATTATATCTAGCTTGATCCTTCTTACATTAACATAAATTACCATAGGAATATCCTAATTCAGGCACACTATAATCATCTTTAATGATGTTATTTGAAGGATATGGGGCACGTGTGCAATTATATTGTACAACAATCCTATTTTGGGTGGTTTGATCACTCATTACGGGTATGATTGTCTTTTGACCGTCCGTTCTCTCAATAACAAGGGTCATGCTGATGCATTGTTAAAGATTAGATAAAACAGTTGCCCCAATCCATCCACTCGAATGCACCCGCCCTAAGTATCAAATGATTATTTAAGGACCAAATGACAATACAATACAACATGCTTATCCAAATTTACAGATTATGCAACGTACTCGTTATTGATAGAATATGCTCCTACACCATTGACCTAAAATTTCATTGGAACTTAATAGGGTATAAACTAATGTAAACACGAACTTTAATCGCCTATACCGGAAAATATGTTCTGGATAGCAGCCACGGAGTTTACTATACCATGTAAATTCTAAAGTTACGCGCTACAAAATGTCTAGTTTTTCCTTAGATCAGTTTAGAGAAAGAATTTGGGTTAACTCTATTGATGTACTCGTCATATATTTAATGGTGGTTAGTCACGTGGGGGCTACATAACTAGCTTTTATTACATTTTTAACAAAAATCTTGACGGAGTGTTGACATATTAAAATGTTCTTAAGTACAGTGAGCAAAACTGAAAAATAACTAATTGGATGAGGATATTTAAAATCACCCCAAAGTTTCCCCCACAAAGTTATGTCTGTCTTTTGCCCCTTTACTATAGTTGTGTTACTCCTCCGCCCCATACTTATCGCTACTTATTTCTATTTTCAGCGTCCCACACTTATTGCTACTTACCCAAAATATTCATTTTTCTCTCTCCTATCCACTCACAACAACTATCCACTTAGGGATGGCAACGGGACGGATACGGAGCGGGTTTGCTCATTACCAAACCCGCCCCTCAACCAAGCCCCCTTGTACCGAACCCGCCCCGCCCCGCCAACTGTCAAACCCGCAGCCGCCCCGCCCCGCCCCGTATGCTGCAAAATCTTACTACTTTTGGGCTTTGGCCCAACCTTTAAAAGATCCCATGCAAAATCTTACTACTTTTGGGCTTTGGCCCAACCTTTAAAAGAGCCCAAGAAAGCAGGAAATAATAGAATGCATAGGGGCTGAGGTAATAATTGAAATGGGTTAGGGACAATATAGTAATTAAATGCCTATATTATTATACGGGGCAGGGCGGGGCCCCGCGGGTTTTAGAGTGCAACCGAACCCGCCCCGCGACCCGCCGGGTTTTGAAAAAAGGTTACCAAACCCGCCCCGCTACGGTGCGGCTTGTCCCGGATACGGAGCGGGTTCGGATAGATTGCCATCCCTATATCCACTAAATTATTTTCTGTCTCCTACCCACTCACAATATTTACTTTTCTAACATACTTTCTTAATTCCGTGCACTCTCATTTAGTAAGTAGCAATAAGTATGGAACGGAGGGAGTATTTGTTTAAGTAGAAAATTCATTTTTAAGTAACCTAAAGACAAACGGGCAAACGACAAATTGGGGTAACGTACTATTGAGTTTGTTGCAAATAATGGAACATACTAAGAATTGACATCTTAATGTAACGTACTTTACCATCTCATATCATATTATGGAATGTATCTTAACGATGTTAAAAAAATAACTGAAATGTCAACAAATAAGAAAAAAACTAACTCCGTTAAATATATTTAACACTGGTTAAAATCGTTACCCCTTCCCCAAACCCAAATACGTTCAACAAGAATTCGCGTCTCCCACTCCAGCTCTTCTCTTTTACGGCAACCCCCATCTCCCAGTCGCCTTTCAAACCCAAATACGTTCAACAAAAATCGTTGTCCCAAAATGAACGTCTTTTTTGGAAATAACTTTGTTCGTAATTGTTATTTTACCGATTTTTTTTATACATGCAAAACTAAATATTTGAAAAAAAAATACATGATTATATAAGAATTGGTATGATTGGTATGGTTGAAGAGTTGCATTTTGATTATTCTTATTTACTACATACGTCTTAAACGAATGTCCAGATTTCATTTTAAGGAACATTTTCTAAATGGTTGAACTTAAGCACTTTTTGTAACATAAGAACATCAATCAATACCCTTAATGATCTCACCATACTCCCTCCATCTCACTTTAATTTACAAAACTGGGGTTGTGAGTGTAGATAATTGGTTAGGAGAGAGAAAGTGTGGTAGAAAATAGTAAGCAAATAGTTATTGTGAGAATGACAAGTGAGTCTCATTGTTTTAAGAGTATTAAAAAATTCTATTTTAAGATTTTGTAAATTAAAGTGAGACACCCAAAATGACAATTTTTGTAGATTTAAATGGGACGGAAAGAATATTGGATTGTAAGTCTACGTATGTATGTATGTATGTATGTATGTATGTATGAATTAGAACTTGCTATATGTTGAGGGAGGATTTCGTAACTTCTCAAAAAAAATAACATTCACAATGACACCAAAAAAAAAAAATGGAATATCGGAAATTCATTTAGGACGAAGGGAGTAGTTATTTGTGTTGGTGATTTTAGTGTCATCAGCTATTTTATGTAATTATGATTTACTAGAGATCAATGCGATTTCATATTAGTGTCATTCTCACAATTGTTGGCTAACAATTGTGACTGTTAGATGCCAACCGTTGTTACCTGCCATCTGTATATAAACAGATTTTGGTCTCATTTGAAAGTACGGAAATATTCCAAACAATTCTCTAAGTTTTCGATCTGTATTCTTTGCCCAGAAACAGAAAGTTTGATTGTCTTATCCCTATAAAGATTTCGTGTAACTCAGGCAATAAAGGGTCGAAATACTTTATTCGGAAAGTGGATTATACACGATTCAGTAAAATATCTAGGATTATCATCTCACCAAAGTTCTAACAATTTGTACAAACTAATATGGGAATGATCGATATGCTGAAGCTTACCATTTTAGCGCGCAAGACAAGTGGGGTAGGAAGAATAGAAAAATAGTAAAATTTGAATATTTTTGGAAATGAGATTTACTACACCTAAAAAAACCGAAAAAGAAATTAGTGCAAGTGTTTTGGGATGTGGGAGTAGGCATATGCGAATGCGAAGATTGGAAGATGCTGATGTTGCTGCAATCAGGGTAACTAACTTGAAGGTCTCTATCAGGATGTGCATATATATACTCCCTCCGTCCCAGCTCACTTGAGACTTTTTGACCAAAACTGGTCAACTTAAGGTCGGTTTGACCAACACTTTATAGAAATATTTATGTTCCAAAAAAAATTTTAAAAATTGTTATTGAGAGGATTTTTAATGGTGATCATTTTACATTTTTTTTTATTTTTATTTGGATCATAAATATTTCTATAAAGTGTTGGTCAAACCGACCTTAAGTTGACCAGTTTTGGTCAAAAAGTCTCAAGTGAGCTGGGACAGAGGGAGTATATATATATTCTATGCCTTTGTTGATTCAAAAGCACACTTTACATGCTCATAGCACAATACTATATACATATGCCCTGTTTGGATCAAAGAAGGAATAAACGGTTTTCCTTGCGTTTTGGGCAATCGACAAAATAAGGTAACGTACTATAGAGTTTGTTACAATTAATGCAACGTACTACCATTTGACATCTTAATGAAATGTACTTTACCTATTTGTTACATATAATGGAACACACCTTAACGACGTTAAAGAAGATAACTCAAGTGTCAACAAAATAAGAAAAAGACTAACACCCGTTAAATACAATGAACATTTGTTAGCCTATTTAACGGATTTGGTAGTCTTCTTCCTTGCATCTCACCACCCCTCTTTCTGCTATCCCCACCATCAGTCCGCCACTCACCACCTATCAATCCTCCAACCACCATAATGAATCACCACCCATCTCTACTGTAAACCACTATATTTCATCAATTTTACTACTCCAAAGCACATCTGAGCTTTATCTTGACCTCACAAGCCCTAATTGTTTAATTTTCCAACCCAAAATCGAAAATCAAATCAAACAAGAGAAAACCCAGATTGTCTAGAGCACGAAGAATCTGCCAAGGAGAATATACGGGTTTGATTTTGGTTTAATCTTGTGGCTGACATAATTATTCTGACGGCGGCGTAATGGACGGAGAAGTGTAACCAAGTTGTGTCCTGCACGGCTGAGAGGTTACACGATATCGTATTATCTGCCATTGCTGCCGATTTCTCAAACAAAAACGCATTGACTCATCGGACGAACTCACAAACCCAGATCCTAGGGTTTGATTTTGGGGTTCGATTTCGGATTGGTTTTTCAGGTATGATATTCAGATTTGTGTTTTCAGGTATGATTTTGGGTTTGATGTTCAGGTTATATTTTCAAATTTGATTTTGGGTTTCTGGGGTTTTAATTCATGGGTTCACATTTGCATTCATCTGCAATGCATTTGGCTTGAAGGTGGAAAAATTGCAAGGGTAGAAATAAAATGAAGTTGAAGACGAAGTCAGTGTTCTTTTTTTTAGCGATTGTTAGTTTATTTAACGAGATAATTCGTTTTGTTAATGAATTGTAACTTCATCCAACTTAGTTGTATTATTTGTAACCAAATATCAAAGTACATTTCATTATGTTGTCAAAAGAGAGTACGTTACCTTTTTTGTAACCAAAAGTGTAGTACGTTGCCTTGTTTTGTAATTATCTCGTTTTGCTCAATATTACTACTCTAGTACTTTAATTTCATTTCAAGTTCTAAGCTTGAGTACATCAAAAAATCATCAAATATAAGTGTAATATGTATATATACACACACACCCACACACATACTCCCTCCGTCCCACCTCACTTGAGACTTATTTCCATTTTATTCCGTCCCAGCTCACTTGAGACCTCCCCAAAATAGCCAAATTTTAATAAATTTATAGAGCAATGCTATGGGCACAAAACAAACTCACAAAATCTTGCTCACACAATGAGGTGACGATATTTTATTGGTTGAATCGATAGTGACCCGACATACTCTAATTAAAAACACCAATAAAATCATTACACCTAGGATTTTGTGAGCAAGGTTTTGTGACTTTTTTGTGCCCTTAGTATTATTCAATTTTATATTGAATCTACCCCACCACTCATTATCTCTCTTCATTTTACACCACTCAATTTATTCAACTAACACTACTATTTACGTCACTCATTCTCTCTCTTTATTTTCTACCACACATTTTCCATATTTTATTCTTTCTCCTTAGTTTTTGTGTCCACCTCTTAAGTCTCAAGTGAGGTGGGACGGAGAGAGTATATACTTCCTCCGTCCCACCCGAATTAGGATTTTTGGGTTGGGCACGGGGATTAAGGAAAAAGTGTTAGTGGAGTAGGTGTTGTGAGTATGAAAAGTGAGAGAGAAAGTGGGGTAGAGAGTAATGAGTGAAAAGTTGTTATGAGTGTGAATGTGGGTTCCATTAAATAAAACATTTCCATTTTTTTGTTGTCCTAATTCAAATGAGACACACAAAATAGAAATTTGTCCTAATTCGAGTGGGACGGAGGGAGTATATACATACAGCATGCTTGGCTCTAGAATAACAAACTACCAAAACTACTGTAAAAGAAAGGACAACAACCGATAAATCATTAAATAGTACTACCTATGTCCCTAAATGAGTGTCCAAATTTCATTTTAAGGGAAACTGAAAATCTCAACTTTTTGAACAATTTGGTAACAACGATTCATATATAATCTTGTAATCTCTTTTCCAAACCTTTAGTTTTGCACGTATAAAGAAACCGGTGAAAAAAATTTCGAAAAAAAACATTTAGGGAGAAAGTTATGTTAAAAAAAGACACTCATTCAGGGACAAAGATTTCTTGAAAATGGACACTCATTTAGGGACAGAGGGAGTAAGTACTTTTTAAAAAATATATATATATATATAGAAACAAAATAAAATAACACCAAATGGAGAAACAAAGAATCATACAGGCACAGATCGTTACCCTTCAGTGCAAGCAGTGTCAGAAAATGTATTTGCATTGGATGTGAGGAAGAAATAATCTGCATCCCAAGGACTAGACTCTACTCATCATCATCATCATCGTCGATCTAAACCTCAGGATGCAGATTACTTTATCCCTACCCAATATTCTTTCTACATACTCATTCAATCATATATATCGAGAGCAAAGATAAAAGAAAGAAGCGGTTGATAAGAAAATGTGCGTGAAACGAAGGGATTTTATAGTGTCATTCATACAGCTGTAAGAAATGCTTTTAAAAAATCGTCCAAGTAGAGAGGAACGTGAATATGGTATAAAGCATGTCGATGATAAGGTGCTCTTTCTTTACGTGTCTCATATCTGGAATCGTTGTTGGTTTTGTTCTTTTGCAGCCAATCATAAGGTCAGAACCTTCCTTTTCTTGGAAAATGATTGAGTACTGCTTTTTCTCTACGATTCATTCCCATGCTTGATGCCTTACCAGTAGCTAGCCTAGCACGTTGTACTGCGCTTGAAGCATCACCACTCGAGCATCTTAAAGCTTTATGAACACCAATTTGCACGCATATACGATGATTGGAGGATGTTGTTGTTGTTGTTGTTGTTGTTGCAATAAGGTTTTCTTTTACTCCTTCCGTCCCTGTCCCTGAAAGACAGTTTCATTTTACTTTTTATGGTCAATACAAGTTAACTTTGATCAAATATCAATCTCAATGTAATCCTCCCAGTGAAATTCTAAAGATTGTTACTGATAAATCAACAAATGATTTATCCATAACATTCTTTGAAATCTAATTGGGATGGTTAGATTGACATTTATGTTTGGTCAAAGTTCACCTGTGTTTGACCATCAAAAGTCAAAAAGCACATTTTACATAGCTTCTAGCTCAATGCTATTCCCTGTTTGGATCAAATTACTTCTTTTCATTTCCCCGCGCCAAGTTTTAAGATGGCTGCATTGTCGTAACAGACAGGGCCGGTCCTGTAAAATTTGGGGCCCTAGGCGAATTAAAACTGGACAAAAGGAAGAAGTCTAGCTAATTAAAATTGAAAGAAGGTTGAAAGAAGGGAGGAAGGAGAAAGACTGTAAAGAAAAAAAAATAAGAAGGGAGGAAGGAAGGAGAAAGGCGGTAAAGAAAAAAAGGCCAAAATACATTTAACCCCTCAAAGTATCCACCGATTCTCACTTTGCACCCCCGTTTGAAAATTCGGTCTGTTTGGTACCTAAACTTTCAAATTTTCCCACTTTGCACCCCAGCACTAACGAATGTTAGAAAATTTAACAGAATATGTAACGAATGGACTAGTTTGTAATGCTTATTAGTTTTTAAGGGTCAAAATGCAAAGTTTTAAATATTATGTACTAAAAATTTATTTCTTTTTTCCAAATAATTAACATTATTTTAGCAAATTTAAAAGTAGATGGGTAAGTGATGTTTTTTTTTGTAATATATGAACTTTATGAGGATAGGAAGGAAAGTAAGAACCTTCAACTGGGACGGAGGGAGTAATTTTTTTTTTTTTAAAAAAAAAAGCTATAATGTTTTATTTCAAAAAAAAAATCTTACAAAAATTACAATTTAAAAGTTTTATATTATAGTTTTTAAAAATATAAATAAGACATCATAATGTTTTTTGGTAGAAAAAAATCTTTGTTTTTAAAATATTTTTATTTAAAAAACAGTAATAAATTTTATTTAAAAAAATAGCATAAAAAGATAGTATTATTTTCAAGAAATATTAATTATTTAATATTTAAGATAATGTTAAATATTTGGTAAAAGAAATAAATTTTTAGTACTTAATATTTAAAACTTTGCATTTTGACCCATAAAAACTAATAAGCATTACAAAATAGTCCATTCGTTACCTATTCAGTTAATTTTTCTAACATTCGTTAGTGATGGGGTGCAAAGTGGGAAAATTTGGAAGTTTAGGTACCAAACAGACCGACATTTCAAACGGGGATGCAAAGTGGGAATCGGTGGATACTGTGGGGGGTAAAATGTATTTTGGCCGGAAAAAAAATAAAAGACGCAAAGCATGCCCAGGATTCGAACACGAATGAAAACGGGGGTGCAAAGTGGGAATCGGTGGATACTGTGGGGGATAAAATGTATTTTGGCCGGAAAAAAAAAAAGACGCAAAGCATGCCCAGGATTCGAACACGGATGAACTTGAGCCAGCGAACATCTCACTTAACTTACCTTAACCACTGCACCAACTGGAGCTGGCATAGCTAGTATGCTGACGGTTTTTTAGATGTACCGTGTACCAACCAAGTTTAAGTTGGTTCACTAAAATAAGTGCCGGTACCAACCGTTAAAGTTGGTATACCAACTTAATTGGTACGGTTGGTACTAAATTCCTACCATACATAAATTAACTCAAAACTAAAGTGTCCAAACATTAATCAAATATTTTTCTAAAGTCTTGAGAAAATTCTTAAACACAAAGTCATAATAATATTACATTAACTAACAATGTAACATGATATTCTTAATACCAAAAGACACAAATTATATACTCCCTCCGTCTTTTTAGTCTGTTCATTTTTTGTTAACGGGAGAAAACGTTGACCGAACATTTAATGTCAATCTAATCATCCTAATGAAATTCTAAAAATTGTAATTGATAAATAATCATTTAATTTATCAATAATAATTTTTAAAATTTCATTAGGATTGTTAGATTGACATTAAATGTTTGGTCAATGTTTACTCCTGTTAACCAAAAGTGAACAGACTAAAAAGACCGAGGGAGTATAAGTTTATCATTAGCAAATAAATAAATCAGCTTCAGTGCATTTGAAAGCACTTTAAGCAAAAAGTGTGGCCACGTGAGATCTGCATATATATATATATATATATATATATATATATATATATATATATATATATATATATATATATCATACTTGTAGCAAATGTTAGCCTATACCATATTATTTGCAGCCAACCTAAATTTATCCTAAAATGCATCTGCAAAGCACATCAAAAGCACACATGAATTATTGAGCTCCATCAGATTTCCATAAGAGTAAAATACGAGGTAAAAACTACTCTGGATCTTGCACTGTCTCAGGCGGCTCTCTACAAGTAGATCTTGAATACTCCATCCGTCTCATTTGAAGCTTCACCATTTTGGTGATGGCACACAAATTAAGGAAATGGATGAGTGTAAAAAGGGTTGTGAGAGGGAAGAAGGTAGTGGCTATGACAAGTGGGGCCTAAAATTTAAATATGTGAGAGGGAAAAGTTAGTGGGTATGACAAGTGGGTCCCATAATTTAAGTATGTGAGAGGAAGAAGTGAGTGGGTATGACAAGTGGGCCTACATTTTTTACCATTTTAAGAAAGGATGAAACTTTTAACAGGACACTCATTTGGGTAAAAGGTGAAGCTTCAAAGCTTCAAATGGGACGGAGGGAGTATATTTTTTGTTTTTCAACAACAAGAGACTAATGTTATATGTAAGATTATACTCTCTTTTCCCAAAGTAAGTGTAATTTATTGGCTTTGCACGGTTTTAAGATATTTGGGGTTAGATTAAATTAAATTTTAGTATTTTTTATATGTTTTTTAATTAAATATATAATGAAAATTATTTTTATAAAAATATAATCGGTACATGGTATACCAACCAAACTTAAATATGTATGCCGTGTACCAACCAAGTATGAAGAATCGGTACGGTAGTACCGTACCAAACTTTCGGTATACCGAAGTTCGGTATACCAAACACTTTGGTACGGTTGGTACTCGGTAAGTTGGTTTGGTTTGGTACAAATGGCCAGCCTAACGCCAACATGAGCATTAGTATAAAAGTGATACCTAATATATATATAATGAGAAAAAATAATTTTGGGCCCTAAAATCGAGTAAAAATTCGGAGGCCTAGGCAGCCGCCTCACCTATCTTCATGGGCGGATCTACTCCTTTGTCTGCCGTTGCCCAGGCAATGGTGTAAAAAAAAAAAAAAAAAAAAAACGACGTCGTTTTGGGTGTTTAATATTTAAAAAAAATAAAAACTCAGTTATTAGAAACGCATTAACTGGGAAAAAGAATACGAACACGGAACAAAACAACAGACCCTCGCTCTCGCCTTTCTCGCTCTCGACTCTCGCTCGCCCAATCGCCACCACTCCCTCACTCACCGCCGGCACCGCCCACAGTGGCTGTCACAGCCACCATCGCCGAATGGACGGAAATACTCCCCCTCCGCAGCCCCCTCAAGAAAACAAGAAGAGATTGCCCAATCAAAGGTAAACCCTAAAATCTAAAATTGATTTCATTTTTTTTTCTAGTTTGGGGGTTGGGTAATGGGTAGAACCACTCATTTGATTGTTGATATGCATACTATCAATTTCCTAAGGAAAATCATTTGACTTTGCATTTACGAAAAGACCAACCGCAAGTGTTGAGCGGTTCTTTTGAGCTATGAAGCATGTGAAGAGCGATTTCAGGTCTAAGATGGGGGATGAATGGTTAAATGACCGATTGGTAACTTTTGTAGAAAGAAATGTATTTATGACTATTAGTGAGGATGAGATTTTAACTTATTTTCAAAAGATGAATCCTAGGAAACATCAATTGTAAATTGTGTTTGTTTAATATAATGTTGACATATTGAAGCCTATTATATTTATAATTGTAAACGTATTGAATTTTAGTTTCGTATTTAAAAAAAAAAAAAAAAAAAAAAATAGGCAACACCAAACTTTTTGGTGTAGATCCGCCACTACCTATCTTGCTACAGGGCCGGTCCTGGTAACAGAAAGTTCCAGCGAAAAAGATTAGAGAAAGCGCAAAAAAATAACCTGATGAATTGCTCAAATATCAATAAACAAGCTTAATTCCAGTTACGGAATTAAGCTTCCTTTTCTATATACTTTGTCGCTTGATTAGGAAAGAAGTTTGATTATTACAGTAAAAATGGAATTTCATTGCAGATTCCTGTCAAAATATTCTTCCCTTTAAAGTAAAAGATGTTAATTTTTCAATTTAATTAAGGTTCAAGGTTCCTTGTGTTACCTGAGAGCACAATCCTACATTGAATGTGAACCAAACATGTCTTGTTTTAGTAACATTAATTTGATTTTATGCCAAAATGTATTGTCTAATCAGTATAATATCTGGCCTGATCCTTTTTGTTTAACATAAAAAAAACATAGGAATATCCCAACTCAGTCACTATAATCATCTTTAGGACTGGCATAATTGTAAATGATTAATTAACCAAAGTATCTAATACTCTCCCTCCGCACCAATCAACTGTGAAACTTAGTGCGACAATTTATTATGAGAGGTCATAAGTTTGACTGATTAACTACTGTGAAACTTAGTGCGACATTTATTACGAGAAGTCGCTGTTCAAGTGTCTGTAAACACTGCCACAAAACAATTCACCACAATTTTACTATGACGGACTGCAATCGAATTAATAATTACTCCCTCCGACCCAAAATGATCTTCACATGCTTCACTAGTCATGTTTTGTTTATGCACTTTTGAGCCTAAATTATAGAAATGTGAAGAACTTTTTGGGACAATGAAAAATGACAAATAAGATCATTTTGGGGGAGGAGGGAGTACTAAACAATTAGAAGGATAAAAAAAAAAAAAAGCACAATTCTATTCACTAAAATAGGTTTTACATAGTACTCTGTATCTCATTCAAAATGACAATAGCAAATGATATATTGCATCTCATTTGCTTGCAAGTTGCAATCATGATCAAGAAAGAAAAATATGCACACCATGAATAGAAAGTGCTAAAACACTTGTGACCTAAAAATACATTGAAACTTTGAAGGGTATAAACTAATGTGAGACATGAACCTTAATCGCCTATATACCGGAAAAATATGTTACTGTTGGCAACAACAAAGTTGACCATCAAGTTGACTTCGAAAGTTGAGCACTACAAACTGACTAATTCTTCCCTAAATTATCGTAAACAAAACTGATCCGTACTCCTGACATGTGCAAGGATGGTTGCGGATTTAATACGGAATTGATGGCGGGACGGACTAGTAAAACCTTCAGAAAGGGCTGCTACCAGATAGAAGCTTCTTTAATGTCTCGTATGTCATGAATACAATTCCAACACTGGGGACAACTTTGTAATATTCTGGTAAAATTCCTCTGTATAAACCTCGTAGGCCTTCTGAGCGTACGATGTGCCCAAATGTTCCCATTATGCCAGTGTTGTATACACGGGCTCGACCAGCTACTCCCTCTAACTGCTTTCTTCTTCTCACAAGATCTAACGGGAACGTTGCTGCAAAGTGCAAGAATGTTATGAACAGTTGAGAACATATGAAGGATAATAACCCCCCCCCTCCCCTTTTCCTTTCCAAGGTTCTTGACAAAGAAACGGAGCTCAACAGATAATATAATTTTGTGACAACTAATTGAATAGGTTTAATTTCATTTTCAACCACTGTACTTCGCACTTTGGCCCGACTTTCACTTTAACCATTATAATTATTTTATTGCATGAAAGCCAATGTAATGTTCGCTCAAGCCCAAAAAAGTTAAACCCCGTTTGATAATGAATGAAAAACTTTACTTAATCATTCCACACCTACATGTGAAAGTTAAGAGGGTGAAAAGCGTGAATATTAAGAAATTTCATCCATTAAAATCCAACGGGTCAACTTTTCGGGGTAGGGCGAACTTTTCTAGAGTACATTGGTTTCGTGCAAAAAAAAATAACAGTGTTAAAAAATGAAATTAAATCAATTGAATATAAAGCAAATATATTTCTGAAAGAACCTTCCGGGGAAGAAGTCGAGAAATGGCTGAAATGCTTATAATTTACAAATTTATAGAGCTCGATAAAAGTAGGCACAGTGGGAAAGAAAACCTATATTACGAAATAATTACCTGTTGAGGAAGCTATGCCCGAGAGACTGCCACAAGCAAGACTAACCATAACAGTAGAATCATCCGGCCTATCAAATAATCAAAGGTGTCAGTTCTCAACTTACACATAAAGCATAAAAGTGGTTGATCAATAGAGAAAACTGGCAAAGAGTACTCGCCTTTGGGACTGCCAATAAGTTCTCAAGGATTCATAAACAGAAAAGCTTATTGCTATACTCGGACCGACACCCTGCATCATGTAGATCACTCATTGTAAATAAAAGTTACGGAGTAAATTAATGTGTGTACACATACTGCACAAAAGTAAAGGAGGATGTTATACCAACAAGGTTGCTCCAAGTCCTTTATATAATCCCCAGGCACCTTCATCTCTGCAAATTGTACGAAGTGCATGCCCGATTCCTTGGTAATATATTGTACTCCTCTAGAAGATTAAAACAAAGAGAGTTAACAAATGCCAAAAACTGGAACATACAGAAGATAACTGGTTGGAGAAACTGTAATGGCGTCCTAGGTCGCAATTATATTCCTTCACTGAATTACAGGACACGGTGAAGGTGACTGTACGAAAGAATACAAGAAAACAAAATCCATTAGACATGAGCTCAACTTCATATGCAGCCTTTTGCAATGTAACATACATTAGCGATTCAACGTACAAGCCCAGCCAGGGTGGCAATAACTTGAAACAAAAAAATGTTCTACAAAAAGGATTTAGTTCAACACTAACAAGTACCTAAAGTTGCACATTTACAGTAATTAGGGAGGAAACACAGACACACACAAGTTCATCACTGACAAAGTACTTTCACAGTTAATTATCTTACTTTATATTAATGGAGGGGAGGAGGGGGTTGGTCTCTCGGATTCTTTTTATCTCTCTCCCTATATTTGCCCCTGATCACTACCATATTTTACATTTTATGGCTATCTTTTCATTAACTTCCTCCCCCTAACCAATCAAGTTTTTTTCCAAAAATAAATTTTCACTACCATTGCAGAGAAAAGTTGATATAAATTTTCAAAATATTGTATTGTTAAAATTTTCAATGTATTTACCTGTTTACAGTAATTAAGGAGTAAACACTCATGTGTGCACAAAAATAAACAAATAAAAAGAAACAATAACCATCTAAATCGTGCTTTTCATACCTGTGCTGCAAGACGTGTTCTGACAAGATCCAATGGATATGTGGCTGTAGCAGCTGTTATTCCTGCCAGTCCCCCACCAACAAAGTGCACACCAGCATCAGCAGTTGCACTTCCTCGGTACTGTTGTATAACTGGAATTGATTTTAACCACTGCAATGATACAAGAAACAAGTAAGCACCAAAGATGCACCTAATCAAGTACCACAAATTACACATCATAAAGGAAGTAAAGAACCCAAAGATATTTACACTTACAGTTTTATAGCGTTCATAAGAGTAGAAGTTAACTGCTGTATAAGGAAGACGATGCGCAATGGTAACAAGATTCCCTTTCCAAAAGGCTCTAAATCCTTCTTCATTAACAATACGAATTGCTTCGCGCCATATGCAGGGCTTGCTCATTAATGCAGCTTCAGAGTGCATACCTTGCACCTAGATTACAATTTAACCACAAAAATAAGGCGCCATAGACCAAACAAATAAGCTTCAAATCTTATAATCACATCATCGCATTCAGCAAGAAATCAGATCAAGTAAACCCAAGGTGAAACAAGATTTTAAAAAAAAAGGTCATGCAAAGTTTTTCAATTCAGTAGCATGAGATAAAGAGGACACCGAATTAGTATGCCCAGATATGACTTGAGCCAAAATTCGCAGTGGCTAAAAACGTTTGGAGCCCATGGTAGCACATATTGGCATCACTCTAATAGAACAATAACAAGAACTCACCATGCATAACTAACAAGCTTCGCAAGCATATAAACTTGATTTTTATTTTAAACTTTCTAATATTATATGCTATACTTTTAAGACAATTTCTACGAGGTTAAGATTGGTTTGACGTCAATTTACTTAATGAAGGTCACCAACATATATTTTTAAGAATAAAGGCCGTAAACCACTGAGACGATTCAAACATCCATCATCTTACTTTGCCTTGGTTGCAATCAATTGATTAGCTCGTTTAGTTTGTCAACAGTGAAACCAATTATGTCTTGTCGAGTTCATGGTATTGAGCTAAATTGAACAAAGCTGAACCACTTACACTCCTAATCTTTGCTATATAGACGCTAGAGTTTCTTCTTAAAAATAATGTTTCCTCAATCCCTAAATGAATGTCCATTTTCAAGAATTTTATGTCCCAAAATGAATGTCTTTTTTGGAAAAAACTTTCTCCCTAAATGTTTTTTACCAATTTTTTGCACTAGTCTCTTTATACTTGCAAAACAAATGTTTTGAAAGAAGATTACAATATATGCATCTATTACACTAAAATGTATAAAAAGTAGAGAATTTCATATTGTCCATTAAAATGAAATTTGGACATTCATTTGGGACGGAGGGAGTATAAAAACTGAATAAACATGAAAATATGAAGCGTAATCAGCAGTTGGTGTCCCACTCACGGGGATTGACTATATGAATTCTGATTGCCATTAAATACAATACAAACAAAGGTTATCCCAGACAGCACACTGATTTATACATTACTTATTTCCTGATGTCAATGTTAGGTTTGGACACCTGATTCCTATTCCCTACTTCTCGCCTGGTTGAAATTTTATCCCTATTTGGGGGACTTTTACTGTTTCGCAAATCTTTACACAAATTATAGCTCTCTCCTAGTTTTGTCACATTTTCTTCTTAACATTTACATTTCAATTACAATCACCTTGTTTACATGTTTTCCTCTATAGACAATTATTATATTCCATTGAGTACATGGGTCTAATAGTTGTCAAATAATACTTCTTTTCAACCTAATGGATACAAGTCAATTATGACAGATGCACTTCTTTATTCACCGAACATGATTTCATTCCATGACAATTCAAATAATCCCTCTGATAAAAAATCACGCTCTGCATCGTTACTTGTTCAACATATGAGTCTGCATCTCCGAAAATTGGGCTCAAATTTACATACTTATTCAAGTTTTAACTTTCTAATCAATTTACATACGTATTCAAGTTTTAACTTTCTAATCAATTTACATACTTATTCAAGTTTTAACTTTCTAATCAAAGAGGTAATTGTCTAGCATGTGATATGACCAAAAAATTACTTTAGCACAATTTAAAAGAAAAATAGAAAAGAAATTTTTTGATAATACAATATTAATTATAGGGCTAATTGCAATTTGGTAACCTGAGTTTTACACACAGCTGCAATACCCTAGCTGAGTTTTGATTTGTGTCAATCCGGTTCCTAAGCTTGTCATTTTGTTGCAATTAGGTGTAAAAACTAACAAATCGTTAATTTTTTGACGAAATTAAATTCATGTGCCATACACATGACTTTTAAAGGGGTACTTTAGTCATTTCATCTCCTTTCCCTGTTCATCTCCTTCCCCCATCGCACACACACACACATAAAACCCACCAAGGAAAACTCAACGGCACCTCAAGAAAATCAAAACCCATCTCTAATCCCATCCCCAAACAGCCATCGTAGCACCACCCCTCGCCGCCTTATACACCAATGCCCCTCACCAAATCCGACCCAAACAACCCATTCCCAACTAGCTTCAAAGCCTCACAATTTCGGCAGCCTTTTAATTGATGAAGCTGCGACATTGTTGAGATTCTCTGCTTTTGAATTGCTATTGATTTTAATGCGCTTGTTGTTGTTCATGGTTGATTTTGCATCAACTTTTAGCTGCAATTCCAATTTCGGTCAACCAGTTTGATTTAAAAGGCTTTTATAGCATTTAAGCTTGATCCATCGAACTTAAACTGTGTCGCTGTTTGAGTTTTCTTTGTTTACGCTATGTATAATTCTCCGTTTGTTGAATATCACCTAATTGTTAGCGTTCTTGTTGAAACATTGAATTTCGCGAGTGGTGAGAAAGAGCCGCTTGAAGACCTTCTGGATTGCCGACTGCCAGGAAACCTCCTTAGGCGATCCGGCAATGGTTCAGTCATCCCAAACACGTGCCTTGCCCACATCAAGGAAATGATGGAAATGCCCTTTAAAAAATCATGTGTTGTGCACATGTCTTAGAAATCGTCAGAAAATTAAAGATTTGTTAGTTTTTACATCTAATTGCAACAAAAGGACAAACTTAGGAACCATATTGGCACAAAACAAAACATAGCTAGGGTATTGTAACTGTGTGTAAAACTCAGGTTACCAAATTCTTAATTATATGAAGGAAGCCTTTTTCGAATGGGGTAGCATATAAGAAGCTCCCTAGTATGACCAATGAAACAATGTGGTCATGTAAAGAATAAAGTGTCACCTGGAGCTTACGATTAATTCTGTTCTGGAAAGCCCAATAATCATTCTTCAATTCAATGTCACTACAAACCCTAAATTAACCCCTAAAATGAAATTGCATACCTTAAAAATCGATTAAATACTGCAATAGAAACAACTCACAAAAAGCAAGCACAAACCTGAAACAGAATAGTTAGGCGGGCGAGCGGAGCCGTACACGTTTTACTAAAAGCGCCGGCAATACCACCGGCTAGAAGCTGAGGAACGGTACCAATCTCCGCCGACACAGGCTGTTGCTCCTGGTTTTTTTGTAATATCTTCATCGTGCCGCCGTCTACGACGCCTCCGTGGCCGGGAACCGCCACTCGAGCTTCCATTATAACAGGCTTTTCCCCTTTCCAAGTCCCTAATGGTATTATTAATATTGAGAAAATTGAAAACGTGGGACGGTGGAAGGGTAGAGATGTAAATTGGAGGTCATAGAGGGGGAGAGAGAGAGAGAGAGAGAAACCCTGGAAAAACCCTACCAGAGAGAGAAGGAGAAAGGAAGGAGACGGTATTTTGAGAATTTGAGACGATGGAATATTCGTTTTTAAGTTTGCGGTATTTTCGTGGTGTTCAAATTCGAATGTGGGGGTGAGTCACGTCGCGGTTTAGGGCCCACTAGATTTGCATGTTACTGGGCCCATTAGTTACCAAAGCCGATTTATGGTCAAACACTTGTCTGAGGTGTCTAAATTTTGTTGGTGTTTCTAATTAGAGTGTGCCGGGTCTACTATCGATGTGAGGCCGTCGTTGCGAGACGGCTCACAGCCAAGTCGTCAAGCCGCCAGCCAGTAAGCCGAGCCAATCTTTTATTTTATTTTGCCTTCCAACTTTTTTTCCTTGTCATTCTTTGCTCGCCAACAAATGTAGCACTTTATATATAAGAACGTAACGCTCTTTTTTTAAGAAATGTACCACAATTTTACAGAAATGAATTAAAGTTAACATAATATTGACAACAAAACTAAAGTTATATTTTATAATAAATGAATGTAACTTTTTTTCTCAATTGTAACCATTTCTATTTTGAAATATAATAATTTTTTTTGAAATGTAACCATACATTTGCATAAGAAGATTGAGAATAACATAATATTTACTCCAAAAAAACTGTTGTTACATTTATTATGAAAACTGTTACATTCATTTGTGCAAATTTTTTATTAGTAAAACACTTAATGCAACCGATTATATTCATGAATTCTCATTTTTTTTAAATAAAAAAGGTAACATTTACTATATAAAACTGTTGCATTCATCTATATATATATATATATATATATATATATATATTTATATATACTGTTACATGTCAATATTGATTTTCTAAAAAAAATCAAACTATTTAAAAAAATTGCAAAACTGTTTTTTATAATAAAAATGTTACTTTCTCAAGACTAAACTGATACTACTATTTTCACAAAAAAGTACTACATTTTGGACGACGTGCAGCTCAATTTTTTTGTGTGTCAAAAATTATATTTTATATAAAAAAAATCAAATTATATCATGACCTATATAGTTTGATTCGTCTCGTCGAGACGAAAACAACGGTATTTAAAAAAAAAAAACCGATTTCAAAATCTCAAGATATTGCATTTAAAATTTATTGGGTGAGATTTAAAAAAAAAAAAAAAAAAAAAACACGTGGCATGCGCTGAGAGGACAAAGGGTGTGGCTGCGCGGGCAGGCCGGGTTAACCCATGCGCTGTAAGACGGCCGCATAAAGTCTTTGCCTAGATTCACCCTCACCGGTAGATGCAAAAATATTCTTACTTCACTGTATACAATGAATAGTAAAAATTAATTGGTAAAACATATTTAGAGACAAAACTTTTAGGGTTAATAATAATTTTAGACCTAAAATGATATACCACCATTCCAATCGAATTTTGAAGTTTATTATTCGTCAGATCAAACTTTACGTGAAAACTACTGGCCCATTAAGGCTATTTTGACGGATTTTGTTAGAAAAGTCAGTTAAGTAGAATTTGCGTTGCACCTGACTAGGAAATTGGTTAATTTGAAGTAATGTTTTCCTAAAGGACTTAATGAAAATTCCAAACTTAATTGAACTGAAAATCATAACAAATATCATTTCAAAAAAATATAAAACTTTAACACAAAATAAATATTTCTTTTCCAAATAATAAAATTTATTTATTTTATAAAATAATATTTCATATTTGAGAAATGTAGGTAAAAAAAAATTCCAATTTAAACATAATGATCTACATAATCCACATTTAATTTTTATTTGCAACCCCCACCACCATTTCACAACCACCACCATCCACCACTACACACACACAGCATAAACTCCCTTCTAGCCCTACCTCGCCCACGGCACACACACCGCCTCTCCCATCCTTGCTCAAACATCCATCATCAACCTTTCCCCCTCTCTCATGTCAATAAAACAGAATATTGACAAATACAGAAATTGATGCTCATGAAACTACGAAGATTAAAACATACAGGAGAAAATCAGGTCGCTAGGAAATAAACATAACCAGCCGAAACAAAATCACATAACTTCTCTTTCTTGATTGCAATTTCTCACCATTTACTAAAGAAAATCAAATAATATAGTGAAATGACTCACAAATTTATGAATTATCTCTACAAATTCAGTTTTATATAACAAAATAAAATCATACCACTATCCCTATCTTATGGTTGGGGAAGATGGAGCGGGTGAATGGGAGACGACGGATGCGGCTAGCAGATACTGCTTGTCAGTGAAGATGGCAGAGTAAATCGTTCCTTCGTAAGGTTGCTCCCGAGTTTTTTTAAGAAGGAAGTGGACGGAAAAGAAATGAAATTTTTTAAGATTTTCTCTCCTACACAATCCTCCAAAAAGTAAGAGGAGTTGGAAGGAAATAAAGTCTTATAAACCAATTTTTTTAATAAACCTATTTTACCCCTCAAATATAACTCTTTCTTTCTCTCATTAAGGGTACAAGTGTAATTCACTCTATTTTCTAGGGATAATACGGAGAGTTGTACCGAAGGTTGTAAGAGTTTTTTTAAGAAGGAAGGACAAGATGAAATTTTACTACACAATCCTAGTAAGAGGAGTTGAAATAAAGTCTTATAAACCTTTTTAATACCTATTTTACCCCTCAAATATAATTCCTCTCATTAACGGTACTCGGTCAAATTCACTCTATTTTCCCTCCTTTTCTTTCATAAACTCAAGAGCACATCTAAATGATGTTGAGTTCCTTCCCCTCCCCTTCTTTCCCCTCCCCTCCCCTTCCTTTCTCTCTTTTAAAAACTCGGGAGCGGGCCCTTTAGGTTACGGGGAAGAGAGAAAGGGGATGGGAGGGGAAAGATTGAGTATAATTTGGAGTTTTTATTTGGCCCAACCCCCATTTTAAAGATATGCCATTTAAGCCTTTAAAATTTAATGTTAAATTAAAATAATCAATTTGTTGATCATGGGCAATGCACATGAGGATTTATCAAGTTTTTTAACTGAAACCGTGAAAATGCTTTAACTAGCAAGTATTTTTCGCTTTAAGGTCTGAACTTGCAAAAAAAAAAACTTCAGGGTTTGATTGTAAGCGTGGTATATCATTTTAGGGTCTAAATTATCACTAACTCAAATTTTTATGTAATGACATTCATTTTTTAGAAAAAAAATGAAACAAAAAATAAGATACTCATTTTATTGTCACGGATGGAGTACTTTTCCATTAAATATTAGGAGACTAGGAGTGCAAATTAGGTACACCCAAGAAACAATTATTACTCGCTATTATTGATTAGTTTTGATGATTTGAGTTGTTATTTTATATATATGCCTTTTGTTTCTTAAGTTTTCACTTATTTATAAAATTGTACCGCATTTAAAAATACGCTTTTCCACGAAACAACACGTTTTCAACAAAACCAAGTCTGGAATGCATGATTAACATAAATCTGTTGGTCAAAATTTATTCGTGCTAACTTACAAAATATAGCGACATTTGTTCTAAGGACTGGGGAGGGAGGATAATTTAAATTGTGATTTATAATGGCCAAGCCCAGTTCAGTTTATATACACAGATTTTTGAATAGGCCTTAGTTTATCTTTAGAATTTGAAGGCCTGTGCAAGAAGTCATCAGCATATGTATTGGGCTTTTAATTGAATAATGCCTATGATCTTCTTTAATGCCTATGATCTTCTTTCTCTATCCCACCGATGTAACGACCCGAGCCCGAAGGCGCGTCCCGTTACACAAGCACCACGCACTGGCCCAATGAATACAAAAATCTTGGATCCACTTGGCTTACCACATGCCCACTCAAAAATTCATGGACGTATTGGTCTTCTTTCTCTATGTTACTGTGAACTCAAGCATGGCATAATGGAGCAAAACTCATCAGCACAAATATTTAGTTTTACAAATATATAAAGACCAGTGAAAAAAATCGGTAACAAAACAATCAAGGGATAAAGTTATTTCCAAAAGCGACAATTCATTTTGGGACGGTTTTCTAAAAAAAATTGACATTCACTTAGGGACCGAGGGAGTAGTATTTTTGGTTTTTCCATCTCTCTCATCTTTCAATCTCTCGTTCTTTTTCTTTCGTCGACGATCTTCATCCTTCTTTATTTGGTAAACATTATGTATTCATTTTATGCGATTTATTTTGTATGCATTTGAACTATTTCAGCTACCGCATCACAAATAGAATTTCACTTCTTCATCAAAATCCCGTTTATTCATCAAGAGTCGTTGTTTTCTTTTCATTGGGTTGACAACCTTCGGGTGATGCTTGAATTTCGTCTTGTTACAATATGTGGGATGCTTGGTTGGTTAATTAGAGCCGTCAAATTAATGTTTTAATTTGTTTATTCTCAAATTCAAATACTTTTCGTGTGAAGATTTTATGAATACCGGATTTAGGCAGAGACCAAGTAATACTTGGAGAAAGATTTGGGCGTAGTTCATTATTTGTATGGACATTCGATGGCGATTTAGTTCTTAAGATATCATTAGCAAAAGATTGGTCCGAACGATGTTATGAGTTGGTTTAGGGCTCATTTGGTAGCCTGATTAGAGCTGGATATGATTATTAGTCTAATAATCTTGGTGTTTGGTAGACTAAATGCAATCCAATTAATAATCCTATGTACAATTCGAATAAGCTTCTTATCCAGTCTTATCCCCTCTAACCCCTTTCATATCTACCCATAAAAAAGGGTGGTGTAAATAATCCCCCGATTAATAATCTTCCGGCTATTAATACGGGCTAATCCTATCAGGCTACCAAACGAGCCCTTAATGTTTTGGTGAGAATTGCATGTTTAGATATGAACCTTCGTTATTGGGATGAACCTCTGACTGTTTTTCTTAATATTTGTTAATATAAAGTATGTATTAATTACTTCCAAAATGTTAGTGTTGTGGCTACATTTTTAAGAGGACGACATCTTGACTACTGCCAGTATGTGGACGTCTTCGTGATCAGTAAGTTATGAATAATAAAGTTATTTTATTCTAATAAATATTTTTTGCAGCTAACCCTTGGAAATCGCGTGGAAAAGACTTATATCCACGAAGGGATAGACTTGGTTAGAGATAGATTGGATTCCACGATTTTAGGACAGTTGGTTATGGGTATATTTTCAAGATGGTGACATCTTGATCAACATGCAGACATCTTCACCTCTGGCAGAATTATCAATAAATTAATTATAATTATCCTAACTAATTTTATTTATCTACAGCTAAGTAAAAACGTGTTACAAGGCCTACTCTCAACAGAAAAGAAGACCAAGTCAAAGATTCACCAAGATAGAGGATTTGTAGGATAGTTTATAGGACTCTTGTATTTTCTATTTAATCGAACTTGGAGGAACACCATAACACACACTAACACAACGCTTTGTACTCCTCCACAGTTTAAAAACAAGAAGATTAATACTATCGTTTGGGTAGGAAGGTGCTCTTAATCACCTCCCGAGGTTTTGTGCCGGCGAGATTATTGTCTCAAAGGCTTTCCTCGTTACATCCTTGTGCAATCTTGAATTCTGCAATTCTATAACTTATATTCCATTTAACCCTCCTTAATTTTGATCCAGGGTATATTTCATTGTTTTTTGCCAAAACAATTTGGCGCCCACCGAGGGGCACTTGGTTTTTTAATCTATTGAATTGCTATCGATTCAAGATGTCTACTCAACCCATGATTTCCAGCACCAGCAAGTCAACCACTTCAATTAGTGGTGTTATCCCGCCGTCTGGGGGCATCGGGCCTATAACATCAACGGGTGGTTCTAGCGGATTGCCACCTCCTCCACCTATGGGAACTGGCAAGAAGCAGACGTTTTCGACTCATGATGTCGACATCAAGAACATGCTAATCCAGATGAACCAGCTTGACAGACAACAGGATAGCACCACTCTGATTGCTCACGCCTTAATGAAGATGCAGAAGGAACAGAAGATGTTAACTGAAAGGATGGATGATGTCTCCCCGATTCGCCCCAAAGTTCTTAATTTCGATCTTGGGGGCAGTTCACAGGTCCTCAATGAATTCATCCCTATGGCTTCAGCAACTTATGCAGGGATCATGACATCTTCTATGATGTCGACATCTCCAATGATGACGACGCCTTTTTCTTCTAGTATCTTTGACTTACCCATGGAAATAAACACCTATGTTCCGCCTTCTACGCATAACATCTTTGGAATGTCATCAGAAGGAGCCACTTTCACCAGTAGCACCGTTGTGGCATCTTCCGCTGAAAACGCTAATCCCTTTGGTAATATCAATTCAAATTATATTTTTGATAATGATGCTCGTACTACTATCCATTTTGCAGGTGACTGTTGGGTTTTGATGCATCAGGCACAGCGGAATTAAACATATAAATCAAACACCCAAGAGCCCGGATCCGTGCATGTTGATTAAATTAAATACAAGATGAAAGAAACTAAGCCTTGAAGATCGCATCCATGAACATGGACTTTAAGGTGCTAAAGGAAACACCCCCATCGGTATCCACACGTCGAACGGATATTGATGGATAAAATCCTCGTGTAATAAAAACCTTGCAAGTGTACAAGTGCCGAAGCAGCTGGATACAAAAGTAAGGGTCGAACCACAGAGACTCGTGGATAAACAAGTTGATTTAATAAATGTAAAGAGTAACCAAAAGGGGGGGTTTATTTGATTTGATTTTATTAACTAAAGACTGAAATTAAATACTAAATTAACAAAACAATGATGACTAGCAACGGTGTAAATAGATTAAAGGGATTCACGGATTGGATTTCACACTATCATCATTCTATGTTATTTTGAAATAAAGTTACTGATTTCATTCCATGGTTCGTTCACTTCTTGTAAATATTGGGACGGTGAGACGGCCGGATTGCAATCTAGTTCTCTCTAACTAATCACACTTCGCAAATCAAGTCTATGTAATTGTTTAAAGAGTTATTACGTTCTAAAGAACAAATAAACCTACACCCACTTGATTTCTATCACGGCATCAAATAGATATATTACTCAAAGCATTGGTCTACGCTTTAATCCCCAAATCAATGGCGGAGTTAAAACCCTAAATTGTTAAAAAGGCCAATAATGACTAGTTCAATTATTGAAACTCTAAAAACTTGATTAAACTACTTTGAACAACTAGAATGAAATCAATATGAATAAAAATGTTTATAACATAGAACTAGATAGTGTTTTACATCCAACCCATGAATTAAGAACTTAGCTACTCATATTCAATATAATGAACACAAGTAATAAAATTAAGAATATAAAACCTGGATCTTGAATCTTGAAAAGAAAATACTTCAATCTTACACCTTTGAAACTAATTAAAACCTAAGAATAATGCATAAGAAAACTAATGGTTGGAGTCCTCCTCTTTATACTAGAGTCCCAAGTAGGGTAAAAATTAGGAAATTAGTCCAAATCCCGTCGTAGAATGAAATCCCGAAAAACTGGTGCGGGTGTAGTGTGCGGCCGCCCACACTTGTTGTGTGCGGTCGCCCAAAGAATCAGTCTGTTCTTCTCTTTTCACCAATTTAGTGTGCGGCCGACCACTCTTGCTGTGTGCGGTCGCCCAAACTGCCTGGACTGAAATCTTCGTTTTCTTCCTTCTTTTGTTTATCAATTCACGTCCGTCACTTCTCAGCATTTTAAGCACCAATTACCCATAATACCAACTCTTTTCCCTGAATCAAAAACACTCCAAAACGCCATTAAAACACAACAATTCTCGAGAATAAGTCCAAAAGTAAATGAATTGGATGTGTAAAATCACATCCATCAGATATCAAGAGCACCTTCTTGATCTGGATTGCTAGACCCAAGGTTTGATGAAAAAACGTCAGAATTATCTTGCTTCATTGATTATTGTATTTTGGTGATCATGAATCTCACAATAAATAATCATACCTATCTATAATTTATTGTTTCTAAAACAAAGGTTTGTGATTTCCAAAATCACCATTAGAGGCTGTCAAACCCGGCTGTATATCATATATAAGGGTTTGACTTAATTCCGTTTGGAATCGGGATTCCTTTTCTAAAAAGAAAACTGAATAAACTGGCCAGTTACGGGACCACGTCCGTACGGCTGTAACACAGCCGTACGCCAGAGTGAGAGCCGTACGGTGGCCAAGTCTGATTTCCCAGATTTTTTGCCTTTTCCAATCCGTTCTATTGTGTGTGACCCAATAGGATTATACTATGTTGGCAACGTGTTCGAACCAGTCCGAACCCATAAGTCATAAGCGGACTCTAGCAAGCCATTATGACTACCCAATTAGTATAACTTTGAAATTCCAAAGTAACCTTATAGAACATATAACAATCCATTTGTCACGCGATATCATATTGGACATAAGTCATGGTCCACGTCAATTTATGTTGTCCAATGCTTTCTCGATCTCAAAAAGATTGATATGCGCAAATAACATTGAACACTTCAATTCATTTGGGTACGGCCGTACACTATTATCAATCTCACTCATCGAGTGGCCAATCAGATATCTCTCTTGAGAGAGGGACAAATTCCATCTTGACTTATCATTCTTCCCTATAAGAATCCGATTATGCCAATCATAGCCTTTATAACCACCCGGTTAGGGGTAGCGTTTGAGTACGTTAAACATAATGTTCATCATGTGGAAGACTATGATAGTCTCAGGTCTAAGGATAAATGATATAACTATTATGAGATTTAATTATGACATTTGACCATGACATAAATATCATAACGGGTCTATCCAGTACTTGTTCTCCAACATGTACCCACAAGTTTAATCTGCATCCTATGCACTATAATCATCATATGATTATCCATTAAACTCATGTTATCCCTTCATAAGTGCTAGGGACAATGATCATTATAATAAACATGCAAAAGATATAATAATCGGGTTTGTTATCTTTATAACAACGAAGCTATGATATAACGCATAGGCCCTTCTCAATGGCCTATGGCATAATATCCAACAATCTCCCACTTGCACTAGGCCCAATCAAAGTGTATCCAATACCCATTGAGCTTAGTTATGATCTCCATCATAATTGCAAACGAGCTCATGTAGGATGATTATCCTTGTTATTATCATAAGGTATTTTGCATATTTTGACATCTCCCATCTTTGACGATTTCTCGAGTAAGATATAAACGTCTGAGTATTGTTTGGATAAGACATTAGTCCCTTGACTTGTGTAATAATGATTATTGACACAATGAAGGTACATTAAATTAGTGACACTAGAAACTATTTCTAGTTTACTAATTAGAATCTTAATCTTAACATTCTTTTAGTTGCATCTCATGCCATTAGATACTCAACCTTTTGTAGAATGGTAATGGTCCATTTTGAACTATTCTAACACCATTATTAAACGTAAACATGTATTTATACTGTAATATTTATCTTTGTTGGTTTGTAAGAATGCATCTATGTGACTATTACAAGATCATCTTTCATTCCATCAAAGATCAAGAACGCATCCTTTAGTTTCTTTTAGAGAACATAAGAGTGTTTCTTAACTAGTGACTTTCACTAGGATCCGATTGGTATTATCTCATCATAATCCAAGTATATGAGACATCCGGTCTTAGTACATTAACACGGCTTACATGATAGATCCAATTGCCGAAGCATATGGAATCCTAATCATGCACTCTTGCTCATTAGTCTTCCAGTAAGACTAAATCTTGCAACGATTAATGCCATTAGACTTTCGCAATAACCTCTCTAAGAGTCTTGCATGGTGAACTTTTCATTATCTTGTCTTTATTAGTACTTTGACTTTAACCAATCAATGTTTTAGATTTATCTCCATAAATCTAAATTCCAATGATATAGGTGGCTTTATCCAAGTCTTTCATTTAGAAACTCTTTCAGAATGAATTATATGTCAACTAAATATATATGACTAGGAATAATATTATGCTCCCACTAAATTTATTGTAATCATAAGTTTCATCTTTGATGAATTCAAACTCTTTGAATACTATATCAAAATGGAATTTCACTCCAAGTAGTTTGCTTCAATCATTTCATGAATTTCTGCAACTTGCGTATTTTATTAGAATTTTATGAATCAATCAAAACTTTTAGGTTGTATCAAACACATCCTAAAGTAAGTTCCTGTTAAGGAATATAGTTTTGACATCCATCTATATGAGGTCATGACAATTAGAATTCTAATAACATTAAGTATGACTACAGTTAATAAAAAATTAACATTTCTCAATCAGTCTTGCTTAATCAATATGCACCTTGCGATCCATGTCCGTTTTCTCCAAGAGAACTCATGGATTACACATTTAGATTTTATGACTCCAAATCATTTTGTAGACACCCCGCCTTGGACCTCTCACCCCGATTGCATACAAAGCATTTTTATTTAACTTATTTTTGTTGATTTCTGTTACTTCGGTTAAGTTCCTAACTGATTCCGTTAGTTTTGGACTAAACTGCATAACAGAGTTAACTTTTAGGGTCATTCTGTCATTCTGTTATTTTTCACCCGCGGGCGCTTCCGGCACTGCCAGTGAGCCGCGCGCGCGTCCCGCCCCAAAAGCCGGACCCGCGCGCTTCCCACTTTGGCAGTAACGGATTGCACCTTATTTCCCTCACTTTTCTTATTTACAAACATCTTTTCTTGATCACAAACAACCCTTTTTACATCCACATTCATCCCCCCTTTTCTCATTAACTCCCAATCCCACATTTCTAGCCTTTTCATTAAAACAAAATATTTCCTTTTTATTTTTATTTGATTTTCTTTTATTTCTTTTATTTATTATTCTATTTATCTTATTTTTTATTGGTCAATTCCATTTCACATGGATGATCATCTTTTCCCTCCATCATTTCCCTCTCTTTTTTACCTATAAAAACCATCATCTCCTACCTTGGAAAGGGACCCAATTTTTGAGACTTGAACAAAAACTCTACACAAATCATCTCAACAATCCTTCTCTACAAAACACTACACAAAGTGTTTGCACAACATTTTCTCGACAACAACACCATTTTCAAGTCCAAGTTTGAAGTCCTCTTTCCTAAGGTACAACATCTCTTTTCTTCTCTTATTTTATTTGTCTAGTCTTACTAGTATGCAATCTCCATAAAAAGGGATACAACCAAAAGGCCACTTCACTATTGAAGTTTGGCCAAGGTTACATCCCGACATTCCAAACTTCATTTAATTTATATTTCATTTCTTAATGTAATCATTTAGCACTAGTCCAACATGTAACTATTTAGCATTAAATTAATAAAATCATTCTTCTCCCCTTTTTTCTTTACATTATAATTGTTAGCATTGTTAATAAATTGAAGGACATTTAGCATTAGAACACCAATAGTAGCAAGACCCGCGTAAGCGGGACGGAGTGGGTGTTTAAGTACTTCCCACTCCGTCACCTAACCCCCGAACCCTTCTCTCCCGAATCTCTGGTTTTGTACATAAATTAGGCTATTTCTAGGTTTTTCTTATGTTCCTTTAAAAACATAGGTGGCGACTCTAAACAATCTAAAACAAGTTAGACATCCTAGGATAATTCACCGCTCTAGCCAAGCCGTGGTTCCCCGGGGTATCTACACATTTATCTAAATCCGGAGCGGACTTTGCATCTTGATGGGTAATAGGTCAATCATTCGCAATGATATCTTCCCTATTACTTTCTATTATGAGAAATCAATATTTCTTGTTATAGATAGTATCCTATCAATTATGTAAATTTTTTGTGTATACTTAAACGAATTTCCACAACTCCTTGTGAATATTTGTTCAACTTCCATCTTTGGTTCTATGTCATTTTATGGGTCTCGAACTATTCGAGATACATTTTTACTCCCACTAGCTCTTTAGAGATAAACGATTTATCTAGAAAGTACCATTTAGAGCAATAACCGATTTGTACTCTAAAGGGTATAAAATTAATATCTTTAAGATATCCCATGAAAATACATTAATTAGATTTAGGTGTGATTTTGTTCAAGACATTACTTTTCTCAAAATCATCACATCACAAATCTTTATTAAAGATAAACCAAGTTTTTCTTTCATTCCATATCTCATATGGTATTTCAAACCTTCTTAGATGAAACTCAATTTAGTGTAAGCGTAGCTGTTTCCAGTACATAATCTAGAGGGCTAATTAAAGATCATCTTTGACTTATCATGAGGCAAAAAACATCAATCTGCAGGTTTCTGTAAATAGGGGCCGTACGGCTCAATACTAGGCGTGCGCCCAAATTGAAGCCGTACGAATGTTGTTTCCAGATTCCGTTTTCATATTCTGCAGACTTTCTGCAGAATTCTCATAAAATCCAAGGCTCAAATATTCATCACTTTGATCAGATTAGAGTACAATAATACATTTGCCATGAGATTTTAAAATCCTTTTTCCAAGTATTGTTACTTTAATGAACTACATACATCAATATGTATTAGTCCAAAATAGTACTTCCTTTTACTATTATTAGTAAGAAGTGTCTTAATCATTTTACAAGATTCACATAAATCACATGATTCGAAATCATGCGAATTTAAAACTCCGTCCCATGGAATTTTAGATATGTGTTTCTTTTCATTTGATATAGACATTAATGCTTTTAAGAATGCAACGCTTACATCCTTAGATTCAGATTTCCATTATTTACGTTATACTCATTATTTTTTTCTTCCAAGATAAGGATATAAAGTCCCATTTATATGATTAGCAATACAATAAAGCAAATCATATTTAATGGAACACTTTCTTATTCGAAATAAGAATTATCCATAATCTTTTAATGAAGAACCAAAATATTATTCTACTTAAAGTTGGAACATCATAACATTTGTTCAAAGCAAATATGAACCCATTGGGTGAAGACACTTCGTAAGTTTCTGTGAATAATGTCGCAACCTTTGCATCATTATCAACACATAGGTTAATCTTTACCCTTTTAAGTAGTCTTTCTATTTCTCAAGTCTCACACATTTATACAAATGTAGGATCCATATCCGGTATCCAATACCCAAGAACTTAGATATAGAAAGATAAACATAAATACTTGAAGTGGTACTCCTACTACATTTCCTTTTGATCTTTTAATTTAAATTATAATTCTTCCAATGGTCAATCAAATTGCCATGATAGCAATTACATACTTTGAATTTTAGGTTTTAGCCACAAATATTTCCTTAGGCTTGACAACTCTTGTCTTGCCCTTTTTATTAAATCATTTTCATATTAACCTTTACAGTTTGAGAATATTTCCATTTGATATTAAGACGTAGCATTTTAAACATCAAATGTCGCTTATGAATTAATGTCAAATCTGTTTGTTAGTTCTAAACTTAACTTGATTATCAAGCCATATAAGGTTATTAATATGTCTCTCCATGTTCAAAACATGAGAACTTATTAATATACCTTTTCACTCATCATATGAATGTTAGGCTCTAATCAATCTCAAACTATTCTTACCTCTTTTGCTTGTAGGAACGCTTCCTACGAGTTTGCTTATCAAATAAGCATCCATGTGTTTCAGATACTTCTAAAGTTCTAAACATATGGTAGCAAGTCATAGGACAATTGACATCTATAGATTCATCCACATGTATCTAATTTATGTCTTTGTCCATCCTTAAGTCATTAGGTTTATTAGGAATAAGATTTATTAAGAATTCATAACTTCAATTCTTGCTTTAGAATAATTCTTAAGCTCATGACTAGGTCAAGGAAGTTAATCTTATTCTCTTTAAGTAGGGTCAATTGCAGTAATTATACATGATTATAGTTTAAAACATTCTACAAAATATGTAAATAAATATACACATATATTTCATACCATTATCATTTAGAGACATATAATGTATTTCATAAATACTCCCACTAAATTATACACCTTCAAATACAACAATTGTATAATATAATTTAAGTGGGCTAAGATCCATATTTCACTTGATCTTACGTCCGCGAGGGCAAGATGCATAAGACCAAGCTATTTAGGTAGATAACTCCTTATCAATCACATCATATGTGACTCTGAGATCTTTTATGAGATTGTTAGACATCTTATGTCAAACATGTTTTAATCTCATCTGTAACTTAGGCCCATAACTCTTATGATAGCCTAATTAAGTCAAACCACGTTAAACGTATAGGAACCACTCTTTCACTCATCATGCTCATACACTGATAGAATTAATGCGCCTCGCGATGGTTAGAGCCCGTATAAAAATACCTGGTGTACTCACATGTGTTTTAATAATGGATTGACACTTGACTTAAGTTTTAAGAATGCTTATTTGCTAAGAGATATGCATCATATCTCTTATAGAGGGTTAAACTTGCGTTTTCATTTTTTGGTGTTCTTTTATTCTATTTTCTGGGCATTCTGGTAAAAGGGGTAGGAAGCGCGCGCCTCCGGCCTTCTTGGCCTAAAGCGCGCGCGTCCGACCCTTATTACCAGAATCGCCCGTCTTCCTTCTCGTCCTTCAATTTCATATTTCTGTGCTAACAAGTTTCTGCAGGGGAAAGTTACATAATTTGGGACCAGGGTAATCCCCTGAGTCCGCAGTTTCTTCTAACATTCTGACAGGTAACCCAGATGCGCGCGCCTCCCATATTCATTTCGAAATGCGCGCGCTTCCCACATCACTTCCCTGAGGCGCGCGCTTCTGGGCAATTTTCCAGAAACAGAACAGTGCACAGAAAGCAGAACAGAGCAGAATGACAGTGTGTGGGCACCGGGCCTGCATACAATTTCTTTTACTTTCTCTTTATTTTTATCGGTCACACGGGTGATTCGGGAGTTGTAAATACGTGCTTATTTGTTTCCTTTTTTCTTTCTTTGAAAAAAAATAAAATAAATAAATAATATTTTGTCACTTGTTAGACCTCACACTACATGCACATATTCTTATCAATTGCTCACTATCGAGTCGCACAAGTCCAACCCCAAACCCGTCGAGGCCCGTCTTAGAAAGTTTCAAGCTCCACCAGACCTTGACTCTTTCGAAGCGTTAAACCTCAGCCCGTGGCGTAACTACATGCCGGGGGTGACCTTTGAGCCTCATATTCAAGCCGAGCACAAGCCACACAATTCTAGTTTAGGGTCTAACACTCCGTGACTCAAGTCGGTTTTCATGTACCGAGATTTCCCTAAACTAATGTCTTCAAATCATACATGCCAATTTGTTGCAATGGACGAAATAAAACTCCGTCCCCAAAAGTGGCTATCTTGGACGAAAATAAAAATCCGTCCCCGCATGTATGATTTACTACATTAATTTAGTTTAATCCCGACACATGTAGGTCTCACAAGCGTGGTGGAATCTGATGAGTATATGGGACCGCGAGAAGGTCTATATACTAGTGTGACGATTCCACTATTTTTCTAGAAACCCCAAAAAGGACCACGTCCTTCCGACTTTTGTAAATAAAAAAAAAAAAAAAAAAAAAAAGAGTCATTTTCTTTATATGGTTGAGTCTTTTTTGTGTTTGTGGGTTAAATTTATTTTACTCAAAAGGTGTTTGTGGGGCCAATCTAAGATCAACCGTGCTCTTCCAATAGGTCCAATGGCTTCCAACGGCGACAACAACAACAGTGGAAATGATTCCGTGTCCAACGAAGGGTTACTCAACGTAATGAAATCAATGGGGGAACAAATGGATAGGATTGTCGAGGATGCCCGCCGTAAAGACAATTTGTGGCAAGCCCGTTTCGATATCGACAAGAGGATTCACAAAGAAGAGGTTTTCGAACTCAAGGCCCGTCTTGATTATGAAAGAAGAATTCACAAGGAAGGGGTTTCCGAACTCAAAGCCCGTTTGCAAGAGCTCACCGACAGCAAAGCAAAGTTCAATGATAAAGCATGCTCAAGTGGCCCGACCCTCAAAAGCTACAAAGGTACCACCAACAACCGAGTTTTCACTCCTCTCCAAGGAATAACCCAAGCCGAGGCATTTGAAATTTTGGTGGCATGAGGGAAGATCAAACCTTTGGAGGGGTACAAGCCGAAGGCGATACTGAAAAATCATGCTCATGGTGAATGGTGCGGCTACCACAAGCATAGTGGCCACACTACCGAAGGGTGCTTCCTTCTCCGAAACATCATCCAAGATTTGTTCGACGACGGCGAATTTACTGTGGGTGCAGAGCAACCGCTAGAGAATGGCAACATGCAAGAACCCATCAAGGAAAAAGCTTGGTTTTGAAATGGGCCTTCAACAAGAGATCATGCCGCAAGGAGACTACAACGGCAAAGACGACGACAGCAATCTCCGTTTCTCTTTCTCTACCTAGTAGTAGGAATAAAAAAAAAAAAAAAAGAGTCAAAGTCCTCTAATGTGTGCATTAATGTTTTCTCTCGTCTATTTTAAATGTTCGAGTCCATTGAGTCATCAAATAAAAGTCGTTCTTGTCCTCATACACTCTTCCAAGTTGTTCAATTAATTATTGGCAAAATGATGAAAAAATGTCTAAACAAGTTTTGGAATGAACGCCATCGCTTGAACGCCTAGGGGCTAAACATCAACGACATCAACGAAGACATCAACAACGACGAAATCAAGACAAAGAAAGGTGGAGCAACAATCATGAAGCAAAGTTTTCAAAAGGGGATTTAAAAAAAAAAAAAAAAAAAAAAGGGGGGGGGGGGGGGCTCGCTAGGTTGAAATCATCAAATCAACCTAGGCAAAAGTGAGAGCACAAAAAAAAAAAAAAAAAAAAAAAAAAAATCCCCCTCAATCAAAGAAGATCAACATCATCATCCACCAACAAAGGACGAAGCTACGAAGCAACAATTCCATCACGAAGAATGGAGAATCCACAAGAACTACGGTGACCTGAGCCTCTACACTGGAGGAACGTAGGCAACCTGCGGGTCCGGTCTCATGCAAGAAAGAAGATATGTTTAGCCCTAGCGCGTTATGGTGATTGGCCTTCATCTCGAACTTGTCAAGACATCTTTGTACGATTCATTTGCCAATGAATTAGTCACCAAAAAGATTGAACAACTTTCTTAGATTTGGAATCATTTCGCGTTCCTCGTCGAGTCTAGGGACTTCTATTCTTTCTGCATACTCCCAATTTCTTGTAATAAAATTGGGGCTTTCCTTCTCTTCTCTCTTAATGACTTACTTGCCTTCGCGAGTCATTCAATTCAATAAAAAATACATGTCAATACTAGGGACACTTCCCTAGTCAAGTCAATGTCACTCATCATTAGTGACAAAATGTCTCCACCGCAAAATCACATGTCTTATCTCCTCAGCTAGAGTCAATGCACACTTCCTCATCAATTGAGTCAAAAAAAATGATGAAGACGCAAAAGAGATGCCCGCTAGATTGAAAACCCGAAAGGGCGGTCTAGGCAAAAAACAGGGTGCGTCATAAAAAAAAAAATGAGAGAGTGAGAGAGAGAAGGGAAAGAGAAATGGAGATCCCCGGCCTCTAAAGAAGACAAGTTCTACATCGAATCTCCTCAGCAAGTCAATTCCCCACCGAGTCAACTTTGGGATTGCAAAAGGCTCGACAAGATATAGCACCATCAAAGGTTGTCTTGGGTTATCGGCATCATTCTCCAGCAGTGTGCATTTTTGGGTTCATGAAAAGAAGGCCCGTGGTAGCCAAGACCCATCCGAGAACGAGCCCATCATAAAAGGGCACGAGGTTGCACAAATAATCCCTAGCTAGTCAATTGGCTTGGGCAACAAATAGCAACAACATGTGTCTCAGTTTTCAAAGCTTCTTCAAGTATGTGCTTCTAAAGTACGCCGAAAGGCTCCCGAGAAATGGAGTAGCTCTTGCCATGTCCTCTCATGTTTTTTCCCTCGCACGAGGATGAGTCACTCTTGCTTTGCTCAACAAATGGTGACGCCCTAGGGGATATGTGACTCAAGGACAAGGACTTCTTTTGCTTCACTTTACAATCAATACGCCCTAGAGGGTATGTTCGAGAAAGATGTGTGAGACTATCCTCAAAGTCTCCCAAAAGGGATGTCAAAAAGCCCTCTTGTCGTGTGTGCCCGTGCTCGTTCCCCCAATCAAGGATGGACCTTTCTCGCAATCAATGATGGCACTCTAAGGGCTACGGTCAAGTCTTAAAGGCTCCCTCGGCAAAGAGCAATTAACTCCCCAGCAGTATCCCCAGCCGAGTCATGTGCAACATTGGAAGCTTCCTCAATTCGGCACCGAAGGTCTCAAGGGGCTTCGCAATCTACAATCTTTTGGGCTACGGCATTACAGTAATCCGAGCAAAGGGCAATATTGGGGCTTCGCGACCGACATTCTTTTGGGCAACAATACTCGAGCAAGTGCAATGTGGAGTAGTCTTATGGCTCCATGAGAACAATCAAGATTCAAGGGTCTCTCAACACTTCAAGTCAAAGGCCTCTTGGTTTTAAATGAAGACTCCGATGTTATGAATGAAGTTGATGATTTTTGTTAGAACTCACAGCGAGATTTTGAAGGAAGTCTTAGAGAAAAGGAAAAAGATTCAATATTCTAAACTCTAATCAAAACAGGGTTATAGCGGGAAATGCCACGGCCAATCCCAATGTTTCTGCAATTCAGCACCCCCTTCTCTAAGATCAAAAGCACAAGGTGCAGCTCAGATAAAGTTGGGCCACAGCACTAGTTGCATCCGAAGATCCGTCATTAGTTCAACTCAAAAAGAGTCAAGCAAGCATACTCATTTGAGAATTTATCACGCCAAGACCTTATCCTCCGCGACCTCGACGGCACCGCAAGACATTACTGCATCCTTTGACATAAGCCCTCAGCCATTTGGGTATCGACCACAATGAGGCCATTCATCCCCCCAGTAAGAGCAAGAAGGGGATCTCTATCAAGAATTCTACCAAACGGTACATCCGCTCTCATTGCCGAGCCAATCACGAGATAATTTGGGGCTTACAATGAAAGGTCTTCACATCCCGCCATCTACAAGCCCACGACACTTGGGGCTTTGCAATCTCTCGAAGCTTGGAATCAACGATCTCCTCTTGGGGCTTGCTCACTACAACAACAAAGGGCGATTTACTCGAATGGGCCAAGAGCTGATTTATCTTGGAGCTATGCAAGTCCCTCAAAATTTGGCATCAAAGGCATTCTAGGGGTTTTACAATCAGCAACCCCTCATCTCGGCATCAAAAGCCTTTTTGAAGCCTTTTTGTCACATGTTAGACCTCTTAATTTGGGGCTGATTTATCTTGAAGCTATGCAAGTCCCTCAAAATTTGGCATCAAAGGCATTTTAGGGGCTTTACAATCAGCAACCCCTCATCTCGGCATCAAAAGCCTTTTTGAATCCCCATAACCGACAAATCTCTTGGGGCTAGACATCAATCTTCGTTGGGCACACCAGCGACAACAGAATTCAAGCGAGGCAATCCAGACTTCGACTGAGCATGACTTGATCTTGGGTTGGCTTTACAAACACACAATGGCTAAAATGGTTCACCCACGAACCTAAAAAAAAAAAAAAAAAAAAAAAAAATCTCTTTTCCTCACATGTGTGCATATTCTTTCCTTTCTAATCTTTAAAAAAAAAAAAAAAAAAAAAAAAGATTTTTTCTTTCTTCTATGTGCAAAATTATGTGTTTTACTTTGCTTTGCTCCTAGCCTCTCCTCCAGCGTTCTCCATCATCCTTGAACTACGCTGGTCTGATTCTCTTAAAGGGATACGTAGGCAGCCTTTTGGCACGACCAACCCATCATCTAGAGTACCACCTCGCCAACCCAACATCAAGGGCATTCTCTCATCAACATCAAAAGAATGGACATTCTCCATCAAAGCATCCTCCGAGGACATAAAGAATCCATCTCCACTCAAGCGGCAATGGTAAGTGAATGTATGAATATATCCAATGCTTTCCTCAAAATCACACCGCACACAAGATCACTTTCTACATTCTTACTTCTCTCTCATTAAAAAAGTGCTTTCAAATCACATATCACACCACAATCACAACTTTCTCTCTTAATTCCTATTTCACATCTCACACAAGCACATATATCTGCAAAGCATACACATAACAGGTGCCGCACAGAGCACCAGAATCAACAGGTGCCGCACAGAGCACCAGGTACCGCACAGAGTACCAGAATCAACGGGTGCCGCACAGAGCACCAGGTACCGCACAGAGTACCAGAATCAACAAGTGCCGCACAGCGCATCAGAATATGCCGCACCGCGCACCAATTTTTGGTCTATGGTGGACTGCTCAAATCACCATACCGCCGCACAGCGCATCAGAATATGCCGCACCGCGCACCAATTTTGGTCTATGGTGGACCGCTCAAATCACCATACCGCCGCACAGCGCATCAGAATATGCCGCACCGCGCACCAATTTTTGGTCTATGGTGGACCGCTCAAATCACCATACCGCCGCACAGCGCATCAGAATATGCCGCACCGCGCACCAATTTTGGTCTATGGTGGACCGCTCAAATCACCATACCGCCGCACAGCGCATCAGAATATGCCGCACCGCGCATCAATTTTGGTCTATGGTGGACCGCTCAAATCACCATACCTCTTCCATCAGCAAAAGTCGCTCACACAGGGAGCGCATTTCTATCCTTTGTAATTTCAAATTCCTGCTTTATCGAGTCTTTGTTTTCTCTTGTCGATGTCCTTGGCGGTTGTCTTTCTTTCGTCGACGCGTTTTGCTTCGCAATCCACGTCGCCGAGGGGCTCTGTAGACACCCCGCCTTGGACCTCTCACCCCGATTGCATACAAAGCATTTTTATTTAACTTATTTTTGTTGATTTCTGTTACTTCGGTTAAGTTCCTAACTGATTCCGTGAGTTTTGGACTAAACTGCATAACAGAGTTAACTTTTAGGGTCATTCTGTCATTCTGTTATTTTTCACCCGCGGGCGCTTCCGGCACTGCCAGTGAGCCGCGCGCGCGTCCCGCCCCAAAAGCCGGACCCGCGCGCTTCCCACTTTGGCAGTAACGGATTGCACCTTATTTCCCTCACTTTTCTTATTTACAAACATCTTTTCTTGATCACAAACAACCCTTTTTACATCCACATTCATCCCCCCTTTTCTCATTAACTCCCAATCCCACACTTCTAGCCTTTTCATTAAAACAAAATATTTCCTTTTTATTTTTATTTGATTTTCTTTTATTTCTTTTATTTATTATTCTATTTATCTTATTTTTTATTGGTCAATTCCATTTCACATGGATGATCATCTTTTCCCTCCATCATTTCCCTCTCTTTTTTACCTATAAAAACCATCATCTCCTACCTTGGAAAGGGACCCAATTTTTGAGACTTGAACAAAAACTCTACACAAATCATCTCAACAATCCTTCTCTACAAAACACTACACAAAGTGTTTGCACAACATTTTCTCGACAACAACACCATTTTCAAGTCCAAGTTTGAAGTCCTCTTTCCTAAGGTACAACATCTCTTTTCTTCTCTTATTTTATTTGTCTAGTCTTACTAGTATGCAATCTCCATAAAAAGGGATACAACCAAAAGGCCACTTCACTATTGAAGTTTGGCCAAGGTTACATCCCGACATTCCAAACTTCATTTAATTTATATTTCATTTCTTAATGTAATCATTTAGCACTAGTCCAACATGTAACTATTTAGCATTAAATTAATAAAATCATTCTTCTCCCCTTTTTTCTTTACATTATAATTGTTAGCATTGTTAATAAATTGAAGGACATTTAGCATTAGAACACCAATAGTAGCAAGACCCGCGTAAGCGGGCGGAGTGGGTGTTTAAGTACTTCCCACTCCGTCACCTAACCCCCGAACCCTTCTCTCCCGAATCTCTGGTTTTGTACATAAATTAGGCTATTTCTAGGTTTTTCTTATGTTCCTTTAAAAACATAGGTGGCGACTCTAAACAATCTAAAACAAGTTAGACATCCTAGGATAATTCACCGCTCTAGCCAAGCGGTGGTTCCCCGGGGTATCTACACATTTATCTAAATCCGGAGCGGACTTTGCATCTTGATGGGTAATAGGTCAATCATTCGCAATGATATCTTCCCTATTACTTTCTATTATGAGAAATCAATATTTCTTGTTATAGATAGTATCCTATCAATTATGTAAATTTTTTGTGTATACTTAAACGAATTTCCACAACTCCTTGTGAATATTTGTTCAACTTCCATCTTTGGTTCTATGTCATTTTATGGGTCTCGAACTATTCGAGATACATTTTTACTCCCACTAGCTCTTTAGAGATAAACGATTTATCTAGAAAGTACCATTTAGAGCAATAACCGATTTGTACTCTAAAGGGTATAAAATTAATATCTTTAAGATATCCCATGAAAATACATTAATTAGATTTAGGTGTGATTTTGTTCAAGACATTACTTTTCTCAAAATCATCACATCACAAATCTTTATTAAAGATAAACCAAGTTTTTCTTTCATTCCATATCTCATATGGTATTTCAAACCTTCTTAGATGAAACTCAATTTAGTGTAAGCGTAGCTGTTTCCAGTACATAATCTAGAGGGCTAATTAAAGATCATCTTTGACTTATCATGAGGCAAAAAACATCAATCTGCAGGTTTCTGTAAATAGGGGCCGTACGGCTCAATACTAGGCGTGCGCCCAAATTGAAGCCGTACGAATGTTGTTTCCAGATTCCGTTTTCATATTCTGCAGACTTTCTGCAGAATTCTCATAAAATCCAAGGCTCAAATATTCATCACTTTGATCAGATTAGAGTACAATAATACATTTGCCATGAGATTTTAAAATCCTTTTTCCAAGTATTGTTACTTTAATGAACTACATACATCAATATGTATTAGTCCAAAATAGTACTTCCTTTTACTATTATTAGTAAGAAGTGTCTTAATCATTTTACAAGATTCACATAAATCACATGATTCGAAATCATGCGAATTTAAAACTCCGTCCCATGGAATTTTAGATATGTGTTTCTTTTCATTTGATATAGACATTAATGCTTTTAAGAATGCAACGCTTACATCCTTAGATTCAGATTTCCATTATTTACGTTATACTCATTATTTTTTTCTTCCAAGATAAGGATATAAAGTCCCATCTATATGATTAGCAATACAATAAAGCAAATCATATTTAATGGAACACTTTCTTATTCGAAATAAGAATTATCCATAATCTTTTAATGAAGAACCAAAATATTATTCTACTTAAAGTTGGAACATCATAACATTTGTTCAAAGCAAATATGAACCCATTGGGTGAAGACACTTCGTAAGTTTCTGTGAATAATGTCGCAACCTTTGCATCATTATCAACACATAGGTTAATCTTTACCCTTTTAAGTAGTCTTTCTATTTCTCAAGTCTCACACATTTATACAAATGTAGGATCCATATCCGGTATCCAATACCCAAGAACTTAGATATAGAAAGATAAACATAAATACTTGAAGTGGTACTCCTACTACATTTCCTTTTGATCTTTTAATTTAAATTATAATTCTTCCAATGGTCAATCAAATTGCCATGATAGCAATTACATACTTTGAATTTTAGGTTTTAGCCACAAATATTTCCTTAGGCTTGACAACTCTTGTCTTGCCCTTTTTATTAAATCATTTTCATATTAACCTTTACAGTTTGAGAATATTTCCATTTGATATTAAGACGTAGCATTTTAAACATCAAATGTCGCTTATGAATTAATGTCAAATCTGTTTGTTAGTTCTAAACTTAACTTGATTATCAAGCCATATAAGGTTATTAATATGTCTCTCCATGTTCAAAACATGAGAACTTATTAATATACCTTTTTACTCATCATATGAATGTTAGGCTCTAATCAATCTCAAACTATTCTTACCTCTTTTGCTTGTAGGAACGCTTCCTACGAGTTTGCTTATCAAATAAGCATCCATGTGTTTCAGATACTTCTAAAGTTCTAAACATATGGTAGCAAGTCATAGGACAATTGACATATATAGATTCATCCACATGTATCTAATTTATGTCTTTGTCCATCCTTAAGTCATTAGGTTTATTAGGAATAAGATTTATTAAGAATTCATAACTTCAATTCTTGCTTTAGAATAATTCTTAAGCTCATGACTAGGTCAAGGAAGTTAATCGTATTCTCTTTAAGTAGGGTCAATTGCAGTAATTATACATGATTATAGTTTAAAACATTCTACAAAATATGTAAATAAATATACACATATATTTCATACCATTATCATTTAGAGACATATAATGTATTTCATAAATACTCCCACTAAATTATACACCTTCAAATACAACAATTGTATAATATAATTTAAGTGGGCTAAGATCCATATTTCACTTGATCTTACGTCTGCGAGGGCAAGATGCATAAGACCAAGCTATTTAGGTAGATAACTCCTTATCAATCACATCATATGTGACTCTGAGATCTTTTATGAGATTGTTAGACATCTTATGTCAAACATGTTTTAATCTCATCTGTAACTTAGGCCCATAACTCTTATGATAGCCTAATTAAGTCAAACCACGTTAAACGTATAGGAACCACTCTTTCACTCATCATGCTCATACACTGATAGAATTAATGCGCCTCGCGATGGTTAGAGCCCGTATAAAAATACCTGGTGTACTCACATGTGTTTTAATAATGGATTGACACTTGACTTAAGTTTTAAGAATGCTTATTTGCTAAGAGATATGCATCATATATTTAATCATGTCAAACATAATATAATATAGTCTTTGCATAATGTATGTTAACTAATCAAATTAATTAACTGAAGCAAAATCTTTTGATTTAATTATGAAGCAACTTTATGGGGACGAAATCTAAATTATCTTTAAACAATTTACAGATTGGATATTTCATTCGCATTCCCAGAAATAAGGCGTAAGCCTGCCATTGGTCCATGCAATGAATTAATCCATATTTAGTTTCCTTCTCTTGCAAACAATTTGCACTTTGCTCATAGGGTTAAATTCTAAAACTTTGTTTCTGCAGAACATCTATAGATTGAGAGTACAAAACGTACGGTCGAAACTAAGCCAAAAGGCATCCACAATCCCGTACTAAGATCAAGAAACTAAGTAACCTTTATATACGGCCGATACTAAGCCAAAATGCATCCACAATTCCGTATAGAAAAATAACTTGTTTCAGGATCATTCATTGTCTCAACAATTTCATAGACTACAACAATTCTGAACTCTTCAGAACTCTGATTTCTGCAATTTTCTAGATTAAATCATATCTCAGGAAATACGGTTTCGAAAACCAGCCGTCTGAAACCAGATTCAGTTCCTGATTCGAATTCTGTAAACGATTTACAGAACAATCAGAAAATCTGGAAAACAAAACAAAATTGTCCAGAAAAACTAAACCAGCCGTACCACTCCTATGGTAGCGTACGCCTAGGAGGGCTCCGTACGGATACAATGAACAGTTTCCCAGATTTCCAGAATTTCTTAAATTCGATCAATCTCATTATCGTGTTTATACATAATCAGATTATAACGACACGAAATTCCAGATTACGAATTTAAACTCATCTAATTCATATGATCAATAACCAATTTATTCCTCATACAAATTAGATCACGATCATCAATAAAAATAATCCAATTATAACATGATAATCTAAACATGCGATTATACATATGAATCCAATTAATATTACAATTACATAATCCCCATATAAACATGCTCATAGATTTTATATCTCATATATAAAACTCAAATCATACATTCATCTTATTATCATGTAGATATCATATAATCGAATTAAACAATTTCAACATGATATACTAAAATAATCAACAACGAACGGGGCTCTGATACCACTGTTGGGTTTTGATGCATCATGCGCAGCGGAATTAAACATATAAATCAAACACCCAAGAGCTCGGATCCGTGCATGTTGATTAAATTAAATACAAGATGAAAGAAACTAACCCTTGAAGATCGCATCCATGAACACGGACTTTAAGGTGCTAAAGGAAGCACCTTCCATCGGTATCCACACGTCGAACGGATATCAAGAACACCTTATTGATCTGGATTGCTAGACCCAAGGCTTGATTAAGAAACGATTTCTTCGTAGGAATTATCTTGCTTGATTGATTATTGTATTTTGACGATCATGAATCTCACAATAAATAATCATAACTCTCTATAATTTATTGTTTCTAAAACAAAGGTTTGTGATTTCTAAAATCACAATTAGAGGTTGTCAAACCCGGCTGTATATCATATATAAGGGTTTGACCTAATTCCGTTTGGGATCGGGATTCCTTTTCTATAAAAAAACTGAATAAACTGACCAGTTACGGGACCACGTCCGTACGTCTGTAACACAGTCGTATGCCATAGTGAGAGCCGCACGGTGGCCAAGTCTGATTTCCCAGATTTTCGCCTTCTCCAATCCGTTCTATTGTGTGTGTGACCAAATAGGATTATACTATGTTGGCAACGAGTCCGAACCAGTCTGAACCCATAAGTTATGAGCGGACTCTAGCAAGCCATTATAACTACCCAATTAGTATAACTTCTCTACAAGAATCTGATTATGCCAATCGTAGCCTTTATAACCACCCGGTTAGGGGTAGCGTTTGAGTACGTCAAACATAATGTTCATCATGTGGAAGACTATGATAATCTCAGGTCTAAGGATAAATGATATAACTATTATGAGATTTAATTATGACATTTGACCATGATATAAATCTCATAACGGGTCTATCCAGTACTTATTCTCCAACATGTACCCACAAGTTTAATCTGCATCCTATGCGCGATAATCATCATATGATTATCCATTAAACTCATGCTAGCCCTTCATAAGTGCTAGGGACAATGATCATTATAATAAACATGCAAAAGATATAATAATCGGGTTTGTTATCTCTATAACAACGAAGCTATGATATAACGCATAGGCCTTTCTCAAAGGCCTAGGGTATAATATCCAATAGTAACTACATCGCAAAGCAATTTCAAGAATTAAGGGATATGGTCATGAACTTGCCCGGTGTCACTCCTCCCATTCGACAAGTTTCACCAACATATTACAACCAGTCGCGCTTTGTACCAGCCATCGCACATGTCGACATCCCCAAAGGATTTAGCGTTCCAACCATGAAGCTGTATGACGGAAGCACTGATCCTGAGGAACATATCGCCCACTACCAGTAGAAAATGGAAATTGTTCGAATACCTCTTTAATTCAGAGAAACTTGCTTGTGTAAAGGATTCGGTTAAACGTTGGTAGAACCAGCTTTGAAATGGTTGATTCGTCAACCACCAGGATCTATTGTGTCATTTGCTCAGCTTGTCAACATGTTCAACAACCAATTCTCTTATAGCAGACAATTTGAGAAGCTTACCAGGGATCTTTACCGCATTATCCAACAATGTACCGAGGCCTTGAAAGACTACGTCAACAAGTTCAATAAAGAAGTCTTTGAAATTCTCAACCTTGATATGGCAACGGCAACGGAAGCCTTTAGAATGGGTCTAAAGAAAGATTCCCCGTTCTATGAGGAATTGGTGATGAACCCTTGCAAGAGAATGGAATATGTACGCAACAGGGCATCAAGATTTATCAGACTTGAAGAAGAGAAGGTGCAGCAAACAAAGGCTTTTAAGGATTCCCAGATTTTGGAGCGCTATTCATCTTAAGACATACTTCATATGTCAGTATCATTTTAAATTATCTACATCTTAAGGTAATAAGTTAGTTATGAACTTACCTCAATAGTTGAATAAACTTTACTTTATTTCCATTCATTTTAATAAAGTTATTTATGCAAGTTTACTTTCATTAATAAAAGTGACATCAGTTAAGGTGTCACCTACTTCTAACATGTCGTCGTTTTGCAAGATTTTAACATTTTGAATAAGACTTCGAGACTCTACTAAGACAAACGTTTGAGACTGGCCATCTCATCTTCAGTTTAAGTCACTTAAGCCCTTCAAAGGTTTACAAAAATTACTTTCTTTCGTTTCCACTTAATCAAATATTGACCATAAGAAAATTCAATTGGTTATGGCATTGACATGTCAACTAAGTTCAAAAGGTTTTTGGCATTAACATGTCAACTAAGTGATATAAATATTTCTACATCTTACACAAGAAATTAACATCCTAAAATGAAGAAACGATAAAGAGAACAATATATATTTTCAAAGATTAAGGTGCAGGTCATCTTAAGGAGAAAGATACTTGTGGATATCTTGATGATTGACGACACCTAACAGTTGTTTCTTCCTGAAGATTTTTTGAAACTTTTTGAAGAAGAGTAAACGTTCAAATCTTTAGAGGATGGAAACACTTCTACCAAGCAGTTGTCCAGTCAATAAACATTTATAGTTTTGAGTTTTGAAAAAACTTACCCTTTTCGTATTCCGTAAATGGTAATTTTGGGGGCAATTGTTGTGCCTACATTTTTAAGAGGACGGCATCTTGACTACTGCCAGCATGTGGACGTCTTCGTGATCAGTAAGTTATAAATAATAAAGTTATTTTATTCTAATAAATATTTTTTGCAACTAACCCTTGGAAATCGTGTGGTAAAAGACTTATATCCACGAAGGGATAGACTTGGTTAGAGATAGATTGGATTCCACGATTTTAGGACAGTTGGTTATGGGTATATTTTCAAGATGGTGACATCTTGATCAACATGCAGACATCTTCACCTGTGGCAGAATTATCAATAAATTAATTATAATTATCCTAACTAATTTTATTTATCTACAGCTAAGTAAAAACGTGTTACAAGGCCTACTCTCAACCGAAAAGAAGACCAAGTCAAAGATTCATCAAGATAGAGGATTTGTAGGATAGTTTGTTAAAGTTTGGATATGACTCTTGTATTTTCTATTTAATCGAACTTGGAGGAACACCATAACACACACTCACACAACGCTTTGTACTCCTCCACAGTTCAAAAACAAGAAGATTAATACTATCGTTTGGGTAGGAAGGTGCTCTTAATCACCTCCCGAGGTTTTGTGCCGGCGAGATTATTGTCTCAAGAGTTTTCCTCGTTACATCCTTGTGCAATCTTGAATTCTGCAATTCTATAGCTTATATTCCTTTTAACCCTCCTTAAGTTTGATCCAGAGTATATTTCATTGTTTTTTGCCAAAACAGTTAGTATTAAGTTTCAAAAGTTATACTATAAAAGCCTCATATTTATACATAACAAACCCATTTTTATAATTCTCCTCCTGTTATGTCTTCTAAACCTACCTATGTTTCAAAAAAAAAAAAAAAAAAAAAAAAACTAAATTGCGTATCATAGTCTTCATTTGGCCATGTACAATAGGGAGTTGAGAGAGAGTTCAACTAGTTGAGGGGTGTCCAATAAGGAGTTGACAGGGAGGGGGTTGAATTGGGAGGTTGAAGAAATTCAACCGGGTTGAGTGAAAAATGAGGGGGCCCGCCTTGGACACGCGGCAGCCCTTCATTGGCTCGAAGCTGGCGCGTGTATCTCACGCCCAAATGTGGTGCGTGAGTCGGCGACCTTTTTTTTTTTTTTTTTTTTTTTTTTTGTTTTCCTGAAGCTTACACGTGAAGGCTTTTCATTGGTCCGCCGAATTTAATTTTCCACCCAAATTTTTAAACTCAATTATTTTACAGAAAATTAATTTTTTTATTTTTTATTTTTTCGCCAAAATTCATCATTTTTTCCCTCTTTAATTTGATATAAGTTCCGTTTGATTTGGACACCGAAAAAAAAACCCTCTTTTCTCTTTAAAAATTCCTTAATTATCCTTTTTTTATTAAGTGTTAATTAAAAAAAAAATTAACAAAATTAAAAAAATCTAGAATTTATAAATAATAATAGTAATCATTTATTTTTAATTATATATTATTATTATTATTATTTTATTAATCATAAAAATAAAGATTATAAATAAAATAAAAGTGGTGGGGTATAGAATGATGAGTTGGGAGGAGTTGAATTTTAAACTAAACTAGTTTATTGTGAGGGGTGTAGTTGAAAGGGTAGTTGAATGATTAAGTGGATGGAGAGAGAAGATGAGGTGTCGTAATATTAAGGTAGTTGAATGTTTTTGGGGGTTGAAACTATTGGACATGGTCTTAGAATAAGTATTTCAAAACCTTTGGGGGGGAGGGGAAAGTATTACAAAAGAAAGACTCAATCATACCTACACTTATGTATATGTATGCGTGGTATTAAAAACAGTTAGTATTTAAGTTTCAAAAGTTATACTATAAAAGCCTCATATTTATACATAACAAACCCATTTTTATAATTCTCCTCCTGTTATGTCTTCTAAACCTACCTATGTTTCAAAAAAAAAAAAAAAATTGCGTATCATAGTCTTCATTAGAATAAGTATTTCAAAACCTTTCGGGGAAAAAAAAAAAAAGTATTACAAAAGAAAGACTCAATCATACCTACACTTATGTATATGTATGCGTGGTATTACTTTCTAATTAAGCGTCCATCTATAATCGTTGAATCATAAATGACAAAATGCACAACAAATTAAGTGATATAGAAAATGTAGACTCATTTTATTTGGTATCACTTGATCGTGATCTTCGAAAATGGAACCACTCCTGCCAAATCCTGTTACAATGCTCCAATATAAGGTGTAGATTTTGTCACATATTCTCACATTTTTTATCAGTGATATAAATCAATTTATATTATTTCGACAGATATAGTTCCCACATAATTTAACAATTTCTAACCGTCTCCTATCAATAGTTGTATTACGAGAACGTCTTGCTATCACACCGGCTTATATGACCGGTGTCAAATTTACAATCCTTTAACAAACTAATTCATTCAAACTCGATCTCGCGCTATCTTCATCTTGTTGTACCATCTCGATCCACATTCTTAAATTCAATAGTTTCAAAGTCATTAACCACCAACTAACCGCACAATACAATGGTAGATATATATAAACCCTACTCCATAAATGAGAAAAAGAGGGAAGGTGTGACATAGTCCAAAAATGATTTATCACTACCAATAGTACAATTTCATAGGCACTCCAATTTCCAATAGATTTGCATAAAACCAAACAATATAAAGCCAGGGGGGTGTACAGAATGAAACGTCCATGTCTTATAAAAAAAGCTTCTGGAAATTCTTTTAAATGCATTTCTTTTTACTCCATGCCATATCACACCAGGTTTTGTTTTTGTTTGAATTGAAGATGGTGACATGCACAGATAAAGTTGGAAGTTTGTCATAATTATTTTCGAAATAGTTATTATAGTTGAGTTATTTTAAGTAAGCTTATTATAAAAAGGTTCAAACAATAATTTAATGTGAAATTATATAAATTTATTGTCTTTAGTAGTAAAAAAACAGTGTTTTAAATAATTTAAAAGTGGTAAAATTGACAAATTTCAAAATTGATGGGTAGTCGACACTAGAAAAAAAATGGCTTTTCCTGTCACTTATTTACCAGCACTTTCTTAAGTACCGTAAATTTATGGCACTTTTACCAAAAATGCCGTTAATTTCAGCACTTTTTATGAAATACCGCAAATTTGCGGGAATTTTAAACAAGTGCCTGAATTTTAGCGACACTTTTTAATAAGTGCCGCAAATTTCCGGTACTTTTAAACAATTGTCTGAATTTTAGCGGCACTTTTTAATAAGTGATGCTAATTTTCGGCATTTTTTATAAAGTACCGCTAATAACAAAATGTTTATTATGATATTTTAATTTAATTTTGAAGATATGATATTTTAATTTAATTTTGAAGAAGGTAATAGGACTGTGGAACCCTAAGAAACCTAGTATGTCTAGTAGGGTTTAATTTTACTATGTGTGTGGGGGCTCCATTTTTCTTTATTTATTTTTTCTGACAATGAGCCAGAGAAAACACAGTGCCATGGGTTCCACAACCAGAAAAGAGAAAAACCTGTGATTGCAACAGCAAAAGGATCAGCTTTGATTGTGAATTTCAAGATGAAAGTATTGTGTGTGAACTTACACTCCAACTCCCATTAGTGGAGTTGCATTAATTTGATTGATAAGTGTTTGCATTTTGCAGTGTTAAATTTAAGGTTCTCACACTATTATACACCAAATGACGACACCATTGTCCTTTACAACTAGTAGTAGTACTACTAATTAATTCTTATTTCCTCCCTATTTTGTTGTGTTAAAATTTCACATGAAGGCACTAATGGCCTTTTTGGCTTATTATATTCTGGTGGGTGTGTAATGGTTTTTTTTAGTGGATGTTCTGAATTTGATTCTTCTTACGGGGAAAAAGTAGAGAGATCGTAGTTTCTTAACCCCATAGGAATTAGTTGTACGACTACAGATGATTATTTAGATGGCGTGTAACGCCTATGACAAGAGGACTACTAGGTGGCGTAATGACGTTTTTTTTAATGAATGTTTTGAGTTGGTTCCTCTTTTAGAAACAGTGGAGGATTCATATTATTATTTTTGTAAGCTTGTGACTTTTATATAGGTGAAGCTCTAAAAAAACGGTACCTTGTTTCTGAAAAAAGAAAAATTAAGACCAACAAGCAAGGGCAAAGGGAGCGTTCCGCCTAGAGGGAAGCCCCCGCGGGTGTTTTAGCGTAATAAGTGTTGGGTTGTGAAGACAAAACCTAGAAGGAAAAAAAATTAAATTTGAGTCATATAAGGATTTAATGGGATTCCTTGTTTGCCTATATAAGGCCATAAACATTGTACACACACTAGAGAAAAATAGCCAGAGAGAATCAGTGAGTCACAAAGAGAGACAAGTGAGTGCTAGCCCTTGGAAGGTACCCTTAGGGGCATTCCATGAATGGGTTGAAGCATGTCTAGGGTGAGATGTGTGATGGGAGTGTTTACACGGAGAGGTTATCTCCTTGCGATATAGAGCGGTAGGTTTTATTGTAAACAGACACAGATTGTTATATTAGTGAAATATCCTGGTTTGGCAGTGCCCCCAGATGTAGTCATTGTTGTTGACGAAATGGGTTAACAAATATTGTGTTCTTTTCTTGTTGATTACTTTCATATTATTCGTATGAATGGTTGTTGTGTCTCACCATTATCAGAATTGTATGAGCAAAAACTGAACGGATATACCACAAATTCCCCAACAACTGGTATCAGAGCTTCCGGTTAGGAAGATCAGGGATGTCCGAGTTGATTGAATGTGGCTGCAGGAACGCGGATCAGAATTAGGGGATGCAGAAATTCTTTTGATTTTATGATTACAAAGATCAAATAGGATCAAGGTTTCATAAATTCAGATGGATTTGAGACTGCAGGTATTCAGGTCAAGGTTGCAGGTAACATAATCAGAGAAGGACATGGATCCAAGATCAGGGTTGCAGAATCTGGTTGTTGCTAGGGTTTGCAGGAATCTAGACGGATCGTGTTATTAAGGATTTGTGGGTGCAGTTGTCGTGCCCCAACCCGTGGTCCTACTTGGCCCCACGTTCGGGACACGCACGGAAGACGTCATAAAACACTTTTAGAAAAATTTTCAAAATATACTTTCATAAAGTTTAACAAAATCCACACTCGAAGTTTAAATACTTCCATTTAACTTTCACACAACTTTACAAACAACTTTCATAAACGAAAGTACTTAGCCCGAAGGCTTATAAACTCTTATACAAATGAACAATCACCATACCTTAACAAAATAGGTGATACACGAATACAGTCTCGGTTACACTACCCCAAAGGTAATACATTTATATAATGTAACATTTAAACCACACTTACTTTCCAAAATGGATTATCAACCCGACGTCCTCCCTTGTGAAGTGACCTATCCCATTGGCTCGCCTTTATCTAAGGAAAACAACATTGAAAGGAACGGGGTGAGAATAAATCTCAGTAAGCTACTAAAATGCAACTACGTTACATGCTGAAATGATACTCATAATTGAACAATGTCAATAAGCATTCATTTAGCACATAACATGAGAGGCAAAGCCAACTCATCATACCACACATAAGGCGGAAATAAACACTCATACGTGGATACTGAGCCAAGGTTCTCGAATCAAACATATAACCATCTGAGAGGTATCAACTGAGTAGCACCAAAGGGCTGAAGAAGGTTCCAGAACCAAAAAATAACAACAACAACAACAACAACAATAACGGGGGGAAAATTACACAAAGTCATAACCCAAACGGTGACTAAACTCACACAAAGGAGAGCTAGCCCAAACCCAATCCGTGGCCCAAGGAAGGGGGTTAAAATGGAAAACCAATGGTAGAAGCCTTACAATGAACTTGGCTCGTGTTGTTGGTAGTGGTGCCCTAGGCACGTTTAATAAACGTTGTAATTGTTATCATTTATTTCATATCAATAAAGAGATGTTTTGATTATTATTGTTGTTCATGTTTACTTATAATAATCCCCGTCCCTAGTGCTTGTTAAGCACTAGTATAAAGGCTAAATGATCATGGGATGATCATGTTAGATTTATGGGTACTTGTTTGGAACAAGGTACTGGACATGACCTGCTGTATGAGATTTATGTCATGGTCTATGTCGTACATATATCTCATATTAGTTATGTCATTTGAATACTTAGACATGAAGTTATTATAGTCTTCCACTTGATGAACATTGTGTTTGACATATTCAAACGCTACCTTAACACGGTAGTTATAAAGGGTATGATTGGCATAATCGGATTCCCGTTGGGAAGAATAATAAGCTAAATGGATTTGTCCCTCCAAGGAGAGATGTCAAGCTTGGGACCCTCGAAGGAATGATGTTGATGAAATGTTCGGCCGGACTCAAATGGATTGATTGGATCAACAGCATTTGAATTATCAACATATTCGGAATCGAGAAAGTATTGAACAAGACAAGTTGACTGTTTGACCATGACTTGTGTTCAATGACATCGTGGACAAAGGGATTGTGACATATTCTAAAGGAATGCGAACTTGTATCTAGTTATACTATTTGGGTAGGTATGACGGTTTGCTAGAACCTAATCATATCTTATGGAATCATGTTTGAGCCCATTGCCAACTTAGTATAATCCTAGAGGGTCACACACAATAGAACGAATCTTAAACAAGAGGACTATATTGGAATTTAGAGTCAAAGGACCTTGGAGGAATTTCTGGAAACATTCTGGGCTGTTTGGTCTACCGAGCGGGCGCTTGAGTCAGACCAGGTGGGCGCCTGAATTAATTCCAGAAAAGCCAAGGACCTTCTGGTCATTCAAGCGGGCGCCTGGTCCTTTGCAGGCGGGCGCCTGGTGCTGTCGGCTGGAAATTTCCTAATTCGATTAGGAATGGTTTTTGGCACAAGTTACCTATTTGGAATAGGTCTTAATTGTGTATAAAAACCCAAATTCGGCCAGACCATATTAACTAGTGCTTTTGTGAGTCTCAAAGAGTTTGAGAGAGATTTTATTTTGTTATAACATATCATTGATTGAGGAACAAAATAATTCACAAATAGATTCCATATAGTTCTTTATTAAATTGTGAAAGCGTGTTTTACAATTATTGGTCTAGCAACCAAGATCGAAGAAATTCCTTTGATATTCGTTCGAAGTGTGGATACCGCTACAGGGTGAATTTTATCATCTTACAAAGTTCGTGATTTGTTCGTGATAAAGCTTCAAGATTTCCACCAAGACCAAATAGAAAAGTTCATAGCCATCAAGGGTTAGTTATTCCTCTATTCATCTTGTTGTATTTGATTTAATCATATGAACTGATCCATGTCTTTGGGTTTCTTAAAAATTTAATTGCTATATTCCGTTGCGCATGTTACTTAGAAACCCAACAGTGGTATCAGAGCCCCGTTCATGTTGATTAATTCAATACTTGGATCATGTTGTGTGTATATAAATTGTTTATGTGCCAAACATGATATGAATATTGGATTATATGATGTTTATGTGTTTTGTGATTTTATGTGGTTTATTGTTTTGCAACTTTAATCGCACGATTCAATCGCAATAAAAATTATGGTGGATTCTGAATTATTTCGATTATTTATTTTGATTAGATCAAAGTTTTAATAATCGGGGAAAAATAATTTTGAGACAAAATTTTCGAACTTGAAAATTCTATACCATTCTGACCATACATGCGCTCTCCCGCGCTGGACCAGGCGCGCGCGCGTTGCACGCGCCCGCTCGCGCTGGACCAGGCGCGCGCTCGCTAGGCCAGAATGGAATATTCTGATTTGTTCAAAATCTGATTCTGAAATTTTTCGATAAATCCAACAAAAACCAGTAACAGAACCAGTCCAGACTTGCTGATCTGAAATGGGTTTTGGGTAGTTGGTTTGTGTGTGGATTTTGGGGTTTGATTTTCCTATTTGTTTTAGTCTTGTGATTCTTAGATTGGTTCATGTTTTGGATGGCTAATCTGCGTTCATCGAGATTGTGTTTCCCAAAATTGATCGCAATCAAAGTTTTAAAGATAAAACGAAGTTAGAATTATGAAGAGTTCATAATTGCTAAAATTGAGAAACAAAATTCTTGATTCAAAAGAAGAAGAAGAGCAGCAAGGCTGCGTCGACTTCAGGTATCTATATGATAGATATTCTCCTTTCTACCACTGATTCTTGGGTATTGGATACCGGATGTGGTTCTCACATTTGTCTAAATGTGCAGGGACTAAAGAATAGGAGACTGCTTAAAGAAGGTGAAGTAGATCTACGTGTGGAAAATGGAGCAAGAGTTGCTGCATTAGCCGTAGGGACTTATGAAGTCACTTTACCTTCCGGATTAATTCTTGTTTTGAACAATTGTTATTATGTTCCGGATTTAAGCAGAAATATTATTTCAATTTCTTGTTTGGATAATGAAGGTTTTAAGTTTCTTATTGAGAATAAGAAATTTTCTATTTATTTAAATGATGTGCTTTATGGTATTGCTAATTCATTTAATGGCCTTTATATCTTGGATGTCAAGAATGAAAATAATGACAATGTCTATCATGTAAACAAGAAATCTAAACCTAATGATGTAAATCATATTTATTTGTGGCATTGCCGTCTTGGTCATATTAATGAGAAGCGTATCTCAAAGCTCTATGGGGACGGACTTTTAGGTTCATGTGACCTCGAGTCATATGACACTTGTGAGTCGTGTCTTCTTGGAAAAATGACTAAGACACCTTTTACCAAGTTGGGTGAAAGGGCAAGCGACTTATTGGGGTTGATACATTCCGATGTATGCGGACCATTAAGTAGCAATGCTAGGGGAGGATTTCAATACTTCATAACCTTCACTGATGATTATAGTAGATTTGGGTATGTTTACCTAATAAAACATAAAAGTGAAGCATTTGAGATATTTAGAATATTTCAAAATGAAGTAGAAAAACAACTTGGCAAAAGTATAAAGGCACTTCGATCAGATCGAGGTGGTGAATACTTAAGTCAAGAATTTGATGATCATCTAAAGAATTGTGGAATAGTTTCACAATTGACTCCACCTGGAACACCACAATGGAATGGTGTGTCCGAGAGGAGGAATCGAACTTTGTTAGACATGGTTCGATCAATGATGAGTCAAGTTGATCTTCCAATATCCTTTTGGGGTTACGCCCTAGAAACCGCTGCTTTCACACTAAATCGTGTTCCAATGATACGGGGAAAAATGGCAACGGAAAAGAAGAATAAAGAAAATGGATAGAAAATGATAGGATGCTCACCACTTCAAGGAATCCACCTTGAAGATACAGGGCATAAACAACTCACCACTCTAAGGAACCCACCAAAGAGATACAGGGTTGTGTTTGTTCACCACTAAACGGAATCCACCGAATAGATAAAGAACAAGAAAAGATGGCACAAAGCACAATCTTATATTATTTTATAAACTCAAATTCAACTCTCTCTTACAATAACTATGATAGGGTATTTATAATTAATTTGGAACAACCCTCCAAACATAGGAATACTAAAAATACACTAAGGATAAGCCTAACAATTAATTACATTTAAATAAGATGTGTTATTTATCCCAAGATTCATGAAAGTCTAGAAGATAGTCAAAATTCGGATGTAGCTGACTTTTGGACAGTCACTCAGTCAAACTGTCATAACTTTCTGTAGAAAATTCCAAATAGTGATCCGAAAGAAGTTCTGGAATCTACACTCAGAGACCTTTCCAATGGTATATTATTTGTAACGTTTGGCCAGTATCTTGATAGATAAAACCTCTTGAAGTTGACTGAAATTATTAAGATTATCATGTGCCAACCATTTGGCTCCCGCATCATCCAACTAAATCGGTTCAAAAGACTCCATATGAGATGTGGAGCGGAAAGAAAAATTGTTTATCTTTCATGAAGATTGGGGTTGTGAAGCTTTTGTCAAAAGACTTGTCTCAGACAAACTTGCACACAAATCTGATAAATGTATTTTCGTGGGATATCCTAAGGAAACTAGAGGATATTACTTTTACAAACCGTGAGGACAACAAAGTGTTTGTTTCCGGAACTGGTGTCTTTCTAGAGAAAGAGTTTCTCTCCAAAGAAATCAGTGGGAGTAAAATAAATCTTGAAGAAATTCAAGACCCAGAAAATAACATTGAACCAATAGTTGAATAAGAACCACAAGGAGTTGTGGAACCTGTTCAAAATACACAAGCAACTCGTAGATCTAGTAGGTTACGATCTGAGCCGAGAGATATGGATTTCTCGTAACGGATAGTAATGAGGTAGAAATCATTGAGAATGATGAACCGTCAATCTACCAAGAGGCGATGTCTTCTCCTGATTCGGACAAGTGGCTTGGAGCCATGGAATCCGAATTACAATCCATGCAAGACAATCAAGTTTGGAATTTGATTGATGCGCCCGAAGGTGTAAAAAACCATAGGATGCAAATGGGTCTTCATGAAGAAGACTGACATGGATGGGAAGGTGCCATACTTACAAAGCTAGGCTTGTAGCGAAGGGTTATAGGAAGTTCATGGTATTGACTATGATGAGACCTTTTCACCCGTAGCAATGATCAAGTCTATAAGAATTTTGCTTGCCATTGCCGCATATCATGACTATGAAATATGGCAGATGGACGTCAAAACCGCTTTCCTGAATG